>CM019823.1:176150994-176729929 GCA_009763385.1 Coix lacryma-jobi var. lacryma-jobi
CCAGCGTGGAGGGCCGGGGAGGCCGGGGCAAAGGCGAAGCGCGAAGGTTGGCACGGTGCTGTGAGGGACGGCCGACGATGGCATCGCAAGGGGGCGGGCAGGCAGCGATATAAATTGCGCTGGAGAGAAGAGCGCGTGCAGTGCAGGTAGGATCGTCGTGCAGGATGCAGACGGATTGCATGCAGGTGAAACAATCAACTTCGACCTCGCTAATTAAGGCCCACAAACAGCAGCAGCCTCCTATCCTACATAGGGCTCGTTTGGTACAGCTCAGCTTTACTAGTAAAGCTGTTTTTTTAGAAAATAGTTTCATGAGCAACTTAAATAGGTGAAGCTGAGCTGTTTTGAAAAAAGTGTTTGGTAAAACAGCTTCACCAACAATTTCATTCATGGTTGAGAGAGAGAAATGGAGGTGTAAGCTATGAAAAGCTACTTTTTTCAGAAAAGCTACTTTTTTCAGCTTCATGGGTGAAACTGTTTTTGTGAGAGGAGGAATAAAACAACTTCATGGGTGAAGCTGTTTTGCAAAATAGTGTTTGCCAAAAAAAAACAGCTCACAACAGCTCATGAAGCTGTTGTGAGCTGTACCAAACAGGCCTATACTAGAGGGAGCAGAAACAGATCGATGTAGGACGGCATTTTTGGCCACCAAATTAAGCCGTTAGTTGTCTTAATTTAGCTAGCAGGACGGGCCATCCCGAGTCGATCTGTGGCATCTAATTAAAATAAAACTAGCTATATATCCTGATCGATCGAGTTCCGCATGCATACAGCAAGGATATGGCTTAGGGGGTGTTCGTTTCCAGGGATTTTTTTTTTGCCCTGTCACATCTCTAATATTGCGATTCTAGTTTAGCCTATTAAAAATATACTAATTAAAAAAACTAATTTGTCAACCGAAGACTAATTCACGAGACGAACCTATTAAACTTAATTATGATTTGACAATGTCTAGTACGAGGAAGTGAACAAGATAGGAGGCTACAATAAACATTCGCTAATGATAGATTAATTTATCTTAATAGATTCATCTTAGAAATTAGCATATGACCATGTAATTAGTTTATTTTTAATAGACTAAATTAGTGCCGACAAAAAGAGAGCTAGAACATCAACAACTTTTCGCAAGGCGTTTTCACTTAGGTGAAATTTGTCCTGAGTGCTAGCTGCTTATGCTCTGGCGCCTGCCCTTCCTGTTCACTGATATCGCGCATGCATGCATCCCGTCCCCGTCGCCTCCCTGAGCGGCTGAGCGGCAAAATAGAATGACGCAGACGAGTAAACTGCCTTTTCTGTGCAAGCCATCCTGGTGTCTTCCATTCCCCAACACGTACTAGCTATTTGTTCTCACCATTTCGACCTACTGCTGTCAATAAGCAACAGCGACTCAAACCCTGATCGATCTACTACGTAGTACTAGTAGGAGTACATGCATAAATAGAGCCAGTGCGAAGACGCAAGTATGCGTCCATGTGAAAATAATAAGTGCACATTACGTAGTGCCACTAATGGAGAACACCTCTTTATAAAGTACTCCCCACGTCCCAAAATATCTCTAGAAATCCGTATTTTCCTCACAGACATACTTTCTGGACGATCAACATTTTAGGACGGAGGGAGTAGGAGTAAGTAGCTAGTACTTTTACTGTCAGATTTTAAACCGACAACACATTACCGCCACTGCCTCACAATCCTCCGTCACTGTTGCTTGCCCGGCCGGTTGCCCCGCCGCCACCAGGCCACGTCATGCATCGATGGGAAGGAGAGGAGCAAGAGGCCGGCAATACGTACGGATGCAGTTGTGTCCTTTACCGATTGTAAAGGGTAATATATACTTCCTCCATCCCTAAATACCTGTCTCTAAAAATCCGTGTTTCCCTCACAGACACGCTTTCCGGATAATAACAATTAAAAAAAGACGGAGGAAGTAGGTTGTAAAAACATACTCCCTCCATCCAACAAAATATGCAACTATGGATTGTGTGCCACCAAAAGTAGTTTACGTTTGACTAACTTTCTAGTAAATACTATTCATATTTATGACTCTAAATTAATTTATTAAAAAATACATTTGGTAATGAATCTAACGGTATTTGTTTGGTATTATAAATATTAATATATTTTTATCTATAATTAATTAAATTTTTAAAAAATACATTTTCTAATAAATCTAACGGTATTTGTTTGGTATTATAAATATTAATATATTTTTATCTATAATTAATTAAATTAGAGATACTAAACCATGATATTATGCTAGAATTGCATGTTTTTATGGATGGAGGGAGTACTCTTTCTATACATCAGTAGGTGGAGAGTGAATTTTCTGTAACAACAAAAAAAAGCGACAGTACTAAACATACATATCAAATTTCCTTTGTATGATTTCAATTTCCCTACACACTTTGGGATAAAGGGCAAAGGATTCGTCATGGATTTAACCATTATAATTTTTCATATATGGATGATTTCGAAAGCATACAGTTTTTCTGAAGACAATTCTTTGTGTGCCCTAAAAAAATGGTCGGTCTGTATCTGTATGCCATTGAAAATTTCGTTGGTGAATCCTATCGTGGCACTAGAGGGCAGAAAAAATTTAAAACTGATTGTAAAGATAATGGCAACATTGGCAAGAGATGGCTGCATAACAAATAAATATTCAGTTGTCATATTTTGAAATTTACTTTTTTCAATTTTTCAAAAATCTCACTTTGAGACACATCTATGCATCAAAGTTGTAATGCTCGGAGAAATCTACAGCTTTGTATCAAAGTTGTCTCATTTTTTCTATTCATCCGACCATTACCGTCCAAAACAGATTCGTCACCAACAAGGTTATTCTGATTTCTACCACCGGCCGTAAGTGTAATAAATAATTAACACAGAGACGGCAAAACTAATTTTTATCACAGATTGGCACTGTGCTCGCCTCAACCAAAAAGTCTGTTAATCACAGTTTGACGCACATGCACCTTGCTTGGCTCGCTGCCAGAGTGCAGTCTATCAGTCTATGGTTCTGGGATCGCGGGTTCACGCAGAACGAGTTGAGGCCGGTGTGGAAGTCCAGATCCAAATCGTGAACCCAAGGCTTCTTCTGGCAACGCTAGTCCTCCTGATCCCTTCCATTCTCAGAAAACGACACCATTTCCCTATTAGCATGTCTATTATGCATTTGCATCTTTAATTAACCCCAATCAAGCAACTAGATCTCTAGAACTAATAATTGGATAAATAAACCAAATCACACTCTCTCCACACGTGAATGAATGTATAGTACGTAGCAACATGAAAGGAAGGAGGAAGACTGGAAGATACTTATATAGAGAGAACGAGGAAGTCTGATGGTGTCGTATATAGTAATGGAGATGACTTTTGCAGAAGCAGATGTTTTTTCGTAGTACATTTTTGAAAGCTGCTTTGACTCAACTTTTGACTTTTGGCTTTTATCTTTTCAAAATAGGTGAAATAAAAAATATTTTCATAATTATTTAAAAAACAAAATTAGAAGATATACTTTATACTTGTTTAACCAAACAACTTTCAGCTTTTCACAGCTCACAGCCCACAGCCCACAACGGTTTTTCCACAGCTCACAGCTACAACAGCTTTTCCCCATACCCACAGCTCAACCAAACAGGGCCTCGGCTTTTCAAAATAAGTGAAATAAAAAATATTTTCATAATTGTTTCAAAAAAAATAAAGCTAGAAGATATATTTTATACTTGTTTAACCAAACAACTTTCAATTTTTCTACAGCTCATAGCCCACAACAGCTTTTGCACCGCTCATGACTACAACAACTTTTCTCCACAGTCATAGCTCAACCAAACGGATAATAAGCGCGCAAGAACAACGGTGGCATCTAAGCTGGGCAGCCAAGGGCAAAATCGGAACACTAGATCTTTTTTCAATTCCTAAATGATTAAATATACAAAATAAATATATGGAAACTGCAAACCACAGCATGTGTTCAGTTTCGTAACAGCAAACTCGCAAATCCGGCCCTTAGCAGTAGCGGGACAACAATTAATCGAGCAAAGCCCATTTTTCACAATGGCTAGAATTCAAATTTCATTTTGGTTTGAAACAGGGTGATTCATGTCGTTTTTGTTCAGTTTCAATGATGAAGGATGGAATGAATTTTGTTTATGATGACATTAGCAAACAGTTACATGTGGATCCCACATACCATATTTGGTCCTGCCTGCCATCATCTTCATGCTCAAGGACGAAGCCAGAAAAAAAAATTAGAAGGGGCTGGATGAAAGCTGATGCTGAAATGCTCATAGGGATACATGGAGCATGCTGCCGCCTGCGGCGTGCCCTCGTCCACTAGCGTTGCGCCTAGCTCTTTGCCCGCCGGTTCTGCCACCAATGATCGCTTGCCAGCCTGCCCACTGTGTCAGGCTGCTCATCCGCTAGCCGCCACACCTGGTTGCACGCTCACAGCTTGCCGCGTCACTCAGCTTCACGACTAGGTCTGGATGCTCGCCGGTCGTCGATCCTAGCCCCGCTAACTTGCCCCCGCATAGCCGCACCCAGGAGTCGCTGGCCCGTTGGTTGTGTCGTGGCGTAGTCACATCCATCGCCCACTAGAAACTGTGTGACGCCACGTAAACAAGGAAGAAACACTGCATAGGGATGGGTTAGGGCGCGGGGAAGGAACACTCTATAGGTATGGATTCGTCTCGACATGTAGATACTAAAAGTACAATTAATTTTTTTACCTACATTTAATACTCCATGCATGCAGGTAAAGATTGATGTGACGGAGAATCTAGAAATATTTGAGAGAAGTTGGGGAAACTAAACAAGGCGTCAGTAACAATGCCGAGAATATTCCCCACACCGTATGCTTATTTAGTGTTTTAGCAGGGGTAAATAATTAAATAGATTAGGAAAGTCACTTGTAAGGGAGAAGGTTCCGAATTAAGGATCCCCTAGCATAAATATCCACCTCCCAATTCAAGTCCCCACTCCTCAGTACACTGTTCATGGGCAGAGGATATGAAAATGACCTTGGCGCAATTCTGCATTGAAGCTTCATTACTGTGTCTACCGTGTTCAATTTGCAAAACACAACGCTAGCCGCCTAGCCCTTTGCACGTACGTGTGTCTATGTGTTCCATCCCAGTTTTCAACTATGCATGTGTGGATTAACACAGCACGGCGGATGATTCCCCAAGCGTGCCAAGTTGTAATGTGTTTCTCATATGGGCTGTCCTGATGCCTTCCATTCCCAAAACCTTGCAATCTTAATCGTGCGTGTTCATTAGAGGTAGAGTAAGACATCAGGCTATTTATTTACACGCACACAAGCGTCACCAAACAAGGTGAACGACTAGAATAAATAATAGAACCAAATGTTCACACTGCACTAGGGTATTAGTCATCATGACAGTGTCTTGGACACATTAAAATGCAGGCCTGCATGCAGGGCATGCATGTAATGTAGCTACATCAGAGGGCTTGGTATCAAACTGTTTATAGCTACCTATATGCTTCATGCGAAGAATTAATCGTGAGCGGTACGGTACGTACGTAATTCGAGAGGACGAGTTTCATTCCATGAATGAATTATTAGGATTTCCCACAGCCTACCACGAAGGTCATGCCCTGCCCTGCCTCAACATCGTTCAGGCATGCACTCTTCCTTCCAATATGCGCTAGCTAGCTAGGTCTCCTGATGAACGAGAACGGCCGGTGTGTGGGCTAGACTGTCTGTGTCTGATGACTCTGATGCGAGGAGAAAGAACAAGAAAATTATTGAAAGTCTTTCAATACACAATAAAGTCCGCGGATGACTCTGATGAAGGTGTTTGGTTCTCACCTTCTAAAGTTTAGCCACTAAAGTAAAGTTTAGTGAAGATGACTTTAGTGATAGTGTTAAAATTAACTAAAAGTAGGGGTGTTTGGAACTTTGGTGACTAAAAATGACTAAACTTTAGTGGCTAAACTCTAGGGGTAGGAACAAAAAACACCCAGGGTTATCGACATGGTTGGTACGGTTTGCTACATTGTGCTCTCGGGTGGGCTTCCGTTGGCATATGGAACTAGGTGAAAGCCATCCTAGCTACTACGTCAGTCGAGCGACGATGGCGCAAATGGCAGAGTATCCCTCCCTGGAGGCGTCCCTGCAGATTTCAGTCCCTACTGTCGCCAAAGTCTGGTGCTCTAGCTGTCGATTGGTGGAGCTCGAGGACGTGATTTCCCTTCCTCGTCCGTGTCTGGTGCGTTCATGTGCTCTCCCCGGTGCTCCTTTCTGTAACAACGCTTGGGATTGCGACTAGAGTGTTTAGAAGGATTCAGATATAAGGAATTGGATCGCTGTCGGTAACTCGAGCCGCAGCTCATCACCAACTCCGACGGGAACCAAGACAAGTTCCAGTTCTTCCGTCCTTCTCCCTCTCTTAATACTCTCTGTTGCAGCTGCCAGGCAGCAATGCCAGACACAGCTGGGTTGGGCTCCAATCTACCTCTTCTAGTCTGGGCCGATGAGACGTTAATTTGGCTTCCTAGGCCGCTTAGTCTTGATGCCTTCTCTTGGGAACTTAGCTCGTACTGTGACACTTTCTTTCTTGCATAACGTGAATTTGCAAGTTGCTCCCGTGCATACAGATCCATCTAACACTGATATCTTGTGGGAATACGTGCGTACTGCCTCTCTATGTATCAAGAATGAACAAGACATCGAGTCCACTGCGGGCCTGGCACGAGAAATGTCGTCGCGGATCTTTCATGTGGGCTTTGTCCTGCCAACAGACGTTGCCTGCAGCGCCAGACTTCCTCTGCTTTGCCAAGATTGCCAATCTAACCGGCACCAATGTCGCCGCTAACCTCAATGCAGAGAGACAATCTCAATTGATGGTACGGTCTCTTGTCGTCAACATTCTTGTCAATGGCCTTTAAGGCCAGCAATGCTGAAGAGGATGCACTCCTCCGCGTGCTCCTATCGCATTGCCACTGAGCCATGGTTTCATGATGGTTGGATCCACTCAACCTAAGCTCAGCCTCGGCAGTCCTACACCAGAATTTTGGTATAGAAGTTATCCTGATGCCTCCCATTCCCAAAAGGTAGTGGTGTGTGTATTTGTGTTATTTCTATTTGTTTTTCTTATTTTTGTCGATCGACCTCTTGCGCTCTCTCACACACTATTATCATATAAGCTTGAACGCTTAGACTATCAAATTAAAGCTTCGGAGATATAGAAGCAGCAAGAAGGAGTATAAATATGTATATAAGCAGCGAGACGAAGCAAAACTTATTATTATCCATCATCATTGAGAACTGCTCGGGTATTATATATAGGAAAAATATGGAGGAAACAAAGAGTCCCACCCCAGACTCTACTCACAGAGTCTATGCCTCGAAGACTCTATCACAAGAAACTATACTTCCCAATGTATAGTTTGTAACAGTAGTTTCTATACATAAAGAAATTAAATGTGCAACACAAAGCTAGCTGATCAGCTGTGGCATATTACCATGTGATCCACCCTACATATGAATAAATAGTGCATCTCAATATATAGCAGTATATATCAGACACATGACACACATGCCGTTCAATAAAAAAACTCATCGATAGGTTCTGATTCATCAACTGTTATCATCCAACGTTAAAAAAACGACGACAATGAGTTCCCAGGTCCGGATAACCATAATTGCATCCATTACAGTAGCAATACAAAAACTAGATACGAATTGCAAATTAAAAAGATAATCATGTTTAGAATAAAATTGAGCCATCTATCGTCATCCTCCACATAGAACTCCATTTTCATCATCCTCCAAGCAGAACACCAAGTATTGTGAACTGTAAAACAATTACAATGGGTTAGTAAATTAGAAAAATTATACAACAGATTAATTTAACAAAATTTCAATAAGCAATCAGCATGCAGGATAGTGTGTGTGCATACATACATACATACATACATACATACATATATATATATATATATTCATATTTATACCTAATTAGTCTGATGCCCAAATTTTTGCGAGATGTGATCAATCCAATCGGATTGAAGTTGCCTATGAACTTCACGATCACGAATCTCGGCATCTCTCTGTAGTACCTCCTCCATAACCGGATCATGTCCATGAGAGATTGTAGATGACTGAACAGTAGACGTGGTTGCTTCCTCGTTCAAGTCAAAATTACCATCCTCTACATCCTTTTCGTCCTCGATTATCATGTTGTGAAGTATTATACAAGCTAACATGGTATTCTCTAGATCCCCTTGGTCATATAAACGTGTCGGGCGACGCAGAATGCAAAAACGAGACTGCAAAATCCCAAATGCACATTCTACATCTTTTCTTGCCCCCTCTTGATGTTCTGAAAACAGCTTGTGCTTAGCTAATTGTGGTGCACGTATGGACTTCACAAAAACAGCCCACTCGGGGTATATGCCATCTGCAAGATAATAAGCTTTGGTATACTTCTTTCCATTCACATAGTACTGTACCTGGGGAGTTTCTCCTCTTAACTGGTCAACGAACAAAGTAGATTGATTCAAAACATTGATATCATTGTTGGATCCTGCCACTCCAAAGAAAGCATGCCATATCCACCGGTCATGAGAAGCAACCGCCTCTAAGATGATTGTTGGCACACCATGATCACCACGGGTATATTGTCCCTTCCATGCGTAGGGACATTTTTCCCAATGCCAATGCATACAATCAATGCTTCCTATCATGCCAGGAAAACCACGACGCTCACCGATCTCCAACAATCGTTCTACATCTTCTACCGTGGGTCGCCTCAAGTAGACTTCACCGTATACTTCAATGACACCCTTAACAAACATTTTCAAACACTCCACACCAGTACTTTCTCCCATTTTCAGATACTCATCATGCTGGTCTGCAGAACCGCCATATGCTAGTTGACGAATGGCTATTGTACACTTATGAATTGGAGAAAATCCTGGACGATTCAAACCATCACACCGTAAAGTGAAATACTCAGACCACCCACTTAAGGCCTCAACAATCTTTAGAAAGAGGGGTCTCCTCATCCTAAATCTTCTACGAAAATGTGTCTCATTGTAGACTGGATTAGGCGAGAAGTAGTCATCCATGAGTTGTTGGCTTGCTTGTTCACGAGGTCTATCCACATATCGCCTAGGACCACGCTGAGTTCTTCCACCTTGTAAAACATCAACAACAGACTGCAATTCAGATACTAGATGATCCTCTAGATCATCTATAATTTCTTGCTCTTGAAGATAGTCATCCATGGAGTACAGATCACTAGGGTCGATGCTGCCATCTCCATCCATACAGATTTGATTAGTGGGCAGAAAGAGAGTAGCAGAACAGAAAGAACAGGAAGGGAAAGGGGAGAAAGAGACACAGTACAGGAAAGGGGAGAAAGAGCCGTGGTTGTGGCTGTGTCTATTCACATTTGCATGCAAAAAATAATAACTACGTTTGTCGGGTCCTTTGAATTGTGCAACCAAGCACTGGCCTACAATTACAGAGGCAACAAAAACCAGAATGGTAAAATACAATTGTCTATCTTAAAGTGTGCATGCAGAAAAGAAATATACCTACCAATCGTCTATCTTCGTCAACTGACCAGTTCAAACGCTTGTCGGTTCTAAAATCCTCATCCACGTTAATTGCTTCAGTTTCTTGTTCATCTACATCAACCGCTACATCATGAGTTTGCTCAGATGGAGAGGGAGTTCTTCTAGCACGCAGGTCATTTGGAGAGATTGAAGCTTGACTCATTGGAGCACCAACAAAATGAAAATTTTCATTTCCACTAGGTTGGTTAGCAAAAGGGAATGACTGCAGATAATTTGTGAACCCTCCTGGTGGGTATAGCCTACAAACAAATTAATTCCATACTCTAATTAATTATATCTTAATTAATCAATTTTCGAATACTATTCTCAAATGCTGGAACACTACCAGTACAAGCAATTTCCATGTACATAGCACTTTGCACTACATATGTCAGCTTAATTAACCAATAAAATCTACAATGACAACCTACTATAACTATTGTGTTGCTGAACAGGATGCAATTGATCCAGTGTTAGGAAAATATTACCCTTCGCTAGAAGATGTCGTTTGCCACCATCCACCAAAGGGAGAATCACCGACTGATGCACCAGCTGTTGCAGCACTAAGGCCAGTGGGAGGAGTCCGAGTTGCAGAAGCACTGACGGCCGGAGTAGAGGTCCCAAGACCATTGACGGACGGAGAACGGGTTCCACGTACACCACCTCGCCGGGAACTTGACTTCGTTAATCGATTCATCCCTGATTCATAGATTTGGGTATAGATTAGGGTTACAAATTGTTGGGATGAGATTGGTTGGGGAGCTCGGTCATGAGACTTGGGGGCGTACCTTGATTTGGACCTGAGACTTGCCCTTGCGCCTGAGGATATGGACTGCGCCCTTGTGCAGGAGCTGGCCGGGCGCTATAGGGGAGAGGGCGGGCTGATCAATTTTGCCGCGCGAGTGGGAGAGGGCGGGGAAGGGAAGCGCGCGGGAGACTTTGGAGCGGCGCGCGGAGACTTCGTGCCACGCGGGAAACTTCAGGGGCGCGCGCGGGAGAGGGCGTCGCGCGCGGGAAAGGGGCGTCGGCGCGCGGGGGAGAGGGCGGCGGCGGAGGGAAGAAGAAGCGCATGCGCAACAGATCCGTGGAAACGACGGAGACCTCCCCAACGCGTGCGGTCTATGGTTTCTACGGCATCGATGGGAGGGAAGACTCGGTTTGCATCTTAGACTCGGTTTCTTGTCTTTTGTCTCTCTTTCTTCAATAAATATAGTGCTACATCAGCTAAATTCAATAAATAGAGGGATAATAAATGTACATAGAAACTATGTGAAGTCTAGGTTGGGACTGCCCTTAATAAGGCCACAAGGGCAGCAGCAGGCAAGGACTACTGCAAGTGAAAGCTATATGGTACAGTGTACAGTATAAATGACATGAATACGACTGGAGCGCGCTGAGGCGGTGTGGACAGTAATATGACATGAATAAATGACATGAACCCTTGTCTACACCCTTTATTATGACCACACATGATGGAATCGAACAGCAGTTGAGGTGTACAGACCACAGCTCTAACACACGCACATCCAGAAATTAACAAGCGTTTGAAACAATATTAATAACCAACTTCGATACTGGAACATCTCGGTGCTTTCCATGTTCACTCTCAACCCAACACACACCTTGAGGTCCAGCATTCGATCTACACTGTTGAAATTGGAATTCCCCGTGTTCTGAACAGGGTCGTACTATGGCTTGGAAGACCAACTGCATCTATAATATATCCCTCTGTGTTGTTCTGCAAACATGTAGCTACTCCAATAAAAAGGTTGACGCTAACTTGGAGTTTAGAGCAATAAGCAAATCGGCTGCAGAACCTACTGCGGTGCTGCACTATTGTATCCACATTTTTCTTTTCTTTCAAACGACATTTTTTAGGATATCTGTTTTCCTTACACAATCTGATCATTTTTTTCTTTCCTTGTACTTCAGCAACAATTAATGTCGGTGTCTTCATCTGATGCAAGTTTGGACCAACCTTGGTGGAATTCATGCAGAAAGTGGAAATATAGATTACCTATCTCATGCAAGTTATCCTGATGCCTTCCATTACAAAGTCGTTTGGTATTTTTCTTAAGCAAATACATGGGTTTTTCAACGTGGAGTATTTATCAGGCATATATGTGTGTTATTATATATATATAGTAGAGCCAAACAAGGAGCAAGACGTGATGTATATATGTGTGTATATAGAGATAGGAAGCTGAGTATGTTAGATGATGTCGGTGTTTCTACCCCGGGGTATGACACCAACTGGTAATTATGATCACGTGCTCTCTTCCTGGATGCGTGCTCTCTTCCTGGATGGTGATGCAAGATGACACAAGGATTTATCCTGGTTCGGGCAAAGAAGCCCCTACGTCCAGCGGAGGGAGGATGTTCTTGTATTACTTGCACCTAAGTGCTTGCACAGGGGCGAATACAAGCTCGAGGAGCGTGGACCGGAGTCCGGACTCGTGTGTGTGAGTGCGTTGTCGTTGCTGTGTTTTTGCTGACCCGAGTGGATGTGGACCTGAGTCTCGTCTCGTGCGCGAAGGGCCCTGGTGTCCTCTTTTATAGAGCAAGAGGAGGCCAGGGTTACACAGGGTTGCAAAGGAGTAGGGATGTACAATGTCCAATACGGTGAAGAGTTGGGATTCTGTCTTGTCGGGGTCGCTGTAGCCGGTGTGGGGGTTGCTGTTGAAGCGTCCTTGAAGTGTGGCCTCCATCCCTGGCGCGGACGTGGCGACGTGGAGGTCAGGCAGCGCCCATCCCGGCACGTACGTGACGTGGCATGGTTCCTCCGGGTCTTGGGGGTACCTGTCCTCCAATAGCGTGAAAGCGATCAGGGCTCGAGGGGCGCAGGACTGGCCTCGAGGTGGCACCTACGGGGGGCTCGAGTCCTGTAACATCCCGGCCTAAGGCTTAATAGGAATAATAGGATACTCATACCAACAAGTTGCAACTTCTTTTTCGGAAGCCCGTCTCCAAAGAACTCTAAAGTTAAGCGTGCTTGGCCTGGAGAAATTTAGGGATGGGTGACCGACCGGGAAGTTCTTCCCGGGTGCGCACGAGTGAGGACAAAGTGCGCAGAAAAGAAATTTAGGGATGGGTGACCGACCGGGAAGTTCTTCCCGGGTGCGCACGAGTGAGGACAAAGTGCGCAGAAAAGACTGGTGTTGGTCTGTGAGGGAAGTCTATGTCCTAGAAAAGCTGCCATATGTAAGTGGGCTCGGCCGCGTGGAGGCGGGACGTTACAAGTCCCCGCAGGTATGGGCAAGTCCCGGGAAACCCGATCGTACAGCGGGTATCCGGGCCTCGAGACGTGGCTTGGATGTGCAACAGTGTAGGGTATGGCCCAACAGAGTTGCACTTGCGCCTTTTTGCCCATGCTTGTGGTGAAAACGAGTTTTGACCCCTACTCCGGCTGACTGTGGCGCACGTCGGGCTCCAGAGGATGTGACCGGAGTAGGTGAACGCATTAAATGCGCAGTGTGGGATTGGCATCCAGTGCCTGGCGCCGCTCGAAGGAGGTGTGAAGTGTCTCGAGGGATAGGCTGCCGTGCTAGAGAGGCTCGAGGTCCCCGCGTGGGGTCTCGAGGAGCGGTGTACGACTGTGGAGGGCTCGAGGCCTACGTGCCAGGGCTCGAGGGGTAGGTTGCCGCGAGGCGGTCGGCAGGGTTTTGGCGAGCCCGGGCTCCCTGGCGGTGGGCCAGCGTAACGGGCCTCGAGGGGTTGGTTTTTGGAAGGTTAGTCTAGTTGGGTTTCTTATTAATTGGTGCTCTAGGTTTAACCTATTTGTTTTGCGTTGATTGGGGTACCCCTTTTGCGGTCCCCCGACAGTAGCCCCCGAGCCCTTGTTTGAGTGCTTGCACTCGAGCAGGGGCTCCCGATTGGGATCTCGAGGGTCAGCTAGCCGGTTCTCGAGGGTTTGGTTGCTTTAATTCCATGGGTGTTGCGCGAGCGACACCCGCGGGTGTAGCCCCCGAGGCCACGGGGGAGTGGTTAGGACTCCCTCGTGGGCTTTTTCTTGTGGGAGTGTTAGTTGCGTTTTTTAGGTTCGGGAGTGTCGAGCCCCCGAGTTTTTGACCCTCTTTCGTCGAGGGGTGCCAGGCTGAACTGGTCGGCCGGCTCTTCGAGCTGTCCGGCACGCCAGTTGCCCTGGCTTGTCATCCCGCGAGTCCTTTCGATCGGATGCGAGGGGGATGCCTCGTACTACCACGAGCGGGCGAGTATCGAGGTTCCCGGTGAGCTGGTAACGGGGGAATCCAAGTGAGACCTCGTGCCCCGTTCGATAGGGTCGACTGAAGCCCGGAGGCGATCTCATAAAGCATGGGTGCTCGGTCTGCAGGAGTGCCGGGTCCATTCGATAGGACCCAGTGGCTCGATGCCTCCCTCCGAGGCGATCTCACTGCACGTCGTGCGCCCCGCCTTGGATACACGTGAGGGGCCTCGAGGGCTTGGCCTTCGAGCGATGCTGCGAGTGGCGCCCCTTGGTGTCCCTGACTCGGGTGCTCGAAGCCGGCTGTCGAACCCTCTTCGAGGGTCAGCCTTCGCTGCTTCGAGGCTTAGGGTCGGGGCCCGTTTTTACCTTCTTGAAGAAGCCTCCATCGCTTGGAATCCTTCTGCCCATTGGGCGCGCCTTTTTAGGCGAGGTAGTGGAGTTCGTGGCGCTAGGGCGGCTGACAAGAAGTCGGAGCGGCGGCCGTGGCGGGCCCGGAGGAGCGGAGCGAATGCGGAGTTGCCGCGTGTACCTGTCGACCAGCTCGAGATGCGGTTAGGTGAGCACATTAAATGCGTGCGGTTACCTTTTTGCCGCCGTGGGAGATCTCGTCCGTTGGGGTTTTCTCTTATAAATACCGAAAGAGGGGGAGAGGAACCCTTTACTTTGCCTTTGCCTTCACCGCCGCCGTAGCTTCCACACGCCTTCTTCCTGAGCCAGCAATTGGGAATCTTCCCGGCCGCCCGTCCGCTGCTCAGATCTGCGCCGTCGCCGCCAAGGCCACCCAGTCCCAAGTGCTGCCGCCAGAAGACTGGAGCCCGACGAAGACGACGCAGCAGGAGCTGGAGACGTTGGTGGAGCGGGGGCTTCTCCGCCCCAACCCGCAGGAGGGTCCCGCGTGGTGGATTCTTCCGTCGGCGGACCACCGGGAGCCGCACCCGCCGGAGGGGTACGTGGTGAGCTTCACGCGCTACCACCGCATGGGGCTCGGCGTCCCACCGAGCCGCTTCATGCGGGGGCTGGCACACCACTTCGAGGTGGAGCTGCAACACTTCTCCCCCAACTCCATCTCGCACGCCGCCATCTACGCCGCGGTGTGCGAGGGGTATCTGAAGATCGAGCCGCACTGGGAGATGTTCGTCCACCTCTTCCGGGGCGAGCTCTTCCACAAGGCCGCGAAGCCGAGCGGGAGGAGGCTCACGCGTGTGGGCTCCCTCACCATCACCGCGAGGACCGGTCCCTCGTCGGCCAACGTCCCCCGCGACTACCTCCGCTACAAGCTCTCCACCAACCAGGCGGGGTGGGACGACCACTGGTTCTAACTGCGGAACAAGGACGGGCTCCTTCCGCAGTACACCGGCAGGGTCATCACCCAGCGCCCGGAGAAGTGGAACTGGGGCGTCGCAGCGGACAGGCAGCGCCACCTGGAGCCGCTGATGAACACGATGCGGGTGCTGGTGGAGGAGAAGAAGCTGACCGTCCAGGTGGTCATCTGGGCGTTTCATCAGCGGAGGGTTCTTCCTCTGGCGGACCGCCCCCTCCTCATGTTCGAGATGGGGTCAAACGCCCCGCTCGAGGCGCTGAACCAGTCGAGGATGGCCGAGGAGAGACTGTCTCGGAACGAGGCTACCTCCCGGGTGACGGTCACGGTCCACGGGTTGTTCCACCCAGAGGAGGCCAACCTGATCGCCATGGCGCCCGACGAGGGGTGCCTCGACCCGGTAAGCCTCCCTCGAGCTAGACTGTCTCGAGCCTCCCTTCCTTTCTCTTTCTCCGAACCTTGTTTACTTTCCTTGTGGTTTTCCTTATCAAGTCTTCTTTTTTGGCAGGGGCGTTCACATGTCGCGCGTCGAGGGCCCCGGTGAGGGAGGACGCCGCGGAAATACAGGTGAGGCGCCTTTCTGTTCAGAAGGATAAGGAGAGTAAAGATGCCAAGAAGAAGAAAGAGAAAAAGAGGAACTTGCGACGGGTGGCTCGGGAGCAGAGGCTAGCGAAGGCTCATCGTAAGCGGCAACCTGGAGAGGAGTCCCCCGAGCTCAGTTCCTCAAGCTCGGAGGAGGAGGGTGATGATGAGGAGGAGAGTGATGACGAAGGGATGGATGCGCGTCTGAGGTGCTGAAAGTGCATTCGCCCCCAATGTGGGTTTTGGCTAATTAATGACAATCAAATTAGGGACTAACCAGTTTATAAAAGCATGTATGCAGGTGCTAGTCCTTTGAAAGATTTGAAACATTGAAATCTCGTGAACAAAGCACGTAGGATATTTTTGGACATAAAGATGCCTAGCTCAAGTGGTAGTTTAAAATTTCATTTTTAAACTTGAGTTGTAGGTAAGCCGGACTATGAAGAGGGTCACAAAGTAAGTTGGCTAGATGTGGAGAAAAGTGCTCAAATCGACTAACCTTAGTTCACTTGACAGACACCGCACAATCACGAACACGTAGAGGGAAATTTCATATGGTCGGTGGTACCGACCACGGCTTCTCTGCGCAGCGCTCAAACACCCTCTCTGTGTTGGTCAAAAATGACCTGGCGGTAGTACCGCCATAACCTCGGTACTACCGCCCGCGGTGGTACCGACGCAAGGTCGGTAGTAACCTGGTTTTGCAACCCTCTCTGTGTAGAGTTGTTTTTGACCTAGCGGTGGTACCGCCATTACCTCGGTAGTACCGCCCCCGGTGCTACCGACCCATGGCCGGTAGTTTCCAAGTTTGCAAGGCTCTCTATCCGCGCTGAATTTGGCCTGGCGGTAGTACCGCCATTACCTCGGTAGTACCGCCCTCGGTGCTACCGACCCAAGGCCGGTGGTAACCAAGTTTGTAGATGCTCTCTGTTCGCGGCCAATTTGGCCTGGCGGTAGTACCGCCATAACCTCGGTAGTACCGCCCGCGGTGGTACCGACCAAGGTCGGTAGTATCTTGGTTTCGTGAAGCTCTCTATGTTGAGTTGAAAATGGCCTGGCGGTGGTACCGCCATAACCTCGGTACCACCGACCTCGGAGGTACCGACCTTTGGGCGGTAGTTTCCGAGGGACCAAGTCCCTTTGTGAGATGCTCTCTGTTCGCGGCCAATTTGGCCTGGCGGTAGTACCGCCATAACCTCGGTACTACCGCCCGCGGTGGTACCGACGTGAGGTCGGTGGTTGCTTGTTTGGTCAGATCTGGATTCTTTTGACCGTTGTGAACTGGTCGGTGGTACCGGCTAGTCTCGGGACTGAGGGAGTATAAATGCCTCTCCTCTTCTCTTTCCACGGTCACCCACTCACTCCATACACTTATTGCTGACCTAACTCGAGACAAACACTCTCCAAGCATTGACTCACCCCTCTCTTTCCCCCTTTGCTCCTAGATTCATTCCCTTGCGAGATTTGAGCTAGGGAAGTGAGATTCGAGAGTGGGAAGCATCAATCTTCGACTTGAGCACTTGGTTTCCATCTTGCCGGCTTGCTTTGTGTCTTTTACTCTTGAGCTCTTTGAGCTCTAGCCGGTTAGGTGTTCTTCGTGGTAGCCCGTATTGATTTACTTGTGAGGGCTCCCCGAAGCGTTTGTATTACCCTGAGATTTCTAGTAGAGATACTCTCGTAGCCTTTGTGGTTGCTTGAGTGAGGCAAGGAGGTGAAATAGACTCCGACCTTTGTGGTCACCTCAACAACGAGGAAGTAGGCACTCCTTAGTGGATTGGCCAAACCTCGGGATAAATCGCGTGTCCCGTGTGCTTGTTGTTGTTGTCTCTATATTCTCTACTTCACTTGTTATTGTGTTCTTCGTGTTCTTCCTATCCCTATCTCTTTCTTAGGTTGGGAAGGCTCGATCTACATCAAGGGGAGCAACCAAGGTTTGGTGAGAGTAGATTTACCATATATCATTCTTAGGAAAGTGGGCTAGAAACTTATATTATCTTCATAGCTTACATTCATCGGATTTGTAGTTTCTTTTAGGATCCCGGTTGTGCCGTTTGTTTGTGTCGGTAGTACCGGTGTTTCACACCCGGTAGTACCTACCCAAACAAACCGGCTTCTCCGGTTGCTATCTAACTACATCTTATAGTTTGTGAAGTTTCAGATAGTCAAAAATCACCTATTCACCCCCCCTCTAGGCTGATTCGGTCCTTTCAATTGGTATCAGAGCCTAACCCTTGTGTTAGCGCTTCACCGCGTAAGGGAGAATCATGTCTACCATAAGTCAAGAACAGCTTGATGAGATTGTCAAGCAGGTTACTGCTCAGGTGATTCAAGATCAAGCAAAGAAGCATGAAGATGAGATGAAGAGGATGAAAGATGAGATGGAGAGTTTGAGGCGAGCTTTGGAAAGCAAAGCCGAAGCATCCGGAAGCGGCGAAAATCAGCCGCCCAAGGATGACAAGAAGAAGAAGGAGGATGGAGAGAAAGGCAAGAGAGACACCGAGTTCACAAGAGTGTCATATGACTATAGCCAAATGGGCAAAGTCATTCAACTGCCTAACGTCAATCTAGGCAAGCCACCTGCCTTTGATGGAATCAACTACAATGATTGGGCACACAAGATGAAGCTACACCTTCTTGCTGCAAGAGTTTGGGAGATTGTTGACAATGGACCAAGTCACGTTGAAGGTCAAGAGTTCACCGACAATGATGTGTTTGAGTTTCAACAAAATGTTCAAGCCGCATCATTGATTCTATCATGCCTTAAGCCTGAAGAAAGCAACAAGGTACATGGAATGGAGAATGCCAAGAAGATTTGGGATACCCTCAGGATATCATATGAGGGTGATGCGAGTGTGAGGAAGTGCAACATAGAGCTTCTTCATGGAAAGATTGAGAACTTTGCAATCAAGAAAAGTGAGACCACTCAACAAATGTTTGATAGATTCATGACATTGGTCAATCAGATTAGAGCTCTCGGAGACACAAAGTGGGATGACTACTCAGCTGGAAGAAAGCTATTAAGAGCATATAGAAAGAGGAACAAGAACCTTGCATCCTTCATCATGGAGAGACCTAACTATGAGAGCATGGGACCTCATGAGATGCTTGCCAAGATAAAGCATCATGAAGTCTTGGATGATGAAGATATAGAAGATCAAGAGGCAAGTCACAAGAAGGTGGTAGCACTCAAGGCTAATCAAGAAGAAGGAAGCAAGGCCCGAGATGACTCTTCAAGCGAAGGAAGTGAAGACTCCGATGATGAGTTGGCCCTTATTGTGAAGAACTTTAGAAGATTCATGAGAAAGAAGATGCACAAGAAGGGCAAAGGTGGTTACTTCAAGAAGTCAAAGAAGAGAAATTGCTATGAGTGTGGAGCGGATGATCATTTCATTGCCGATTGTCCACAAAAGAAGAACAAGAACAAGTATAGCAAGAGTGATGACAAGAAGCATAGAAGAAGAAGAGGTGGTGAAGCTCATCTTGGTGAGGAGTGGTTCTCGGAAGATGACTCAAGTGATGAAGAGAAGAGCAAGAGCAAGGAGAAGGAGAAGGGAGCGGCCAACATCGCCATACACAAGACCTCTTCTCCAAGCCTCTTCTCCAACATGGCTACATCGACAACTTCGTCACGCTTGTTCGAGAACCTCTCCGACGACGAGGATGACTTCACTCATTCTTGCTTCATGGCTAAGAATGAGAAGGTATCATCCAACTCTCCTACTTGTTCTAGTGATGAATGTAGTGATGATGATATGGATGAATTTGAGCTTAGCATAATTAGAAAATTTGGCAAGAAAGGTGGAACTAAAATTATCAAATTACTCACTAAATTAGAGAGTCGGAATGAGAGTCTTGCAATGCAAGGGGACTTGATCTCTCAAGAGAGAGAAAAGAACCGTGCATTGGAAGCCTCTCTTGCCGAGGAGAAGTTGAAGGTTGAGAAATTGACCATGGAACTATCTTTAGCCAATGACTCCAACAAGAAGATGGCTAAGGAGTGTTCCATGAGCAATGACTCAATTGCAAGCCTAAAGAATGAGGTTAGCATGGTTCAAGAGAGCCTCACAAGCTCTCAAAATAAATATCAAACTCTTGAACTAAGCTACAACACTCTTTGGAATAGCACCTCTTCAACTTCTTCTAAGGATTCTGATGGCTCTAATGCCTCAACTAGTAATGGTTGCAAAAGATGCTATAAACTTGATATAAATGCTTGTGCAACTAACCTTGTTGAGATAGAGAAGAAAGACAAGGAGATTAATAGGTTGAACATGATCTTGAGGAATGGTTGCAAGTGTAAGGTGCAACAACCAAAAGATATCCTCAAGACCGCAAGACACCCATCTATCAAGGATGGAATTGGGTACAATAGGTATGGTGGTAAGGCCAATGGTAGAAAGATGGTCAATGGGGTACCTTTTGTTAACTTTAACAAAGGAGTTCCTCTCTTTGACCTAATGAACAAGGCCAACAAGGTTGCCAATCCAAAGGCTCCACTTGCTAATGGTAAGATCAACAAGGAGAAGCAAGTGGAGGCCCCCAAGCAACAAAAGCCCATATCAAGAAGCTATACATGTGATTACTTGTGTTGTTGGGGGAAGGATGGTAAGATAGTAGTCAAGTATGTTGGTGCCCTCAAGAAGAGGGAAATTATGAGAAATGTTTGGGTGCCAAAAGCTTATGTGACTAACCCCCAAGGACCCAATCTCGTTTGGGTACCTAAATCTAGAACATAAACTTATTTTGTAGGAATATGCCTCCGGTGGGTCAAGTTGGGTGTTGGATAGTGGATGCACCAATCATATGACTGGGGCAAAAGATATGTTCTCCTCCTTTCAACCAAGCAACGACTCATGCAACAACATTGTGTTTGGTGACAATGGTAAAGGAGAAGTGCTTGGTTTGGGTAAAATTGCTATCTCAACTGACAATTCCATATCTAATGTATTACTTGTGCATTCGTTGAGTTACAATTTGTTATCCGTTTCTCAACTTTGTGAAATGGGTTACGATTGTCTCTTTACGGATAAGGGTGTGACCGTCTCTAGAAGAAGGGATTCCTCTATTGCATTTAAAGGCGTGTTGAAGGGAAAACTTTACTTAGTTGACTTCTCAATTAGTAAGGTAGAACCTACAACATGTCTAATGGCAAAATCTAGCATGGGTTGGCTTTGGCATCGCCGACTAGCTCATGTTGGGATGAGGAACTTGACCCAACTTCAAAGAGAAGGGCACATCCTTGGACTAACCAATGTTTCTTTTGAGAAAGATAGGATTTGCAGTGCGTGCCAAGCCAGAAAGCAAGTTGGAGCAAAGCATCCAATCAAGAACATTGTGTCGACCACAAGACCATTGGAGCTATTGCATATGGACCTCATCAGACCCGTTGCTTATCAAAGCATCGGCGGTAACAAATACGGTTTTGTTATTGTTGATGACTATTCTTGTTTCACTTGGGTGTTCTTTTTAGCAGATAAAAGCGAAACGCAAGGCATCTTCAAGAAGTTTGCTAGAAGAGCACAAAATGAGTTTGACATCAAGATCAAGAAAGTGAGAAGCGACAACGGGACCGAGTTTAGGAACACCAACATAGAAGAGTATCTTGATGAAGAAGGGATCAAGCATGAGTTCTCCGTTCCATATACCCCACAACAAAATGGGGTTGTGGAAAGGAAGAATAGAACTCTTGTTGAAGCCGCAAGATCTATGTTGGATGAGTACAAGACTTCCCATGGCTTTTGGGCGGAGGCAATGAACACGGCGTGTCATGCAATCAACCGCCTCTACCTTCACAAGCTAAGGGGAAGACGCCATATGAGCTTCTAACCGGTAACAAACCAAAGGTGCATTACTTTCGAGTTTTTGGCTGCAAGTGTTTCATACTTAACAAGAGGGCCAAAAGTTCAAAGTTTGCACCTAAGGTACACGAAGGCTTTCTACTTGGTTATGGTACTAACGAACATGGCTACCGTGTATTCAATAATGCCACCGGCACTATTGAGTTAACGGTAGACGTGACTTTTGATGAATCCGACGGCTCTCAAAAGGAGCAAGTCAATGATGAGCTTGTAGGTAATGACGAGCCTCCATCCGAAGCTATCAAGAAGCTTGCAACCGGTGATGTGAGGCCCGTTGAAATACAAGATGATGAAGATGAACCATCACACACTCCACAAGATTCTCATATCCATCATGTGCATCCAAATGCGCATGATGAAGCTTCCGCAACTCCGAATGGTGGTAGTGTGGGTGATGTTCAAGTGATACATCAAGTTGATGATCAAACACAAGCTCAACATGAAGTCCGACAAGAAGATGGGGACATCAATGCATATGATGAAGATGATGAAGATGGACCCATCCAACGAAGATCACTTGTGCCACATCCAAGAGTTCATCATACAGTTCAACGGGATCATCCCGTTGACAACATATTGGGGAGCATACGGCGTGGGGTAACGACACGCTCTCGTTTAGCAAATTTTTGTGAACATTACTTGTTTGTCTCCTCTTTGGAACCTCTTAGGGTGGAAGAAGCACTTGACGATCCGGACTGGGTGATGGCTATGCAAGAAGAGCTGAACAACTTCACCAGGAATGAAGTCTGGTCCTTGGTGGAAAGGCCCAAGCAAAATGTGATAGGAACCAAATGGGTCTTCCGCAACAAGCAAGACGAGCATGGCGTGGTGACAAGGAACAAAGCACGGTTGGTGGCTCAAGGTTTCACTCAAATCGAAGGTTTGGATTTGGGGAAACCTATGCACCTGTAGCTAGGCTCGAGTCAATTCGTATATTACTTGCCTTTGCTACTCACCATGATTTCAAGCTATACCAAATGGATGTGAAAAGTGCATTCCTCAACGGCCCCCTCTCCGAATTGGTCTATGTGGAGCAACCACCGGGTTTTGAGGACCCAAAGTTTCCCAACCACGTCTACAAGCTCGACAAGGCGCTCTATGGGCTTAAACAAGCCCCTAGAGCTTGGTATGATTGTCTTAAGGACTTCCTACTCAAAAAGGGTTTTGAGATAGGAAGGGCCGATGCTACTTTATTTACTCGCAAAGTTGATAATGATATCTTTGTGTGCCAAATATATGTCGATGACATAATATTTGGTAGTACTAATGTTGCCTTTTGTGAGGAATTTAGTAGGATCATGACCAAAAGGTTCGAGATGTCCATGATGGGTGAGTTGAAGTACTTTCTTGGATTCCAAATCAAGCAACTCAAGGATGGCACGTTCATCAGTCAAACCAAGTATACAAGAGACATGCTAAAGAAGTTTGAGATGGACAAGGCCAAACCCATCAAGACCCCTATGCCTACCAATGGACATCTTGATCTAAATGTGGATGGTAAGTCAGTGGACCAAAAGGTATATCGCTCTATGATCGGTTCATTACTTTACCTTTGTGCATCTAGGCCCGATATTATGCTTAGTGTGTGCATGTGTGCAAGGTTTCAAGCTAATCCGAAAGAATGTCATATTATGGCCGTTAAGAGAATTTTTCGATACTTAGTGCACACTCCGAATCTTGGCTTGTGGTATCCCAAGGGCTCCACTTTCGATCTACTTGGCTATTCCGATTCGGACTATGCCGGTTGCAAGGTAGACCGAAAGAGCACTACCGGGACTTGCCAATTTATTGGGAGGTCTTTGGTGTCATGGAGTTCTAAGAAACAAAATAGTGTTGCCCTATCCACCGCCGAAGCCGAGTATGTGGCGGCCGGCGCTTGCTGTGCTCAACTACTTTGGATGAAGCAAACACTAAAGGACTTCGGATGTGAGGAAACCAAAATTCCACTTTTGTGTGACAATGAGAGTGCTATCAAACTAGCAAACAATCCCGTAAACCACTCTCGCACAAAACACATAGACATCCGACACCATTTCTTGAGAGACCATGAAGCCAAAGGAGATATCGCAATACGCCATGTGAGCACCGAAAAACAACTAGCCGATATCTTCACAAAGCCTTTAGATGAGTCAAGATTTTGTGCTTTGAGGAGTGAACTAAATATCATTGATTCTCGTAACGTGGCTTGATGTCTTGCACATATTTGTTTTCACCTAGAGACCTAGATAAATGGTTTGACAAAATATTGTGTGATTTCAAAATCTATTTTGCATACTTCACTTATGTCCATGGCTATGTATTGGTTATATGAAATCTGGACATGTTTGAAGTATGTGTAGTATACCACACAAGGCTCTCTTGAAATCCCTCTCTGTCCTCTCTGTTTTTGTGCTGTCGGTGGTACCGCCATAGGGCGGTAGTACCGACGTCGGTAGTACCGGCCCTATGGGCGGTACCACCGACCGGGTTTGACCCGAGTATAAAAGGGGCGCGGTGAATCTTTTCTAACCCTAGTCAATCTCTTTTGACCGCCGCCTCCTGCCTCTTCCAGCGCCGCCGCCGAGCCGTGCTCGCGCCGTGCAAGCCGCCGCATTCCTTCTCCTCTCGATCTCCCTCCTCCTCCTCCCAATCCAAATCCCTTCGGTGGAAAGGTGCTTTGAAGGTTGGAGATCGTCGTGGTGGTGTTCTTGAAGCCCGAAGTTTCCTCCTTCATTGGATTTCGACCTCTTCTTCACGAGTAGCAAGGTACTAGGGTGTTCATGCCCGATCTCTCAATGTACTTTGTTCTAGGTCGATTCCTTTGGTAGGATTGTTCTATCTAGTATGAAGATGCTTCTAGGATGTATGGTTAGCAAGTTCATAGCGATTTGGTAGATTGGATTGAAGGAAACCGCACGCTGCTGTGCGGTCGGTAGTACCGCCCCCCAGGGGTCGGTAGTACCCGCCCGCGCGCAGCGAGCCGTTCTCCTTCCCGATTTCGATCGTCTTATTTGCTACATCCGTTGAAGTAATCTTTCCATCATCTTTGTCTCATGTTGGTCTATGCTATCTTTGTCTAGATGAGCCGGAGGCCCTCTCGTGCTCGTTCCCCTAGTGATGATGATGAGGAGTATGCCGCCTTGGAGCAAGGTGGTCATGTGCAAGGGGCGCCGCCGCGTCGCAATCCCGGGCGCCGTGTTCGGTCTGGGAGTATGGATGACTCCTCTCGTCAGGTCCGTGGACGCTCGTCCGCGGGCCACACGGGCCGTCGCAGCGTGGATAGCGCAAGGGGGAGCGGGAGCGGTCATGCCCGTGGCAGTGGGCATGCTGCTCCTTCGCCTCCTCCGCCTCCTCAGCCTTCTCCGCCCCCTGTCGCTGGTCCGGCTGGACGCCTGCACAGCGTCATTGTGGGAGGAGTGCCTTCAGCTGGTCTCGATCGTGAGGGTCGCTCCATCGATCCTCAAGTTGGACCGCATCCCCTCGGACTTCAGGGTTGATGCTAATCAACCGGGCTTTTGACATGCACCCTGAAGCCGAAGCTGTCATGTCCGCCGTCCCTCTCGCTCTTCTTGGAAATCCCATGGATTACTCCGATAGAAAGCGGGGTAGCTTGATGAGGAGGCAGCGTGAGGAGAACCCCTATCTGTTTGTTAGAGATGCTTCTGTGGATAGGAGGTTCTGGTCCAGGTTCCAGCAAGACTTCTATGTGTCAGTGTGCTGGAAGGGTTTCTGTGCTAAGGGACATCCTCCTCTTTTTGCTCATAAGAGACTGGTTCTCTCCTCTCTGACCGACAAAGATTCTGAGGATTCAGGCCTTGGTGCAGAGGCTAGAGGAGTGGAGAGTTTTGGGGCTGATCTCTGGCGAGCGCAGCTTCAACCAGGAGATTCTCTGTCAGTTTTGGGCCACTTTGTTCATTGATCAGGAAGCTCGCGTGCTGCATTGGATGACCCAAGGGGTCCACTACAGATGTGCCTTCGTCACATTTGCTCGGTTGTTGGGCTTCGATCATGTGGACAGAGATGCCCCTCGTCTTTCAGAGATGTATGGAGGGGGTATGTACTTAGAGCAGTTGCAGAGCTCAGGTGTCTATTTGGATGGTGCAGTGGCGACCTTCAAGGTCCCTGGCCTGAAGCCCGCTTACTACGTCCTCAACAACATCATGCGCCTGACTCTGGATCCCAAAATTGGAGATCAAGATAACTTGAGAGATGATGCTGCCAAGGTCCTAGTCCGCTTTGCTCTGCCAGATGGACGGTTTAGCATCTCTCACTTTCTTTGGCAGAAGATCTCCGATGTATACAATGATCCTCACAAGGCCCTGCCATATGCTCCATACCTTATGCATATCATTGAGCATGTGGTTGGCGCCACCTTCGAGTATGATCGCACCATGAAGGAGTACAGTGTTCGCAAGTTCACCTCGGCTCCTTCCAAGGACAAAGAAAAAGTTGATGAAGGTGGTGAGGTCCCAGCAGATGCAGCAGCGCCTGGCGAGGCTCAGCCGGTGGTGGAGATGTTCCCCATGCTACCGCTCCTCCTCCGCGTCGTGAGAGGCGTAGGAGTGGCGGTCTTCGCTCCGCCCTTGGCAAGATCTTTGAGTGGATGTGCTATCGGGCCGATCGCGACGAGCGACATCAGCAGGAGGTGCGTCAGCATCTCGGTCTTCCTCCGCGCTCTCCGGTCCGACCCCATCCAGATCCGTTTGCTGAGTACGATGCTCAGGCCCGGCGCGGTATGATGATGATGATGATGATGATGGTGGTGGTCTCCCCAGCAGCAGCCCAGCAGCAGGCCCAGCAGCAGCCCCAGTTTCCAGGTGGTGGTGAGGCGGGTTTTTACAGCTCCATGCTGTATCCGCCCATCAGTTCTATCCTCCGCCACCACCTCAGTACCAGCCTCATCCTTCTTCCCTGACTATGGTATGGGCACGTCCTTTGCTGGCGGGTCCACGTCATATCAAGGTGGGGGTGGTGGCTCGTACATGGGCTTTGCTGGCCCCGACGCCGATCCAGCTGGGAGTGGTGGCCCTCGCGACTCTACACCACCACCTGATTCTTCTGCTCCGTCATCCTTCCCTGGTGGTGACGTTGGAGAGAGTGCTATTCCTCTCTCTTCGGGGGCTCTTATCATGATGGATCTTCCAGCAGCTATTATTGATTCTTTGCTTATCTTGGCCTACCCGCTTTGGTACTTGATGCCAAAGGGGGAGTGTTAGGCTTATCTTGTTGTAATAGCTGTGAGAAAGGGTAATCTTTGAGACTAAGTGTGGTATGCTACATTTTTTTGTGATATGCTGAGGATGTAAAACTTTTATGCTTAATGTTATATTCATGTTTGGTTCATCCTCATTATTGATGCTCTTGTCATGGTGATTGTTGTTTTCGATATGGCTATGTGATTTGAGTTCTTTTCTTTCTTCAATAGCCATTCGCTTTTCTTATTACATTGTTATGTGAATCACCATGTCATACCGTTTATGCATCACAAATTGATATATTTGATGTTGTCACACACTTAGGCACCCCACGGATTGCAAAATTTAGGGGGAGCTCTTGTTCTTGTGTATGCAACCTTGCTTTCTAATCAAGGTTTGAAATTCATATCCAAAGCATACACTAAGGGGGAGCTTCAACTAAATTTTGGAATTCAAAAGCTTCAATTCTTTCTATCCCTAATTGTAAGCCTAAGTTGGTTGTCATCAATTACCAAAAAGGGGGAGTTTGAAAGTGCATTCGCCCCAATGTGGGTTTTGGCTAATTAATGACAATCAAATTAGGGACTAACCAGTTTATAAAAGCATGTATGCAGGTGTTAGTCCTTTGAAAGATTTGAAACGTTGAAATCTCGTGAACAAAGCACGTAGGATATTTTTGGACATAAAGATGCCTAGCTCAAGTGGTAGTTTAAAATTTCAATTTTAAACTTGAGTTATAGGTAAGCCGGACTATGAAGAGGGTCACAAAGTAAGTTGGCTAGATGTGGAGAAAAGTGCTCAAATCGACTAACCTTAGTTCGCTTGAGAGACACCGCACAATCACGAACACGTAGAGGGTAATTTCATATGGTCGGTGGTACCGACCATGGGTGGTCGGTGGTACCGACCACGGCTTCTCTGCGCAGCGCTCAAACACCCTCTCTGTGTTGTGTCAAAATGACCTGGCGGTAGTACCGCCATAACCTCGGTACTACCGCCCGCGGTGGTACCGACGCAAGTCGGTAGTACCTGGTTTTGCAACCCTCTCTGTGTAGAGTTGTTTTTGACCTAGCGGTGGTACCGCCATTAACTCGGTAGTACCGCCCGCGGTGCTACCGACCCATGGCCGGTAGTTTCCAAGTTTGCAAGGCTCTCTGTCCGCGCTGAATTTGGCCTGGCGGTAGTACCGCCATTACCTCGGTAGTACCGCCCCCGGTGCTACCGACCCAAGGCCGGTGGTAACCAAGTTTGCAGAGCTCCCTGTGTAGATTGAAAATGGCCTGGCGGTAGTACCCGCCATAACCTCGGTAGTACCGCCCGCGTGGTACCGACCGAGGTCGGTAGTATCTTGGTTTCGCGAAGCTCTCTGTGTTGAGTTGAAAATGGCCTGGCGGTGGTACCGCCATAACCTCGGTACCACCGACCTCGGAGGTACCGACCTTTGGGGTAGTTTCCGAGGGACCAAGTCCCTTTGTGAGATGCTCTCTGTTCGCGGCCAATTTGGCCTGGCGGTAGTACCGCCATAACCTCGGTACTACCGCCCGCGGTGGTACCGACGAGAGGTGAGGTCGGTGGTTGCTTGTTTGGTCAGATCTGGATTCTTTCGACCGTTGTGAACTGGTCGGTGGTACCGCCAGGGGTGGTCGGTGGTACCGACCAGCCTCGGGACTGAGGGAGTATAAATGCCTCCCCTCTTCACTTTCACGGTCACCCACTCACTCCATACACTTATTGCTGACCTAACTCGAGACAAACACTCTCCAAGCATTGACTCACCCCTCTCTCTCCCCCTTTGCTCCTAGATTCATTCCCTTGCGAGATTTGAGCTAGGGAAGTGAGATTCGAGAGTGGGAAGCATCAATCTTCGACTTGAGCACTTGGTTTCCATCTTGCCGGCTTGCTTTGTGTCTTTTACTCTTGAGCTCTTTGAGCTCTAGCCGGTTAGGTGTTCTTCGTGGTAGCCCGTATTGATTTACTTGTGAGGGCTCCCCGAAGCGTTTGTATTACCCTGAGATTTCTAGTAGAGATACTCTCGTAGCCTTTGTGGTTGCTTGAGTGAGGCGAGGAGGTGAAATAGACTCCGACCTTTGTGGTCACCTCAACAACGAGGAAGTAGGCACTCCTTAGTGGATTGGCCGAACCTCGGGATAAATCGCGTGTCCCGTGTGCTTGTTGTTGTTGTCCCTATTTTCTCTACTTCACTTGTTATTGTGTTCTTCGTGTTCTTCCTATCCCTATCTCTTTCTTAGGTTGGGAAGGCTCGATCTACATCAAGGGGAGCAACCAAGGTTTGGTGAGAGTAGATTTACCATATATCATTCTTAGGAAAGTGGGCTAGAAACTTGTATTATCTTCATAGCTTACATTCATCGGATTTGTAGTTTCTTTTAGGATCCCGGTTGTGCCGTTTGTTTGTGTTGGTAGTACCGGTGTTTCACACCCGGTAGTACCTACCCAAACAAACCGGCCTCTCCGGTTGCTATCTAACTACATCTTATAGTTTGTGAAGTTTCAGATAGTCAAAAATCACCTATTCACCCCCCTCTAGGCTGATTCGGTCCTTTCAGGTGCGCGGGGTCGTCGACGATTATTCCATCAAGGGCCTGACCGTCTCTGTGCAGAGAGAATATCCTGGAGGTTCCCCCGGCGAAGGATCGCGCGAGACGCAAGCATAATAGCGGAAGGCGGCGGCCAAAGCCCGCCTCATCGTCGGAGGCTTCAGGGCACATCGAGCTTCCGTGCCGGACGTGCCCACTGACCGCGAGGAAGCCTCGAACTAGGAGCGCCATCGCGCGGCGAAGAAGGAGGCAACGACCGCAGTCGAGCCAGGCGGGGGGTTCTCGAGAGGGGCCGGTCCTCGAGAAGCGGCACAAACGTCGGAAGGGCTTCCGGGCCCGACGCCGCCGAGTCGTCGAGGGATACATCGAGACCCTGCGGAGCGGGCAGCATGAAGGGGCGTCGAGCCCAACCGCCACCATGATCCGTCGAGGGAGGAGCCCCGGTCGTATGACTCGTGACGTGAGTGAGCGATCCGAGCCATCACCAGCGCATACCGTCGGCCCGGGAAGGAGGCAGACGTAGGGGGCGCGCCGCCGGCAATGAGCGCCGGAAGCAGATCTCAGAGCCCGCGCATGGGAAAGGCGCCAAAGGGGCCCGCTCGAAGGAGACGCGGTCGCCCCCCGGGACAAGGGACAAAAGGAGAGCTCCCCGTCGGGGTCGAGCCACGGGAAGCATCGGGAGCCTCCCTCCATCCGGGCCACGTGGAGATGGCTCAGGGGCGTGGCTTGAGCCAAGTGGCAGGCTCGAAGCCCCCGAGCGGGTCCGACGATTCGGGGAAGAAGCCCCGCCGTCATTTTGGGTGAGTAACGCTTCTCAATCTCGTTGGTAGCGAAGCCTTACCTTTTTACCTTTGGTGAGTGTGCCATTTTCTGGTTTTTTAGAGAAGCGCCCCGGACAGGAGGCGGACCCCGCGGTGTCCAAGCGGGCCAAAACCTCGAGCTCTGCCGAGGTCCAAGCCACCTCGAGGTATGGCTCCCTTCTTCCGCTGGAGAGGCCGCTTGCTGGTGAAGGCTCGAACAAGCCATGGGCTCGAGGAAGCCAGATGGCGCTGCGGATCTTGGTGAGGCCGTCGCCGTCGACCACGGGGTCGAGGCTCTTTCCTGATTCTGACGACTTTGTTCTCCTTTTCAGCAGGGACCGTGACTCCTAGCGCCGAGCCTGCCATTATTGCGTCCGTCGCAACTCCACCTCCACCACCTCCTCCTCCACCTCCCCTTCAGTGGCGCCTACCGAGCAGGCCATTCTTCCCCCTGTCACGACGACCATCTCGGGGGGAATACCCGAGACAGGCGCGGCCCCGTTGGCGTCTAGGACTGAGGGGGCAATGGCCCTCAAGACCCCAGTTGACACGAGCTGGCCCGCGGAGAAGGGGAAGGAGGGAGAGGCGTCGGTGGAGAAGGTGCCGACGGTGGAGGAGCTCCTGGACGAGCTGGAACGGGAGCCGTCCTCGGTCGAGGGCTCAACGCTGGAGGAAGCGCTCGAGGCACCGGCCGGGGTCGACAAGATGCCGGAGGACCCAGCGAGGGAGGAGAGCCTGGGGACGAGCCACCCCTCGAGCGATCCGCTACCGCTCGAATCCCTGCCTCCGCGCGAGGCTGTGCCGTCGCCTCGGGAGGGGACGGAGCAGCAATAGGAGACGCAGAGGGGCGGAGGGAGCCGCAGCCTGTGCCACCGTTGGTGGGCCGCAGCTGGCGCCGCTCGAGCCGGAGGAGGAGGGCCTGCCCCTCGTCGAGATCGATCGATCGGCGCGGGCCGTATCCTGACGCGCCGAGCCCTCCGGCGCCATGATCCCCGTCGAGCGGCCAGCTCGGCAGGGGGTTCCGCGGGAGGCGCGGTCCATCTTCAGGGAGGTGGCCGAGCTCGTGGCGGAGGCGGAGAGGTCCTTCTCGGAGGAGGCGGAGAAGTCCGCGCAGGTGGCGGCCCCCTCGCGAAGGCAGAGGGGGAGCTCCAGGAGCTCCGCGCCGAGCTGGGTCGGAACGCGCAGATGGCGAGCCGGCTCAACGCAGCGCAGGCGGAGACCCAGGCGGATCGTGACGAGGCCGCCCAAGCTAGGAGGGAGGCCACCACCGCTCTGGCCACGGTGGAGGCATCGAGGAAGGGGCCGCCGACGCCCGAAACGAAGCCGCCACCGTCCGGTCTGCAGCGAGGCGGCAAAGAAGGAGGCTGTCGACGCCCAAAGCGAAGCCGCCACCACCCGCTCGGTCTGCGGTAGAGGCGGCGAAGAAAGGGGCCGAGGAGGCCAGAGCGAGGCCGCCACCGCCTAGGCTGCAGCGGAGGCGGCGCGGCAAGGAGGTGATCGGAAGGATCTGGCCCTTGCGGAGACGGGCAACCTGGTCGAGGACCTTAAGGGCGAAAAACTCGACGCGCTGTCCCAGAAGCGTACACTCGAGCAGCGCGTCGAGGTCCTTACCAGCGACTTCGCCGCTCAGGCGTGCACTGCCAAGGTAATCTTCATGCCTCGTCTTGCTTTGATTTCGAGATTCTTCTTGCCACGCCGCGGACTTACCCCCTTCTATTTGTTTGCACAGATCTCGAGAAGACCTCCGAGGAGCTCCGCGAGATGAATAAGGCTCTCGTGGAGCAACTCCAAGGTGAAACCATGGTGGCGGAACGAGCGCGTGTCACCCTTGACAGCTCGGCTCCATGTGGGGTGTCGACCCGGTGGCCACGGCCGAGGGCACGGTAGCTCAAGGCGACGCCTGGTTGACGCCCTTTGCTTCTTTGACGTGGCCACGCGGGACCGCGTCGGAGCGCTCTCCACCATGGTGTAAAGCAGGCGCTTGCGGCCGTCCGCTCCGGCTTTCGCTACTACCCGGTCAACGTCGTTGCCAAGGGCTTCGTCGAGATCGGGGGAAGGACGAGGAGTGGAACGACCGCCCGCGTCGACAAGATCCTGGGGAAGGTGGAGAGGCCGGGGGCGGCGCTCGCGAAGCTCTTCGAGGAGGACGTGCTGCCTCCCGATGCAGACAGTGGTGCAGGTGGCCCCCCTCCTCCTGGCCCGGACGTCGAGGCTGAGCCCGCGGCAGAAGAGCTTGGGGAGGAATTCCAGACGGATGAAGAATGAGGCCTGCGTGCCAAATTTGGGCGTCGAGGCCCTTGTAAGAATTCAAATCATGACTTATGGCCCGTCGAGGTCAATATGTGTATATGACTTGTTTATTTAAAGAGTTGTTTTCATTCAAATTTATTCGATCATTTCTCTTTATCGCAAGCTCGAGCTTCAACCGGCTTGGTCTGTGTTCCTTCGATATGCGTCACGAGTTCCTCGAGGGGAGGCGTAGGCAGGGTACCGTAGCCCGGGGGCATAGGTGGTCGTCTACGTCGACGCCCCCGACTCTTGGAGGCTCGAGGTATTTACGGATTTAGACGTTGCTAGTATGCTCGAGGTGCGAATCGAGACGAGGGTCGAATTTTTAAAAAAGAAAACGCTTTTTCCTTTTTTTTCCGGAGTCTGGGGGGTTCCCTCCTGTCAGCCCCCGAGGGAGGTTCGACCCTGAGCAAGGCAGGGTCGAGGCTACCTTAAGTTGCTAAGTAATATAAAAGATGGTGCACGAGTTTGCTCATTCATATTTAACGTGTTTGTACAAAGCAACAAAATGAACAAGGCCTCGAGGCCCTTAAGGGTAGAAGCGACGTAGCTGAGAAATGTTCCCCGCGTTCGCCAGGATCCTGCCTTGTTCGTCGTAGAGCTTGTATGTTCCTGGCTTGAGCACCTCAGCTACGGTGTATGGGCCCTCCCATGGAGGGGTGAGCTTGTGGCGCCCTCGATTATCTTGCAGACGTCGAAGCACGAGGTCCCCCACCGCCAGGCCCTCTTGCGCACGTGCTTGTCATGGTAGCATCGAAGTGTTTGCTGGTAGCGCGCGGAGTTGATGAGCGCCACGTCTCGAGCCTCCTCGAGCTGGTCCATACAACGTAGCGGAGGTGCTCAAGCCAGGAACATACAAGCTCTACGACGAACAAGGCAGGATCCTAGCGAACGCGTGGAACATTTCTCAGCTACGTCGCTTCTACCCTTAAGGCCCTCGAGGCCTTGTTCATTTTGTTGCTTTGTACAAACACGTTAAATATGAATGAACAAACTCGTGCATTGTCTTTCATATTACTTAGCAACTTAAGGTATCCTCGACCCTGCCTTGCTCAGGGTCGAGCCTCCCTCGGGGGCTGACAGGGGGGAACCCCCTCCCCAGACTCCGGAAAAAGTGCGTTTTCTTTTGCGGTCCCCCGACAGATGATGTAATAAAATAAGAAGAGTATAACAAGGGACAACATTATTTATGTACGTCTGTAGGAACTACGAAGTAATGTAGAAGTGATGGTCAGTTTTTGTCTTTTGTTGTAGCTACACCCTAAATATATAGGGAAACTATGGAAACACACACGTGGATCGCTGGATTTAAATCCGATGGCTATGGCTAATGGTGTTGTGCACCTGTCGGGGGACCGCAAAAGGGGTACCCCCAATCACGCAAAACAATAGGTTAAACCTAGAGCACGAATTAATAAGAAACCCAGCTAGACTAACCTTCCAAAAACCAACCCCTCGAGGCCCTTTACGCTGGCCCACCGCCAGGGAGCCCAGGCTCGCCAAAACCCTGCCGACCGCCTCGCGGCAACCTACCCTTCGAGCCCTCGCACGTAGGCCTCGAGCCCTCCACAGTCGTACACCGCTCCTCGAGACCCCAAGCGGGGACCTCGAGCCTCTATAGCATGGCAGCCTATCCCTCGAGACACTTCACACCTCCTTCGAGCGGCGCCAGGCACTGGATGCCAATCCCACACTGCGCATTTAATGCGTTCACCTACTTCGGTCACATCCTCTAGAGCCTGACGTGCGCCACAGTTAGCCGGAGTAGGGGTCAAAACTCGTTTTCACCACAAGCATGGGAAAAAGGCGCAAGTGCAACTCTGTTGGGCCATACCCTACACTGTTGCACGTCCAAGCCACGTCTCGAGGCCCGGATACCCGCTGTACGATCGAGTTTCCCGGGACTTGCCCATACCTCGGGACTCGAGCCCCCCGTAGTGCCACCTCGAGGCCAGTCCTGCGCCCTCGAGCCCTGATCGCTTTCACGCTATTGGAGGACACGTACCCCCAAGACCCAGAGGAACCATGCCACGTCACGTCGTGTCGGGATGGGCGCTGCATGACCTCCACGTCGCCACGTCTCCACGTCCGCGCCAGGGATGGAGGCCACGCTTCAAGGACGCTTCAACAGCAACCCCCACACCGGCTATAGCGACCCCACCCCGACAAGAGAATCCCAACTCTTCACCGTATTGGCAGATTGTACATCCCTACCCTGTGCAACCCTGTGTAACCCTGGCCTCCTCTTGCTCTATAAAAGAGGACACCAGGGCCCTTCGCGCACGAGACGAGACTCAGGTCCACATCCACTCGGGTCAGCAAAAACACAGCAACAACGCACTCACACACACGAGTCCGGACTCCAGTCCACGCTCCTCGAGCTTGTATTCGCCCCTGTGAAGGCACTTATGTGCAAGTAATACAAGAACATCCTCCCCCCGCTGGACGTAGGACCTTCTTTGCCCAAACCAGGATAAATCCTTGTGTCATCTTGCATCACCATCCAGGAAGAGAGCACGCGATCATAATTATCAGTTGGTGTCATACCCCCGGGGTAGAAACACCGACAGTTGGCGCGCCAGGTAGGGGCCTTCGCGTGTCGGAAGTCGATTTCCGTTTTTTTCTGGATGGCTTCTTCCACTCCTCCGTTCTCTGCTGGTGTGCCATCGTCTGGATCGGGAGCCTCGAGTTCCTGGCCACCGGCAGCGGCAACGAGCTGACTCTGCTCTCCACGGGAAGCCCGAGCGGAGGGCGTGTCACGCCACCCGCGCGCGGGGGGCATGGCTCGTCGCCGCACCACCATGCTTCGCCCCCTCGATCGTCTGCGCGCGCCGTCGTCACCATCGCCGCCAGGCACAGGCGGTGCCCCGCGGAGTACGCCCCACTTCCCCCCGGCCCGCAGAGACCCCCGAGGGGAACCTGCCCAGCTCTCGGCCGGAGACTTCCAGGCGCGTGCGCGCTCCCCCCAGCGAGTTCGTGTTCGTCATGCGCACGGACCGGAAGCCTGGCCAGGGGCCCCCGAGCCGTGCTCCGTCGATACCACCTGGCCTCCTCCCGCACGGGTGTACCGCGCTCGACGCCAGCGGTTCCCGTTCGGCCTCAAACAACTCCGCAGCCGCTTCGCGACCACCACCTCGACGAGCGTCATCAGGGCCGTCGGCGGCAGAGCGGGAGGAACGTCCAGGCGTGCTCCTACGAGCCACCACCACTTGGAGATCATCTACCCCGCGCACGTCGACCGCTGCTTCTTCTCACGAGCCGTCGAGCCACCTCGGCGAGCCACCATCGGAGAGTGGTACACGAGCTGCAGTCCCAGCGCGAGCTGGGGCGGCACGACGTCAACAGCTCCGACTCTGACGAATACGACTTCCACGACCCTGACCTCTGGGATCCCACCAGGGAGTGCTTCCAGCTCGAGGGAGTCGTGGACGATGCCGAGGATGACGGCGACGACGACACCAGGCCGGCGCTCAACCTCGAAGAGCCCGGAGACGTGGCTGCGGCAGGCGGATCACGCGTTCAAGGGAGGAACGAACCCCCGGCACCGGCTGCACCATCTCAGCACAGCGACGACCGGGCGGCGCAGCTCGCGCAGCTGCGGGAGGCCATCGCCAAGGCTGAGGAGGAACGACAACGCCTGTTGCAGCTCGAGAAAACTCTAGCACAGGAACAAGCCCAGCCTCGAGGCGCTGGTGTTCGTGGCCGCGCTCGAGAGGTCCACCGGCAGATCCTCGAGGATGGGGCACCAGCACGCCCCGAGGTGCGTTTCCCACGAGCCGGGCAGAACGTGGTGGCGGCGGCAATGCTGCTCCGTGATCTACCCGCCGTCTCCAACCCTGACGCCAGGCGCATGCTCGGGGAAATGAAGAACCTCCTCGAGACAGCCACAGTGCAGCAGGCGAAGAGCTCAGCCTCGCGATGGCGCGGGGCGGCCTCAGGGAAGCCAGCAGACGCGCCCCGCAACGAGCGGGAGATGTCTGTCCACCAGCCGGACGCCCCTCGAGCCAAGCCAGTCCGGGAACGGATCGTCGACAACAGGCCACCTTGAGATGCCAATGACACCCGCAACGACATCAACCGCCGGCGCAAGGACAAAGGGGCCGAGGAGCGTGGCTATAACGCCCATCGAGGAGGGCGTTACGACAGCGACGAGGACCGGCAAGCCCTCGAGCCCTCGGGCCCCAGGGTCTTCAGCCGGGCCATCCGCAGCTCAACCCTCCCCGACCGCTTTCGACCACCGACCAACATCGTGAAGTATGACGGGGAGGTCGAGCCCAAGCTATGGCTCTCCGACTTCTGCCTGGGTTGCCAACTAGGCGGGGCAAAGAGCGACGACCGCGTGATCATACGCCAGCTCCCACTCTACCTCTCGGACACCGCCCGTCGGTGGCTCGAGGTGCTCCCGCTGGATCAGATCCACGACTAGGCTGACCTAGTCAGGGTCTTCGATGGGAATTTCAAGGGGACCTGCGTGCGCCCAGGCAACCCCTGGGATCTATGACGTTGCAGGCAGACAGCGGATGAGCCTCTCCGTGACTTCGCTCGGTGATTCTCAAAGCAGCGCCTCGAGCTCCCCCACGGGCCTGATGAGGATGTCATCTTAGCGTTCCTCGTGGGCACGACATGCCAAGAGCTAGTTCATGAGCTAGGGCGCTACCGTCCCAGGACGGTCGAGGAACTGATGGATCGTGTCACCAGCTTTGCCTCAGGCGACGAGGCAGTGGGGGCCTTCTTTGGCCGCTCCACGGACAAAGGTAAGGCGGTGGCCGTGCCGGAGGGCTCGAGCAAGGGCAACGAGGTCAAGAACCGCGACAATAACAACAACAAAAAGAAGAAGAACAAAGGCAAAGGTCAGAAGGCGAAGCGCGACACCGACGACTACGACGATGAAGGAACGCTCGTGGGCGCCCTCGAGCACAAGAAGCCTCGAGGCCCCCCTGACGGGGCTGTCTTCGACACAATGCTCGAGGATCCCTGTCCTTATCACAAGGGTGCCGTGAATCACAAGTTGAAGGACTGCCGACTGTTGAAGGGCTTCTACTCCAAGCTCGACGATAAGAAGGAAGACACGCCTAAGGGCAAGGACAACAATCATCGCGACGACGGGGACACGGACTTCCCCCCAGTGCGCGACTGCTTCATGATCTACGGGGGCCCGACCGTCGAGCTCTCGGCTCGAGAGAGAAAGAAGGAGCGCCGGGAGATCTTTGCACTCCGCCACGACGCCCCACAGTACCTTGACTGGTCTGATGCGCTGATCACGTTCGACCGTGACGACCATCTGGATCATGTCGTAAATCCGGGAGCATACCCTCTTGTCATCGACCCCGTCATCGTCGATGTACGGTTCTCCAAGGTGTTGATGGATGGGGGCTCGAGCCTCAACATCATATACCTCGAGACCCTCGACCTCCTGGGGATTTCGAGGGACCAGCTCCGACCCAGCGTTGGGGGGTTCCACGGAGTCATACCAGGGAAGAAGGCACACCCCCCTCGGACGCATCGACCTGCCTGTCTGCTTTGGCACGCCGGCCACTTCCGCCGGGAGACGCTCACCTTGGAGGTGGTCGGTTTCCAAGGGACCTACCACGCCATCATCGGCAGGCCCAGTTATGCTAAGTTCATGGCGGTCCCCAACTACACGTACTTGAAGCTCAAGATGTTGGGGCCAAAAGGGGTCATCACCGTCGACACCTCCTACGAGCACGCGTACCACTGCGACATGGAGTGTGTCGAGCGTGGGGAGGCAAACGTCCAACTCGACTCACTCGAGGCCCTAGCTGCCCTGGCCACCGAGGAGGCCCCTGAAGCAAAGCGCCATGCTGGCACCTTCGAGCCGGCGGAGCACACCAAGCAGATACCCGTCGACCCGACCTCGACCAATGGCAAGACGCTGGCCATCAGCGCCAGCCTCGAGCCTAAATAGGAAGCAGTGCTCATCGACTTTCTCCGCGCGAACATCGACATGTTTGCGTGGAGCCCCTCGGACATGCCAGGCATACCGAGGGGAGTCGCCGAGCACGCCTTGGAGATCCAGGCCGGGTCCAGACCGTGAAGCAACGCCTGCGCCGCTTCAACGAGGAGAATCATAGGATCATCGGCGAGGAGGTGCACAAGCTTTTGGCGGCCGGTTTCATCAAGGAGGTATTTCACCCAGAGTGGCTAGCTAACCCTGTACTAGTTAGGAAAAAGAATGGAAAATGCGGATGTGTGTAGACAACACTGGTCTGAATAAAGCATGTCCAAAAGTTCCATTTCCTTTACCTAGAATTGATCAGATTGTCGATTCCACTGTGGGGTGTGAAGTACTTTTGTTTCTCGATGCATATTCCGGCTACCACCAGATTAAGATGAAAGAATCCGACGAACTCGCTACCTCTTTTGTTACGCCTTTTGGTATGTATTGCTATGTTACAATGCCCTTCGGCCTTCGAAACGCCGGGGCAACGTATCAGCGTTGTATGCAGCATATCTTTGGCGAACATATAGGCAAAACCGTCGAGGCCTACGTCGATGACATCGTGGTTAGACCAAGGAAGTCGGGGACCTCATCAGCTATCTTGAGACCACATTCGAGTGCCTCCGGGCCAAGAATGTGAAGCTCAACCCCGAGAAATGTGTCTTTGGTGTGCCCCGGGGCATGCTACTTGGCTACATTGTCTCACAACGGGGGATCGAGGCCAACCCCGAAAAAATCTCAGCAGTCACGAGGATGGGCCCAATTTGAGACCTCAAGGGCGTACAGAAAGTGGACTGTCGAAGCCGAGGAGGCCCTAACCAAGTTGAAGGGGTTTGCTGACTTCCGCGCCATTCTCGTGCCACCACGACCAGCCTAGGGTGACGATCCCCCCGAGCCTCTCCTCCTCTATGTGGCCGCAACCACCCAGGTGGTCAGCGCGGTCATAGTCGTGTGGGAGAGCACGAGGTGGGTCACGCGCTGCCAGTCCAACGGCCGGTGTACTTCACTAGCGAGGTGCTCTCCTAGGCCAAGGTCCGGTACCCGCACATCCAGAAGCTGCTCTACGGCATCATCATCACGAGGCGCAAGCTCCAGCATTATTTCCTCGCCCATCCCGTGACAGTAGTGTCATCCTTCCCCCTCGGAGAGATCATCAACAACCGGGAGGCCACGGGGCGCATCGCCAAGTGGTCTGCCGAGCTAATGGGGGAAGCTATCACCTACGCTCCACGAAAAGCCATCAAGTCGTAAGCGTTGGCGGACTTCGTTGCTGAATGGACCGACACCCAGCTCCCACCAGCGCAAATCCAAGTCGAGCTCTGGACTATGTACTTCGACGGGTCCCTCATGAAGACAGGGGCAGGCGCGGGCCTGCTCTTCATCTCACCCCTCGGAGTCCACATGCGCTACCTGCTGCGCTTGCACTTCCCCGCCTCCAACAACGTCGCTGAGTACGAGGCCCTCGTCAACGGGCTGCGCATCGCCCTCGAGCTTGGGGTCCGACGCCTCGACGTTTGGGGGGACTCGCAGCTCGTCGTCAATCAGGTCATGAAGGCCTCGAGCTGCAACGATCCCAGGATGGAGGCGTACTGCGGGGAGGTGCGCAAGCTAGAAGATAAGTTCTATGGCCTCGAGCTCAACCACATCGCTCGAAAATACAACGAGGCTACTGACGAGCTGGCTAAGTTGGCATCCACGCGCGGCACCATCCCACCAGACATCTTCTCGAGGGACATTTTCGAGCCATCCGTTAAAATTGGCCCGGGGGCTGGCCCCTCGACGCCACCCCTCGGGCCGGACACGGGGGCTCGACCTTCAATGCCACCCCTCGAGAATGACCCCTCGACGTCCGCTGAGGCAATGCAGATCGACGCGCCCGCCACTTCTTCATCACGACACCTCGACTGGCGGACCCCCTTCCTCGACTACCTGATGCAAGGCGTGCTACCAGAAGATAAGACGGAGGCGCGACGCATCGCTCGAAGGGCCAAGACCTACGTCATCTACGGCGACAAACGAGAGTTGTACCGTCGAAGCCCATCAGGAATCCTTCAGCGCTGCATCCCCTTCGAGGAAGGACGCAGGCTCCTCGACGACATGCACTCGGGGGCTTGCGACCATCACGCTGCGCCAAGGACCTTGGTGGGGGACGCCTTCCGTCAAGGCTTCTATTGGCCAACCGCCATCGGAGATGCCAAGCGCCTGGTTCGAGCCTGCCAAGGGTGTCAGTTCTACGCCAAGCAAACGCACCAGCCCGCGCACGCCTTGCAGATGATCCCCATCACTTGGCCGTTTGCCGTCTGGGGGCTCAACCTCATGGGTCCCCTCAAGATGACAACTGGAAAGTACACACATGTGCTCGTGGCCATCGACAAATTCACCAAGTGGATCGAAGCTAAGCCTGTAGGGGACCCCACCTCCGAGAAGGCCGTCGAGTTCATCGTCGACATCATGTACCGGTTTGGAGTGCCTAACGTCATCATCACCGACAATGGCAACCAATTCACGGGCAAAAAATTCATCAACTTCTGCGACGACAACAACATTCGCGTGACCTGGGCCTCGGTCGCGTACCCTCAATGCAACGAGCAGGTCGAGCGCGCCAATGGCATGATACTCCATGGGCTGAAGCTGAGGCTGATCGAGACCCTTAAGAACTTCGGAAAGGGGTGGGCTGCCGAGCTCCCCTCGGTGCTGTGGGGCCTCAGGACTACGCCGAGTCGAGCCACCGGGTTAACTCCGTTCTTCCTAACCTACGGCGTCGTGGCTGTCCTGCCTACGGACCTCGAGTACGGCTCCCCTCGACTTCGAGCCTACAACGAGCAAACCAACGACGAGAGGCTCGCCAACGCCACGGACCAGCTCGAGGAGGCTCGAGACGTGGCGCTCATCAACTCCGCGCGCTACCAGCAAACACTTCGACGCTACCACGACAAGCACGTGCGCAAGAGGGACCTGGCGGTGGGGGACCTCGTGCTTCGACGTCTGCAAGATAATCGAGGCGCCACAAGCTCACCCCTCCATGGAGGGCCCATACACCATAGCTGAGGTGCTCAAGCCAGGAACATACAAGCTCTACGACGAACAAGGCAGGATCCTGGCGAACGCGTGGAACATTTCTCAGCTACGTTGCTTCTATCCTTAAGGGCCTCGAGGCCTTGTTCATTTTGTTGCTTTGAACAAACACGTTAAATATGAATGAGCAAACTCGTGCACCATCTTTCATATTACTTAGCAACTTAAGGTAGCCTCGACCCTGCCTTGCTCAGGGTCGAACCTCCCTCGGGGGCTGACAGGGGGAAACCCCCCCAGACTCCGGAAAAAGCGCGTTTTCTTTTCAAAAAATTCGACCCTCATCTCGATTCGCACCTCGAGCATACTAGCAACGTCTAAATCCGTAAATACCTCGAGCCTCCAAGAGTCGGGGGGCGTCGACGTAGACGGCCACCTACGCCCCCGGGCTACGGTACCCTGCCTACGCCTCCCCTCGAGGAACTCGTGACGCGTATCGAAGGAACACAGACCAAGCCGGTTGAAGCTCGAGCTTGCGATAAAGAGAAATGATCAAATAAATTTGAAAAGAAAACAACTCTTTAAATAAACAAGTCATATACACATATTGACCTCGACGGGCCATAAGTCATGATTTGAATTCTTACAAGGGCCTCAACGCCCAAATTTGGCACGCAGGCCTCATTCTTCATCCGTCTGGAATTCCTCCCCAAGCTCTTCTGCCGCGGCTCAGCCTCGACGTCCGGGCCAGGAGGAGGGGGGCCACTTGCACCACTGTCCGCATCGGGAGGCAGCACGTCCTCCTCGAAGAGCTTCGCGAGCGCCGCCCCCGGCCTCTCCACCTTCCCCAGGATCTTGTCGACGCGGCGGTCGTTCCACTCCTCGTCCTTCCCCTCGATCTCGACGAAGCCCTTGGCAACGACGTTGACCGGGTAGCGGAAGCCGGAGCGAACGGCCGCAAGCGCCTGCTTTACACCATGGTGGAGAGCGCCCCGGACGCGGTCCCGCGCGGCCACGTCAAAGAAGCACAGGGCGTCAACCAGGGCTTCGCCTCGAGCCACCGTGCCCTCCTTCGCCGTGGCCACCGGGTCGACACCCACATGGAGCCGAGCCTGTCAAGGGTGACGCGCGCTCGTTCCGCCACCATGGTTTCACCTTGGAGTTGCTCCACGAGAGCCTTATTAGTCTCGCGGAGCTCCTCGGAGGTCTTCTCGAGATCTGTGCAACAAATAGAAGGGGGTAAGTCCGCGGCGTGGCAAGAATCTCGAAATCAAAGCAAGACGAGGCATGAAGATTACCTTGGCAGTGCATGCCCAGAGCGGCGAAGTCGCTAGTAAGGACCTCGACACGCTGCTCGAGTGTACGCTTCTGGGACAGCGCGTCGAGTTTTTCGCCCTTAAGGTCCTCGACCAGCTTGCCTGTCTCCGCAAGGGCCAGATCCTTCCGGATCACCTCCTGCCGCGCCGCCTCCGCTGCAGCCTGGGCGGTGGTGCGGCCTCGCTCTTGACCTCCTCGGCCCTTTCTTCTCCGCCCTCTGCCGCAGACCGAGCGGTGGCGGCTTCGCTTTGGGCGTCGACAACCTCCTCTTCTTCGCCTCCGCTGCTCGTCAGCCGTTCTTCGCTTCCATAGTCCGGCGTGGCGGCGGTGGCGGCTTCGTTCGGGCGTCGGCGGCCTCCTTCCTCGACGCCTCCACCGTGGCCAGAGCGGTGGTGGCCTCCCTCCTAGCTTGGGCGCCTCGTCACGAGCCGCCTGGTCTCCGCCTGCGCCGCGTTGAGCCGCTCGCCATCTGCGCGTTCCGACCCAGCTCGGCGCGGAGCTCCTGGAGCTCCCCTCTGCCTTCGCGAGGGCGGCCGCCACCTGCGCGGACTTCTCTCCGCCTCCTCCGAGAAGGACCTCTTCGCCTCCGCCACGAGCTCGGCCACCTCCCTGAAGATGGACCGCGCCTCCCACGGAACCCCCTGCCGAGCCGGCCGCTCGACGGGGATCATGGCGCCGGACGGGCTCGGCGCGTCAGGATACGGCCACGTCGATCGATCGATCTCGACGAGGGGCAGCCCTCCTCCTCCTCCGGCTTGAGCGGCGCTAGCTGCGGCCCACCAACCGGCGGCACAGGATGCGGCTCCCTCCGCCCCTCCGTCGTCTCCTCCCTGCTGCTCCGTCCCCTCCCGAGGCGACGACACGGCCTCGCGCGGAGGCGGGGACTCGAGCGGTAGCGGATTGCTCGAGGGGTGGCTCGTCCCCAGGCTCTCCTCCCTCGCCGGGTCCTCCGCCGTCTTGTCGACCCCGGCCGGTGCCTCGAGCGCTTCCTCCAGCGTTGAGCCCTCGACCGGTGACGGCTCCCGTTCTAGCTCGTCCAGGAGCTCCTCCACCGTCGGCACCTTCTCCACCGACGCCTCTCCCTTCTTCCCCTTCTCCGCGGGCCGGCTCGCGTCAACTAGGGTCTCGAGGGCCATTGCCCCCTCAGTCCCAGACGCCAACGGGGCCGCGCCTGTCTCGGGTATTCCCCCCGAGATGGTCGTGGTGACCGGGGGAAGAATGGCCTGCTCGGTAGGCGCCACTGAAGGGGGAGGTGGAGGAGGAGGTGGTGGAGGTGGAGCTGTGACGGACGTAGTAACGGTAGGCTCGGCGCCAGGAGTCGTGGTCCCTACTGAAAAGGAGAACAAAGTCGTCAGAATCAGGAAAGAGCCTCGACCCCCGTGGTCGACGGCGACGGCCTCACCAAGATCCGCAGCAGCCATCTGGCTTCCTCGAGCCATGGCTACTCGAGCCTTCACCAGCCAAGCGGCCTCTCCAGCGGAAGAAGGAGCCATCCCTCGAGGTGCTTGGACCTCGGCAGAGCTTGAGGTTTTGGCCCGCTTGGACACCGCGGGGTCCACCTCCTACCGGGGGCGCTTCTCCCTGAAAAACCAGAAACGGCACACATCACCAAAGGTAAAAAGGTAAGGCTTCGCTACCAATGAGATTGAGAAGCGTTACTCACCCAAAATGACGGCGGGGCTTCTTCCCCGAATCGCCGGACCCGCTCGGGGGCTTCGAGCCCGCCACTTGGCTCGAGCCACGCCCCTGAGCCGTCTCCACGTGGCCCGGATGGGGGGAGGCTCCCGATGCTTCCCGTGGCTCGACCCCGACGGGGAGCTCTCCTTTTGTTCCTTGTCCCGGGGGGCGACCGCGTCTCCTTCGAGCGATCCCCTGGGCGCCTTTCGCATGCTCGGGATCTGCTCTCGCTCTCGGCGCGCGGTCCGCGTCCGCCCCCGCGTCTCTGCCTCCTTCTCCCGGCGACGGTGCGGTGATGGGCTCCGGGATCGCTCGCGACTCACGTCACGAGACGACCGGGGGCTCCCCCCTCGACGATCATGGTGGCGGGGGCTTGACGCCCTCTCATGCTGCCCGCTCCTCCGCGGGCTCAATGTCGCCCTCGACGACTCGCGGCGGTCGGGCCCGGAGCCCTTCCCGACGTGCTGGCCGCTTCTCGAGGACCGGCCCCTCTCAAGACCCCCCGCCTGGGTCGACGCGGTCGTTGCCTCCCTCTGCGCCGCGGCGATGACGCTCCTAGTTTCGAGGCTTCCTCGCGTCAGCGGGCACGTCCGACCGAGCTCGACGTGCCCTGAGCCTCCGACGAGGCGGGGCTGGCGCCGCCTTCCGCTGCTGCGTCCCGCGCGATCCTTTCGTCGGGGGGACCTCCAGGATATTCTCCTGCACAGAGGAGCGGTCAGCCCTGACGTCGACGACCCCCGCGCGCCTCAGACGCGCATCCATCCCTTCGTCATCACTCTCCTCCTCATCATCGCCCTCCTCCTCCGAGCTCGAGGAACTGAGCTCGGGGGACTCCTCTCCAGGCTGCCGGTTACGACGAGCCTTCACTAGCCTCTGCTCCTGAGCCACCCATCGCAAGTTCCTCTTTTTCTCTTTCTTCTTCTTGACATCTTTACTCTCCTTATCCTTCTGAGCAGAAAGGCACCTCACCTGTATTTCCGTAGCGTCCTCCCCCACCGGGGGCCTCGACGCGCGACATTTGAACGCCCCCTGCCAAAAAAGAAGACTTGATAAGGAAAACCACAAGGAAAGTAAACAAGGTTCAGAGAAAGAGAAAGGAAGGGAGGCTCGAGACAGTCTAGCTCGAGGGAGGCTTACCGGGTCGAGGCACCCCTCGTCGGGCGCCATGGCGATCAGGTTGGCCTCCTCTGTGCGGAACGACCCGTGGACCGTGACCGTCACCCGGGAGGCAGCCTCCTTCCGAGACAGTCTCTCCTCGGCCATCCTCGACTGGTTCAGCGCCTCGAGCGGGGCGTTTGACCCCATCTCGAACATGAGGAGGGGGCGGTCCGCCAGAGGAAGAACCCTCCGCTGATGAAACGCCCAGATGTCCGCCTGGACGGTCAGCTTCTTCTCCTCCACCAGCACCCATATCGTGTTCATCAGCGGCTCCAGGTGGCGCTGCCTGTCCGCTGCGACGCCCCAGTTCCACTTCTCCGGGCGCTGGGTGATGACCCTGTCGGTGTACTGCGGAAGGAGCCCGTCCTTGTTCCGCAGGTAGAACTAGTGGTCGTCCCACCCCGCCTGGTTGGTGGAGAGCTTGTAGCGGAGGTAGTCACGGGGGACGTTGGCCGACGAGGGACCGGTCCTCGCGGGGATGGTGAGGGAGCCCACGCGCGCGAGCCTCCTCCCGCTCGGCTTCGCGGCCTTGTGGAAGAGCTCGCCCCGAAAGAGGTGGACGAACATCTCCCAGTGCAGCTCGATCTTCAGATACCCCTCGCACACTGCGGCGTAGATGGCGGTGTGCAAGATGGAGTTGGGGGAGAAGTGTTGCACAGCTCCACCTTGAAGTGGTGTGCCAGCCCCCGCATGAAGCGGCTCGGCGGGACGCCGAGCCCCATGCGGTGGTAGCGCGTGAAGCTCACCACGTACCCCTCCGGTGGGTGCGGCTCCCGGTGGTCCGCCGACGGAAGAATCCACCACGCGGGACCCTCCTGCGGGTTGGGGCGGAGAAGCCCCCGCTCCACCAACGTCTCCAGCTCCTGCTGCGTCGTCTTCGTCGGGCTCCAGTCTTCAGGCAGCAGCACTTGGGACTGGGCGGCCATGGCGGCGACGACGCAGATCTGAGCAGCGGACGGGCGGCCGGGAAGATTCCCAATTGCTGGCTCGGGAAGAAGGCGTGTGGAAGCTACGGCGGCGGTGAAGGCAAAGGCAAAGTAAAGGTTCTCTCCCCCCCTCTTTTGATATTTATAAGAGAAAACCCCAACGGGCGAGATCTCCCACGACGGCGAAAAGGTAACCGCACGCATTTAATGTGCTCACCTAACCGCATCTCGAGCTGGTCGACAGGTACACGTGGCAACTCCGCATTCGCTCCGCTCCTCCAAGCCCGCCACGGCCGCCGCTCTGACTTCTTGTCAGCCGCCCTAGCGCCACGATCTCCACTACCTTGCCTAAAAAGGCGCGCCCAACGGGCAAAAGGATTCCAAGCGACGGAGGCTTCTTCAAGAAGGTAAAAATGGGCCCCGGCCCTAAGCCTCGAAGCAGCGAAGGCTGGCCCTCGAAGAGGGTTCGACTGCCGGCTTCGAGCACCCGAGTCAGGGACACCAAGGGGCGCCACTCGCAGCATCGCTCGAAGGCCAAGCCCTCGAGGCCCCTCACGTGTACCAAGGCGGGGCGCACGACGTGCAGTGAGATCGCCTCGGAGGGAGGCATCGAGCCACCGGGTCCTATCGAATGGACCCGACACTCCTGCAGATCGAGCACCCATGCTTTATGAGATCGCCTCCGGGCTTCAGTCGACCCTATCGAACGGGGCACGAGGTCTCACTTGGATTCCCCCGTTACCAGCTCACCGGGAACCTCGATACTCGCTCGCTCGTGGTAGTACGAGGCATCCCCCTCGCATCCGATCGAAAGGACTCGCGGGATGACAAGCCAGGGCAACTGGCGTGCCGGACAGCTCGAAGAGCCGGCCGACCAGTTCAGCCTGGCACCCTCGACGAAAGAGGGTCAAAAACTCGGGGGCTCGACACTCCCGAACCTAAAAAACGCAACTAACACTCCCACAAGAAAAAGCCCACGAGGGAGTCCTAACCACTCCCCCGTGGCCTCGGGGCTACACCCGCGGGTGTCGCTCGCGCAACACCCACGGAATTAAAGCAACCAAACCCTCGAGAACCGGCTAGCTGACCCTCGAGATCCCAATCGGGAGCCCCTGCTCGAGTGCAAGCACTCAACAAGGGCTCGGGGGCTACTGTCGGGGGACCGCAAAAGGGGTACCCCCAATCAACGCAAAACAATAGGTTAAACCTAGAGCACCAATAATAAGAACCCAGCTAGACTAACCTTCCCAAAACCAACCCCTCGAGGCCCGTTACGCTGGCCCACTGCCAGGGAGCCCGGGCTCGCCAAAACCCTGCCGACCGCCTCGCGGCAACCTACCCCTCGAGCCCTGGCACGTAGGCCTCGAGCCCTCCACAGTCATACACCGCTCCTCGAGACCCACGCGGGACCTCGAGCCTCTCTAGCACGGCAGCCTATCCCTCGAGACACTTCACACCTCCTTCGAGCGGCGCCAGGCACTGGATGCCAATCCCACACTGCGCATTTAATGCGTTCACCTACTCCGGTCACATCCTCTGGAGCCCGATGTGCGCCACAGTGAGCCGGAGTAGGGGTCAAAACTCGTTTTCACCACAAGCATGGGCAAAAAGGCGCAAGTGCAACTCTGTTGGGCCATACCCTACACTGTTGCACGTCCAAGCCACGTCTCGAGGCCCGGATACCCGCTGTACGATCGGGTTTCCCGGGACTTGCCCATACCTGCGGGGACTCGAGCCCCCCGTAGGTGCCACCTCGAGGCCAGTCCTGCGCCCCTCGAGCCCTGATCGCTTTCACGCTATTGGAGGACACGTACCCCCAAGACCCAGAGGAACCATGCCACGTCACGTACGTGTCGGGATGGGCGCTGCATGACCTCCACGTCGCCACGTCTCCACGTCCGCGCCAGGGATGGAGGCCACGCTTCAAGGACGCTTCAACAGCAACCCCCACACCGGCTACAGCGACCCCGACAAGACAGAATCCCAACTCTTCACCATATTGGACATTGTACATCCCTACTCCTGTGCAACCCTGTGTAACCCTGGCCTCCTCTTGCTCTATAAAAGAGGACACCAGGGCCCTTCGCTCAGGTCCACATCCACTCGGGTCAGCAAAAACACAGCAACAACGCACTCACACACACGAGTCCGGACTCCGGTCCACGCTCGTCGAGCTTGTATTCGCCCCTGTGCAAGCACTTAGGTGCAAGTAATACGAGAACATCCTCCCCCCGCTGGACGTAGGGCCTTCTTTGCCCGAACCAGGATAAATCTTTGTGTCATCTTGCATCACCATCCAGGAAGAGAGCACGCGATCATAATTACCAGTTGGTGTCATACCCCCGGGGTAGAAACACCGACAGCACCTGTGTTGGCTATATATATTAGGGAGAGATAAATGGGAGGGGTTAATTGCTAATCTCCACCATTAGCCATAGTCATCGGATTTAGATCCAGCGATGTACGTGCGAGTTTCCATAGTTTCCACGGGAACCTGGTTTCCATAGCATAGGTTCCCAATTATATAGGGTCAGTTTTTGTCTTCATCTCCTGTTCGAGTGATCTGTGGCCAGTTTTTGTCTCCATCTTCTGTTCGAGTGATCTGTGGCGAAACAGGCAAAGAAAGACACTTTGAGGTTCCCTTGGCATTGACTCAAGCTTTTTTTAGATAAAGGATAGATAGTCTATCCGGTTTTATTTATCCGAAAGAGATAAACTCAGGCCATAATATTACAGAGCAAGTATGTCCATGTTATGGCTCACGCCATAGATCATAGGACCAAAGAACTTAACACAACCACTCCAACGAGTACTCACGCACAATTCAAACACACAAAGTTTAATTTAAATCAATTCTAAAGGTAGATGGCCATCCATAAGACGAAAATAGCTGAAGGCACAACGTCTCAAGAGCTCGACATGCGTCAACTAACTCTGTTGGCGATCATTATGGCGCTGTAATTGAGCCCCCTGACAGAACCAATAAGTCCCTCTGAACAGTACCTGCAAAAAAGATTTAGGTCTACATTTATCAAACACTATCTCATTGGATTATCCACCGTGACCAACGTAGAGCCGATGCCGCAGTAAACAAACTAAAGTTATGACCGCTTCCTCTCTCCTTAGACTCAAGCTGTGTCGTCCAATGAAGATCCCAGGGCAACATTTCAACTCCTTTATTCTCCTTTATTAAATTACTGGGACATTTGGAAGAACACCACGACTTTGTTTAGATGCTGAAAATTTTTCAACTTTACTGTTGTAGCACTTTCGTTTGTATTTGACAAATATTGTTCAATCATGTGCTAACTAGACTCAAAAGATTCGTCTCGTGATTTATAACTAATTTGTGCAATTAGTTATTTATTTTACCAATATTTAATATACCATGTATGCGTCCAAACATTGATGTGATGGAGAAAGTGAAAAAAGTTAGAAACCCATGATGATATTGTCTTCCATTCCTTCCCAAGACTGCAGATGGCGTGCAAGGAAGATGCACGACTCTCGAGCCGTGCTGGCTGGCGCGCAAGGACAGAACCAGAATAGTAGCAGTCTAGCAGATGACTGGTGTCTTGCCTTGTAAATGTCTCTATGTACCGGCCCCTCCAGACTCTTCACAAAAAAAAAAATCTCACTCTGTATGCAGAACATGAGAATGGCCCCTCCCTCCGAACCCCACGCTGACCCTCGGAACCTCAAAAAACAAAGTAGCTTAAGGGCTTTGCTAAAACAGACCCACTAGAACGCTTGTGTAGACACAATGAGAGATATACAGGATGATCGTGTGGTAAGAACAGAGATGACCATAGATTTTATATCTTCCATTGCCACAGTTTGCTCTGTGCTCTGGATCGATAAGAACGAAGAAGGACAGCCTTCGACTGTGGAGTCCGCGGCTGCCAAAACCAAGATCGACCACGATTGGTTATTTGGTTCCAAGGATTCGTAGGCAATGGAGATGCTCTTATCTGTGTTATCAAAAAAAAACCCAGAAATTTATCTGAGAGAGGATCACGACAAAAAAAAGGTTAAATCGGAAAACACGATCGCAAGCAGCTCTCGTGATTCGTGAACGGCGGCTAAACCGAAGTACCATGAATAACTTTTATGGACATTGGCTGGCGTCCTCGTCGTCCGGCGTCCTAGCCCGGCGTCCGGCGGAGTCCTCGTCGGAAGCCCCAAGGCCGAATCTGACGACCCCATCCGTGGCATCACCGGTGGCCATGGCAGCTCCCCTTCCTTCCCCAAGGAGAGTACAGGCGCCATGGAAGCGCATCTGGAAAGGACCCCTGCCTCCGCGTCGCATTACGCCGGCCGTGACCGTCGGCGAGTTCATCCTGCCGGCCCTACAGGCCAACACTCGGACCAGTGATGGCGTTCAGAGCAGCGATGGCGATCGGAACAGCGGCGACCGCGATCCTCTTTCCGCGGGTTTTCGAATTTTGAACCAACGGGCGAACGTTGCGGCGTCTGAGCCGGTTCCGCCAGGGCCGGGGATGTTCCAACTCGCGGTCGAACCCAGCCAGGGTGCAAGACCAAGCCGCATCACTTCGGTCTCGGGATTTGCAAAACCTAGTCGCCCACTTTTCAACCCTGCGCTCTTCCACGCCGCCGGTGCCGCGCCGCCGCTCTCCTACCGCGACGCGCTGATGGCCGGGGCTGACCAAGGCAGGAGATTTTTGGGACGTCCTGTCCCTGGCCGTGGGACTATGGCTGATCGCCGTCGTGGTCGGGGTCGAGGACCTCCAGCTGATGCCCATGGTCGCGGCCGCGCTGATGGCCATGACCGTGGCCGTGGTAGACATGGGGGGCGCCACCTGCTGGTCCAGCCGGCCGTGGTGGCCCTCCTCCTGCTGGTCGGGGTCGCGGGGGCCCTTTACCCGGCGGTCGGGGACGCGGCTCATGGCCACTCGATCGTGCACGACCGGGCTGCTGCAGGGGCTCGGGGCCGCGCAGGCGCTCCTAATGCTCAGGCTGAAGGGGCCGATCAGCGCCCCCAAGGCGGAGGTCGCGGCCGTGTAACGCCATCACGGCCGAGGCTTCCGGGAGCGTTTCTGATGAGGATCAGGGCAAGCAGAAGAGAAAACGTAATGAGCGAGGTGTGAAGCTGGAGTGTACCATCTGTACCGAGGAGCACTACACAAACCAGTGCCCGCAGCTTCGGGGTCTGAAACCGACGGTTGCTTTTTGTGGCACCGCAGAGGATGGGATGAGTTTCTTCCAGATCCAAGCTGCAAGACACAATCATATTGTGAATTATGCTCAGCCGCCAGTCGCAGCTCTCATCACAGTGGAAGCAGGTGAAGTCTCTGCTCAGCTGCTACAGTCTGAGCTGGCTAGGATCATTCCGGTTCGTTGGGATTGCTCAAGAGCAAAGAGCACAATCTTTTGTTGTCCCATTTCCAAGTAAAGAGGAGCTGAAACGTATGATTGCCATACGTACAATCACCACGAAAAACAAAGAGGGCACTATTATCTTTGAAGAATTTATTGATGACGTCCAGCCTATAAAAGTTCTGGAGCAAGTGTGGGTGACAGTCACTAAGGTACCCCGGGTGCTTCGGTCTTTTCTTCCTCTGTGGGCAGTCGGATCTATTATTGGGGCCACTCAGAAGGTTGACATGGTCCACCTTCGGGCGACTGGTCAGGTTCGTATCCTAGTGGCAGTTTTTGATGTTAATCAAATCCCTAAGCAGGCTGATGTTTGTGTCGTTAGCAGCATTTACCGTCTTTATTTTACACCTGATGAAGCGATTCAGATTGATGCCTTCAATCCAGAGGATGATGATTTGTTATGTGATGAGGACAATGATAATGATCTTGATGGGGATGACCGTGTGATGGAAGATGCGGCCCCTGATCCGCCACCTCAAAATAATAATAATACTTCCGGCAAGTCTCAGGCACCTCCTCAAAACATCCCCCTCAGAAGCAAGCATCCATGTTAGAAGAGAGTCTGGACTTGGCCTGTGAACAATTGTTAAACGAGATCAGTATCAAAGTCATGATTGAACCGGACGACGGGGCGGCAAGGAAGAAATTTTCTCCTCTGAGGGTAGAAGAGCTGGAAGCATATAATGCTCTCATGGATTCTCCTAATAAATTTCACTCTTCTTCTGTTTTTGTGGTTCCGGTGTCAGAGATCTCGGTCGGGGATGGTCTGACCGACACAGGTGATCTACAGTGCTGTGCGGAGGACATCATCGACGTGGTCTAGGCCAGCTTGGGGGGCTCTGCGCCGCCTTCTGCTGCCCCCCCCCCTCCCGTGCTGGACCTCTCCCGGTCGGGTCAGGCTGCCCCTCCTCCCGCGCCGGACCAGCCTCAGTCGGGACCGGGTGACGAGGCTGCCCTATCCCCGCCCTCCCCTTCGTCTGCAGGAAACGCCGCTCCGCCGCCTAGGACCTCAGTATCGCCTACTGCGGCAGTGGGGGCACCACCTCGTCGCCTTCTGTCCCTCTTGCGCACGGTGATGCTACTGTCCAGGAGGCGATCAGCGAAGACAGCCAGGGGGGCAATACGACGACTGACGCCCCCCCTATCTCACCCGATCTGCTGCCTGAGCTGCAGGGAGCGGTCCCAGCCAGGGCTGTGGTGCTGCCCGTGGCTCCCGCGTCTGTGGACGCCCTCGCAGCAGCGAGTTCGACTGCTGGGGCGATCGTGCCCTTAGACACAGGGCCCCCTCCACGCCCGGAGACCGTTGCTGCTGTTGTAGCAAAGGAGGTGGCCATCAAAAAGCTGCGTCGGAGCATCAGGAACGCGGTGGTGGCGGATGAACATACACTGCACAAAGCCGAATGGTTTGCAGCAAAAAAGAACCTTGAATCCTCAGGTACGTCTTTTTCAAGCTTTCCGATTTGCAAATGATTTCAAACCTTGGTAGGGTATGCATCAACCAAGGTCCCTCTGATGTAGCTGTCATTAAAAATTTAGAGGTTGATAGGTTGGTTCTCTGTGCTAATCAAAAAAAGAGTTTTCTAAAACATAATACCACTTATCTTGATAGTGATGTTGAGAGGGAAGATCAATTGGAAGCAGTTCTCAGCCACCTTGTGGAAATCTAAATGAGAACATGCTGGATTCGGAGAGTGATCAAATCATAGATCTCTCTCCTCTCCGTCGTAAGAAAATATATAATGCCAAAAATACTAAAAAAGGCAAACTTCCCAAAAGCCCAAAAACCCCATCAAAAATTATTCTAAAATGAAAGGAGTTTTTTTTGAATAGCAGAGGTCCAGCAGACTTGGCTAAACACAGGTTCTTGGCTGAATTAGTTAAGGAAGAGCAATTAATTTTATAGCTCTCTCTGAAATGGAAGGGATTCTTTCCTGGATCATGTCCTCAAAAATCTGTGTGCTGGACATGATTTCCTTTGGCATACCATGGCTCCTCATGGTAGATCAGGGGCATCCTTCTAGGAGTTGATCTGAATGTTTGTGATATTAGAGCTATTGACGAGGGAGATTTTTATGTTAAGTTTACCCTAAGATGCAAAACAAATGACTTCAAATTTGTGCTCTACTCAGTATACGGGCCAGCACGGTCTCAAAACAAGAGTGCTTTCCTATCTGAACTAGCCAACACTTGCTCTAAAGAATCCCTTCCATATATGATAGGAGGTGATTTTAACATAATGTGAGCTCCAGAGGATAAAAGCTCAGGGGATTTCAACCCTAAATGGCCAAATCTTTTTAATGCTGTTATCGAGTCTCTGGACCTTAAGGAGATAGCGATGTCAGGCCGCCAATTCACTTGGGCGGGGTCGGGTGATAATCCAACTTTCGAGAAGTTAGATAGAGTTCTCGTCAGCACGGAATGGGAAGATCAATTCCCATTAACAACGGTCGAACCTAGAGATAGGAATATTTCAGACCATACTCCCCTTGTGCTTAAGACCGGAGCGTCGACTCACCAGTCCGTAAACCGACCTTTCAAATTCGAGAGAGGTTGGCTTATACGGGGTGGCTTTTATGACATGGTTGCAAATATCTGGCAATCTCAGTGCTCCGGGTCGACTCCACTAGAACGTTGGCAGTCTAAGATCCGAAAGCTCAGACAACATCTGAGAGGCTGGGCTAGACACACAACAGGGTCTTACAGAAAAGAGAAGAAGTCTCTGTTAGCCCTTTTAGAGAATCTTGATAAGAAAGCTGAAAGTACCTCCTTATCTGATCAAGAAATTAATCTTAAGCATTATTAAAGGAGCGTCTTGTTTATCTTTTGAGAGAAGAGGAGCTAAAATGTATAGAGAGCCAAAGTCAAAACCCTATTGGAGGGTGATGCTAACACTAGGTTCTTTCACCTAGTAGCTAATGGTAAACATCGTAAGCAACACATCTATAAACTTGAAGATGATCACGGTGTTCTTGTTGGTGATGATTCCCTCAAGAGCCACATTACTAATTATTATAAAGGCCTTTTCGACCTCCGAAAAAATCGGAGATCACTTTAATGGAAGATCAAATCCTAGACATTCCTCAAGTTTCACCAGAGGAAAATGATATCCTCATTAGTCCTTTCACTGAATCTGAGGTGAGGGATGTTGTGTTCCAAATGGAGCATAATAAGGCTCCAGGACCTGATGGTTTTCCTGTGGAATTCTATCAGGTGTTTTGGGGGTGATCAAGGCTGATCTTCTACTTCTCCTTGCAGATTTTCATAGGGAGGCTCTAGATCTCTATAGCCTGAATTTTGGTATTATTACGTTAATCCCTAAATTCAAAATGCCACCAAAATTCAGCAATATAGACCAATTTGTGTCCTCAATGTTGTTTTAAATTTTCACAAAGGTGGGCACAAATAGGCTGAATAAGGTTGCCAGAACGGTGGTGAGTACAATGCAGACCGCTTTTATGCCGGGTAGGAATATCATGGAAGGAGTTTGTTATTCTACATGAAAACCATCCATGAGTTGCATACCAAAAAGAGAGATGGTGTCATTTTCAAAATTGATTTTGAAAAGGCATATGATAAGGTTAAGTGGTCCTTCCTACAGCAAACCTTACGTATGAAAGGTTTCTCTCCCAAGTGGTGTTGGTGGGTTGAAAGTATGGTCTCGGGAGGAAGTGTGGCGATAAAAGTTAATGACGATGTAGCCCACTACTTCCAAACCAAGCGGGGTTTAAGACAGGGAGATCCTATGTCGCCTATCTTATTTAACATCGTTGCCGATATGCTAGCTCTTCTTATTAATAGAGCAAAGACCGATGGTCAAATAAGAGGTGTCATCCCTCATCTTATTGATGATGGTCTGTCAATTCTACAGTATGCAGATGACACCATTATTTTTATCGATCATGACCCGGAGCAAGCAAAGAATCTGAAACTTTTGCTCTGTGCTTTTGAACAATTATCTGGGCTTAAGATCAATTTCCACAAGAGTGAAATCTTTTGCTATGGTGCAGCTAAAGAGTTGGAGCCTTTTTATACTACTCTCTTTGGTTGTAATGCAGGGGAATATCCTTTAAAATATTTAGGGATCCCAATGCACCATAGCAACTTCTAAATTTCTGAATGGAGAAAGATTGAAGAACGTTTTCAACAAAAACTCCCCTTTCCTGGAAAGCAAAATACCTGTCTTATTGGGGAAGATTGATTCTGTTTAACTCTGTTTTAAGCAGCCTACCTATGTTTATGATGTCCTTCTTTGAGATCCCTAAAGGAGTTCTCAAAAAGCTTGATCATTTCAGATCAAGGTTTTTCTGGCAAGGCTCTTCGGACAAGCAAAAATATAGGCCGGCCAGATGGGACATCTTATGTCGTCGTAAGTACCAAGGGGGTCTTGGTATTTTACTTTTACAATTACAAAATAAATGCTTATTGGCCAAGTGGTTGGTTAATTTACTAAACACGGATGGTATGTGGCAGTCTATGTTAAGAAATAAATACTTAACATCGAAGACCCTCACTCAAGTGACAACTAAACCTAATGATTCTCATTTTTGAAGAGGCCTCATGCGTATCAAAGATGAGGTGTTGGCCAAAGGTTCTTTCGATCTTGAGGTTTTGGGATGATACCTGGGTAGGAGATAAGCCTCTGAAAGTTAAACATCCTTCTTTATATAATATAGTGCGTGATCCTCATGCAACGGTATCTAAAGTAATGGCCACAAGTCCTCTAAACATCTCTTTTAGAAGGCCTCTAGTGGACAATAACCTTATAGAATGGCTTAATCTAGTAGCGCGGATCTCAAATATTGACTTGGTGGAAGGTGTCGATTACTTTAAATGGAGCTTAACCAAATCCGGGTTATTTTCTGTCCGCTCAATGTATCTACACCTATTGGATTCTCAACCACCTTTTCAACATAAGAAGATTTGGAAGATAAAAATTCCTCTAAAAATTAAAATCTTTCTTTGGTTCCTACAACGGGGGGTCGTCCTAACCAAAGACAACCTCGTTAGGAAAAACTGGAAAGGGAGTCAGAAATGTATTTGTTGTAACAGGAATGAGACTATCCAACACCTCTTCCTCGATTGTCCCTTTGCTAAAATGATTTGGAGGATTATCTTTTTTGCTACTAATTTAGACCAACCGAGATCTATCAGTCATATGTTTGGCAACTGGCTCAATAATCAGCATAGGCCGATCAAAAGGTTGATCTGGGTTGGGGTCGCGGCCCTGTGCTGGGCTATCTGGAGATGTCGTAATGATGTTATTTTTAACAAAATGAAAATTAACTCTATATCGCAGGTTATTTTTAGGGGAGCGTATTGGCTACGCTTCTGGGCTCAGCTGCAGCGTGACGAGTAAGCCAAGGACGCCCTCTCCATGATGAGCAAGAAACTAGAGATAATTGCTTTAGAGTTTTCAAATAGAGGGTGGAAGCACTTATATCGTTTGCTCTAGTGTCCTGGTCTATGTTAAAGACTCTGGCTTTCTCTTTTTCGTTTAATTCGAGACATTGTAATAATTGGCTGTGTACACCTTTGGGTGTAGAGGCCGGATATTTGTTATCCCTTATCTAAAAAATGTTAATGACCAGCCTGGAAGCTTGGTGTCCTCCTTGGAAGCGAGAGGTGGTTCTTTTCAGCCTCCGCGTTCACACCAAAAAGAATCACAAACGAGCCTTGAGAGCCACTATCTTAGAATTCTCCGTTCTGAACAGGGTCCATACCAAGGCTTCCGAGACTAAGTCCATCTCTCCGTCTTCCAGCAACCATGTCACTGATCCTGCAAAATGTAGATGCTAATTAGAGTTTACATCCATATGCAAATCGGTGGCAGAACCTAAAGATTGCTGCTATACTATTGTTGTGTCCCCATTTTCTTTTCTGTGGAACACAATTTTTTTTGCATATCAATTTTTCTCATACAATCCTTTTTTTCCACTTCAGCTCCATTGCGGTTGGTTCCATCTGATTATGTAAAGTTCACAGCAACCTTTGTGAATTCGTGCACTGCATACATAGATTACCTATCTCATGAAAGTTATCCGGATGCCTTCCATTACAAATTCTTTTGTGATTCCCTTGAGCAAATACATCTCCTTCTAATCATGTAAGATGTGTAGTTTTGATCAGGCACATATGTGTGATACATATTACAACCCAAAAAGGAGCAAGACGAGATGTATGTATATATAGACAGAGGAAAGCTGAGTACGTTATTAAATGATACAGTAGAAAATAAGAAGAGTACCAAGGCACTGCAGTCTATAGTAAGTTGTGGAGCCCGGTGTACTATATATATACACTTATATAGATTATGTGATGAAGGTCAGCTCATATATATTTTGTAGAGGTATGTTGGGATTGGGAGTCAGTGTTTGTTGATGACTAGTTCGATAGAGAAAAAAATGTTTGTTGACGGACCTGTGCTGTGCCACACTCCTAAGAACACGTGATAAGTAATGGAGCCTGGTGTTGCTCATATTTAGTTGTTAATCTTTCCAGAGCTTATTTCATCTACAGTACATGTCTGTTGTGTTATATAGAAAAATAAATTGTAAGAAACTTACTGTTCTGATGTTTTGCTTGTCGAGATCGAAATGACAAAACAATTGGTGGCTTCTGATTTTTTTTTAAAAAAACAATTTCTTAGAAACAATTAGCAGTAATTGATCTCAAACAAACTCCTAAAATAACACATGGGAAATTAGTATTTGGTACTCCAAAATTGTGTCTCGGAGTATATGGTTTTTGGTGCTCAACACAAAAGAATAACAGATCATTTTGTCATCGTCGTTCCCTTTTGCATGTGAACTACATTTGTCTATATATCTATCGCTGATTATCTCCTGCTAAACGTGTTGGCCCTCTTGGCTTCTTTCGCTTCCATCGCTCTTATTGTGAAAGACTACAGAGTGTGCTGCTGACTCAAGACGATACAAAAGTGAAATATAGGCTAGAAGGGGGAAAAAAAGTGAAGCGGAGTATCTAATCTATGAACAAAAACAGAAATCGTTGCAAATGGAGTGGAAGGCAGTGGTGGAGTGACAATGCCAAACATGTTACGACCAACCCCAACAGGACTGGAAGCTTGACATGCTATGAGATTGAAGCATACATCCGGGAAGTCCTCCTATATATATGATGATAGACCAAATTGAGCGAAAAAAACGACAACAAAGAATCAGTGCAGTTGCTTGTAGTCATCATACATGACAGGAAAAAGGAAGGGAGACAAAGGAACTGGGCATTTGCAGAGAATTACAGTGAAGAGAGCCGCGGGCATTCCTTGTCAGCATTGCATCCAGCTGGTGCAAAATTCGTGTGCACGAGCACCAACCTTTGTCGACGTCGATGAATAGCGGCTCTCAATAGCAATGAGCCAGAACGGCAACTCAACCTGCAGGGCGCACTCTGGACGTCTAGTTTTCCTACCTACATGCTACAAGGTTGGTTCTCCCAATGCCCTACAGGGCTGGTTCTCCCAATGCCCTCCATTCCCAACCTGTAACTGTAACATTTCCTCTCTTTTTTAACCATTGTTAGAACTGCCAATCTTTCGATGGTGTATGTGTAGAGCCCATGTTTGATGTTTGTGCTCCAACATACTTATATGTTTTGGGGTGCAGACTACGGGAAAGATGCTACTCCGTGTAGGGGAGAGATTGGTGAGAAATAATGCCTGTTTTTTATATGGCCAGCAGGCCAGGTGGAAGGAAGAGCAGACTAGAGATCAGTGAGGAGTTAACCAACCGTGTGCATATATTGAATTCACCACAGTAACAAAGCCTGCACCAATCAAATCCAGAAATACGGATATTTGTTTGCAAGCACAGCAGTTTACAAATATAGCCACCCAAGCTTCAACCCTACCAATCCCGACCCAGGCGCTACAAGCGCAAATTAATTAGGAGAATAAAGCATCATCGATCACAGCACTGACAACTTGCAGTGGTTTTCAGGCATTGGAGAACACAATAAACAATCAATGATGCTGGAGAAAATTTTCCCTCTACTGATCGGTGAAGACGAGACCTGATTAGCACTCATCCAAGTGGATCCTGAGAAGATGACCTCTGTCGGTCTGTTGCAAGACCCTTGACACAAGTTGGCGCTGTCAGGTACCAAATTTGTAGTAGGGCAGTCCCAATGCATAGTTTCTAGAGGTGGTTTTCAAGAAGAATAAATTAGTAGACCTAATCTCTTCCAATGGTTAGTTTCTTGTAACAGTTTCTATAGAAAAATATATTTAAGAAGCATGTGTACGTATTAAAAACTAATAGCAATCAGCAATGACAAACATCTATGTAGAAATCCATGTTGCATTGTGCTTGTGACAGCGGATGTGAGAGCTGTGGCAAGCATACACATGTATTAACAACATGGCCATCATTCAAGATGATGTGGGACCCACAGGCCATGGGAGCGGAGTGATCTCCAGAGACACCGAGCGACGCTCATGGTCCTTCGGGGCTCCAGCACAGCGCCGGCAGCACGGGCGGATGGACGCACAGGAGGACGTCGTGGCTCGTCAGCGATGATCTCCGGCTTTGAAAGGAAAGCCCGTGTGTGGGAGGACGAGGAGCGAAGCAGGAGAGCGCGCGGGAGGGGAGGGGAACCGGAGCACGCGAGCGAGAGAAACTGGCAACGACGCAAGGGATCATGGAGAGAGAAGGAAGAAACGAGCTGGGTCTTCCCAACGCCGTTTCTCTCGTTTCTTTAGTCCACCGATTCACGACAAGACTCGGTTTCTTTATTTTTTTTCTTCTCTCTCCATAATAAGTCTACTGCCACGTCAGCAAATTGCTTAGTTGGTGAGATAATTAATATAGATAGAAACTACTATAAATATGTCATTGGAACTGCCCTCAGAAGGCCTAAAAAGGCTAGAGAGAGACGCCTTTTCCTCTAAACATTTTGGTTCGGCATCCCTGAAACAAAAGGTGAGAACTGCTTATCGGTCCCCTCCACAACCGTACTTGCACCACCACTCCACCAGTGTATCTTCAAAGGATGTTAATTGTACACCGTCTGACCACTACAGGGTACACCAACTTTGCTGAGTGCCGGCAGCACTCGGCAAAGGCTCTTTTGCACTCGGCAAAGGCTTTGCCAAGTGCGGCACTCGGCAAAGATTAGTCGGCAAAGAAATGGTCGGCAAAGGTTTCTTTGTCGAGTGCCAGAAATCGGGCACTCGGCAAAGCCTTTGCCGAGTGCCAAGTCAGCACTCAGCAAAGAAAACAGCGACCGTCAATTTGACGGCTTCTTTGTCAAGTGCTGACGTGGCAGGCACTCGGCAAATGATTTTTTTTTCTTTTTTTTTGAAAAATTCGTTGCCGAGTGTCATCCACATGACACTCGGCAAAGAGGCCCTCTTTGCCGAGTGGATGGCACTCGGCAAAGAGGCCCTCTTTGCCGAGTACCACGTCGGCGGCACTCGGCAAAGAAAACTTGTTTATTTTTTTAAAAAAATCGTTGCCGAGTGCCACGTCGGCCAGCACTCGGCAAAGAGGCAAAACTGGGTTAATCTTTTGTCATTCTTGTGTCAGGTCATCTATTTCGCGGACTCCTCTGTCATGTACAGCCGTTGGATCCTCGGTATGAAAGGAAGGTACCGTAGGACCATCTCGGGGATATTAAGCTGTTCCTTCCTGCCATCACCATGATCTACCTCCACATACCTAGAGGCTTTTGCACTCTGGACAGTGTGTTGCTTTCTCGTGGACAAGCATGGATCTGCTCATACGGCATCTTAAGTGCACGAAGAAGTTTTTGTGACTCGTACGTGTTCTTTGGCACAACGTGACCCTCCGGCAGCAGGGTGTCCAATATTGTCAACATGCCATCGAAGGCGTCTCGACTCAGGCTATATTGTGACTTGAACCCCATTAGGCGTCCAATGACATCCAGTTGCGAAACCTTTGTCTTCTCGTCAAGGGGTTTCTGTGCCGAGGACATCATGTCGTAGAACGCCTTTGCGGTTTTCTCTGGCTCCTCCTCCAACCCTTCATCGAATTGTGCCTCGGCGAAGTCTTCCATCATGTCTGCTACCCCGACATCTCCATCATACTCCTCGAGGCGTTGTCTCACCACTTCCTCTCTAATTCGATCAGCTTCACCATGGTGGACCCAACAGGTATAGTTTTCAACGAATTCGTACTTGTAAAGATCTTCCCCCACTGCCTTCTTATGTTTTCTTTTGTTGTTCCCACATGTGCTGCAGGGACACGACATCCGACTAGACCCTTTAGCAGCCGCACCAAATGCATGCTCCAAGAAAGCACTGGTCTTAGTAACCCATTCGGTGCTCCTACTTGCGTGGCCCGTGTACATCCAGTCACGGTTATCCATCCTTTGGCATATACATATGTAAGCGAGTAATAAAACCAGCAATTGTATCTAGACGGGGTTCCTACCATGTAATAGGTGAAGGATAGGTCCTAATCCCACCCTCGGATGCGTAGCTGGGTTAGTTTCCATGCTCTACTCCTATCCGAGACGGAATTTCAGCAGCACCTCCCCGCTGTTCTCCCGATACACGTCCCGCTAGGGAGAGTGTGTATCCGGAGAACAACGTTGTTCTCCCGATACACGTCCCGCTAGGGAGAGTGTGTATCCGGAGAACAACGGAGAGGTGGTGCCGAAACTCCGAGTCGGACAGGAGCACAACATGGAAACTAACCCAGCTACGCTTCCACGGGCTGTCAAAAAACATGGACAATCCGAAAGAGATACGGTCGTAGATATGCAAAGGTTTGCATACCTCCAACTATATCTCTTTCGAACGGGAGACGTCTAACTAGGTTACGCGACCAAAGACCAGATACCTAGGGATACGGATAGAGTGGTTATACCTAAGGTGCCAGTGAGGTCAGGGTAGCGGGGCAGTGGTGAGTCGAGGCAGTGGCGAGACGACGCAGTGCAGGCAAACCCGCAACGCCGACAAAGACGATCGGGGTCGCTGAGTCCCTCCCACGGGTCCTCCTCCTTCTAAAAAGGAGAATATTGGTTAGTCCCGACAAAAAATTTTGGCAGCACCTCCCCTGCACGGGGAGGTACCCATAACCTGCACAAAACATCGGTACGAAGGCTAACAACCACATATATCTTCACAGAAGTCATGTACTTAACTTATCTTTACATGCACACAAAAAATGCAAAGTAATACAGGAACTATAAAAAGCACTCAACTACTATATACTACTTACTATGACTTACTCTACTAACACAACTACTAACTCACTACTTACTACTACTAAGAACTTACTACTACTACTACTAACTACTTATACTACTACTAACTACTTAGTACTACTAACTACTTACTGATTACTACTACTACTAACTACTAACTACTAGCTTACAAGTAACTAACTACTAACAAACCACAACTACTAACTTACTACAAACTAACTACTAACATACTAACTTACTACTAACTCTTACCATGTTGGCCATGATACTGTGGGGATGATCCACACAAAATTTGGTGTCCAAAATCCAAAAAAAAAAACCTTTGCCGAGTGCCAGCATGGCGGCACTCGGCAAAGAATCGACCACGTGGCACAGTTCCGGGCCACATTGTTTGTCGAGTGCCATGTGGCTGGCACTCGGAAAAGAGGGGATCTTTGCCGAGTGCCTACCGCTGGCACTCGGCAAAGAACCGCCCACGTGTAACAGAAAGGGGGCCACACGCTTTGCCGAGTGCCACGTGGCAGGCACTCGGCAAAGCGCTCCCTCTTTGCCGAGTGTCAGACGGCGGACACTCGGCAAAGCAAACGGTCGTGGATGTCGTCTGGTCCGCTGCACTTTGTCGAGTGCTCATCGTTGCCGAGTGTACGACACTCGGCAAAGAGGTGCCTTCGCCGAGTGTCGGACACTCGGCAAAGCATCCTTTGCCTTGTGCTTGGGCTTTGCCGAGTGCCCGAAATTTGGCACTCGGCAAAGCCGGAGTTTCCTGTAGTGGACACTGCAGATGAAAAGCCAAGCGATGGGTAAACAAGAGATGCATGACGTCCTTTCCATTGATGAAATTTGGAGCATTCTTTTTAAGGCGCCGTTCGGTTAATCGGTTCCGGCCGTTCCAGGCCTGGATTGTTTTGAAGCCAATACAAAAAAATTTTCGAGACCGTGCCTGACACGTATTTCATTAAGGGGGAATAGAGTTTTTCGGCAATACAATAGATGAAGGAACCGCGCTTTGGTAATGAGGATTACCAACACAGGCCACTGAACACATTAGCCTAATATTACATAACTTGATTTTGCTACCCGAAGAACCACCACCCATCAACACAACAGCGGCAACAGCTCACCCCAGGGAGGAGTACTGTGCACACACCCACGCATTTGCCTCATCGACCACCAGATGTAGCAGGACTTGCACCGTTGCAGCAGCAGAGTTGAATACCCTACTGTTCCTTTCTTTCCACAGCAACCACCCCACCAACAGCACCATGGAGTCAAAGCCTTCCCTAGCATTGAGAGGCACTCGTTTCTTGGACTGGAGCCACCACGAAAAGAAGTGTTGTCGAACCGGCTTGATGATCTGACACAAATGTAATCTTGAGAGAACGATCGCCCAGACTTCCCTCATGAATACACAACCCCAACAGCAGGTGGTCCATCGTTTCCCTGTCCTGATCACATAACGCACAGGTATCTGAATCCTGCAAACCATGGCGCTTCCGACGGTCTGCTGTCCAACAACGCTTGTGCAAAACCAGCCAGTAGAAAAACTTCACTTTCGGAGGAGCTTTAGTGCTCCAGAGCTGTTTAGCACCCAAAGATCTTGTGCTTGCGTGAAACAAAGCCTCATAGGCAGATGCCGCGGAATACAAGCCATCTGATGTCCATCTCCACAAAAGCTTATTCGGAACCCCAACCTGCAGCACAACGTCCTTTACTAGCTCCCAGATTTCAACATATTCAATGAGCACCACCGCCAACAGGCTGCCCCACAATGTCACGAACTCAAGTGTTGTTCATCAGAGCTGCTGCCACTGACCTCCTCCTACCCACTCTTGAGATCGAATTGTAGAGAGCAGGCGCAACCTCCTTGATGGCCCTCTTACAGCCCAGCCACTGATCATGCCAGAAAAGAACGGAAGCACCATCACCAAGCACCCACACGGTAGAAGCCTGGAAGAAAGCTAGCTCCACCGATTGTGGCCTGTCAGGGAGGCCATCCCAGCTAATCCCCTGCTGAACGCTTCTCAGCCATTGCCACCTGAGCCTGAAAGCTAGGCCCAGCCTCCTGAGGTCCGTCACCCCCAACCCACCTAGCTCCCGTGGCCTGCAAGCTATTTTCCATGCCACCCGACAGCGACCAGCTGCCACAGATGACGAGCCAGCCCACAAGAAACCTCGACGCAGCCTATCAATAGCCTGGATGGCCCATTCAGAGAGGCACAACACAATCGCCGTGTGAACCGGAATGGACGATAGAGTAGAACGCGCCAGCGTGGTCCGCCCCATCTCATTCAGTAAATTGCCCTTCCAGCCCAGAATACGCCTAGCCACGGCATCCACAAGGTATTGCTCCTGCGATCTTCTCAACTTCGTGACAGAAAGAGGCACCCCAAGATATTTGCAAGGAAAGTCAGCCACCTGGCACGGGAAACTTTGATGCAGCACCATTAAATTTTCCGGCGAGCAGGCTAACGGTGTGGCAACACACTTAGCCATGTTTGCCGTGAGACCTGACGCTTCATGGAACAAGCTAGTCCAGACAGCTCTTGAACACAGAGAAATCCTGTTCTGTCGATACAATGAAAAGAACAAGGCATATGCATAGAAAGACGCTCTGTATTTCATCCGAGAACTTGGCAAAGGAGAGAGGAACCTTCCCTCATCCAACCACCGAATCATCCTGTTCAGCACGTCCATCACAATAACGAACAACATCGGAGACAGCGGATCCCCTTGATGCAAACCTCTAGCATGGCAGATACGTCTTCCTGGGCTTCCATTAATTATTGAACGGTTCCTAAGCAGGAACAGTTCCGGGCTGTTCCGGGCCACAAACGAGGATTCGTTCGGTTATTCAGGAATGATTCCAGGCCACAATGATCCTTCGTTAATTTAAATAGTATCGGATTGATTCTAGGCCATTTTATGCCCGGATTGGCCTAACCGAACGGCCCCTAAGAGTTTTAGGGCCAAAACGCCCCAGCCTTAACTACTATGTTAAAAGACGGTTTTAACTGTTACAGCAGCATATAGGACGGTATATCGTCCGAGAATAACGAACCAACTCTGGTGAAACCTCGATAACAGCTAACAAAGTTTAACAGTACTGGAGCAAAAAAATCCACCACAGAATTAAGAAAAAAAGAACCCTATAAACAGGCCACTTGTCTTCTGGAACATCATGTTGTAGCCAGAACCATCTATGCGCCATTGATCTGAGATCCCTGGCTTTCTCCGTGATAGCTGCTCGCTTGTGCTCCGAATCACCCCATTTTTCTTATTACTAAGCCAAAACTTTCCAACTGAATCAAAAGAGCCACCTATTACAATTACAAGGACTGAACTGAATAAACCCCTGAGGAATTAAACTTCCAAGCCAAGATTGCTAGAGAACATAATCAGTAACAAACTAACAACGAGAAACTTTGCCTTCTGGTTCTGGTAGTACCGCATAGCCTGTTGCAGCTTACCACCATGTAGCAAAATTTGTGCGCACCATCCTTTTCTCCTCCGTGTGGCTAAACAGATGACGGTTGACTCCAAATCACGGTGGCTCTTGGTCGCAGTGAGCCAGAAACAACTTCTCCATTTGCACGGCTCGGGCTCCACGTACGGCGCTCCTACCTACAAGCTAAAGGGTTCGTCGACCTCCCAATGCCCTCCATTCTCAACCTATAATATTTCCTTTTTAACCATTGTTAACAGGTTACAGGAGTAGGTTCATTGCTAAGCCTGGCATCATAAAGAAATATAAGTACCCATTTTTCAATGGTGTAGACCCTATACTAGTAAGAAAATTTCAAGGGAAGAAAATAACAGAATGATTCAACACAACTGCTCCAACATATAAGGGTGCACACACAAGGGTGCAGACATCTATGGCGTTACTTCGGCATGAGAAAAGATGGTACTCCTTGTAACGGAGATATTGGTGAGAAATAAAGTCTGTTTTATGTGACCAGGAGACTACCAGAATTCAATACTGTGAAAAGCCAGCACCAATCAAGCTAGGAAGACTGAAATTTGTTTACGAGCACACAGCAGCTTACATATATAGCCACCCAAGTTTCAACCCTACTTATCTCAGGCGCTACAAGCACAAATTAGGAGAATAAAGCATCACAGCACTGACAACTTAAAGTGGTTTGCAGACATTGGAGAACACAATAGACAATCAATGAGGCAGAGAAAATATGCACTTATAACATCAGCAATTTACAACTGTGCCTGAGCGAATCCTGAAAATCCCAACTTTACTCGCAATAGTTACGTATCACGCTCATTCTAAATGACCTGGAGTCTTGAAATCCATATGCCATAGAAAACATGAGCAGACCAAATGGACTAGCAGTCCAGTGCATTACAATTGCTTGTAATACACGGGTGGACAAAACAGAGCAAAGGGACAGGCATTTGAGTGGTGAAGAGCTTTTTTTTTCTCGATCACGCAAAAGCTTTGCGCGTTTTTGTATTAAGGAGTTTTAAAGTTTACAGGTAGGGGCTTGGTCTTACAAATTGCTTACTAAGCTTTATTTTGTAGCCTGAGCAATGATGTTACTTATGGAGCTGGCTTCCTCTTTAGCAGCCTCGATTAATGAATCCTGCACAATTCATATTTCAGAAACAAATTTGTTAGGGTAAAAAGATCATGCACTTCTAGTCTGATCTCTTTAGCCTGGGTGATCTTCTTTGTTTCTTTTTTTGTTTCCTGAGTGAGCAAGTTAGTTTTATTTAGTTTTCTTTCTTGTATTATTACGTTTTAATGATAATAAATTTCAGTAGGGGCCCCTCTTGTTCTACTCAAAAAATATATGTTTTGCAAAAGGAGGCTATGCAACATGAATCTTACTTGAAAATTAAACCGACTCTGTTGTAATCTGGTGCATCTAAAAAAACGCGACCGGGGGATGACTGTCCACTCGTGTATTACAAAGAAGTAGCCACAACTGCTTCTGTGAACGAGGGGATTTTTATTTATCTCTAGCCTGAAATTCGCTCTCACTATAATTCGAACTCAAACTCAAGACCTGAGGGGTGCCGCTAGAAAGCTCTAACCGATTGAGCCAGAGTCCTTTGGCAACTCGGTGCATCTGATCAGTTATATTCTAAGTGGTGCATGATCGACGTGTTATACTGTAGGACTACTAGGTGTCTCTAGGTCTAATTGGTTTCTTCTTAACGATGAAATCAATATGCATCTTCCACATTCTAGAAAGAAACAAAGAGAATAAAAGCTACGTACTCGCAGCGGTGTGTAGATTATCCCTGTCGAAATCTTTGAGAAGAAACGAATGAAGACACAAAGTGTTCCCAATCACAAGTGAAACAAACCTAAGAAATGGCCACCACCTCAATGCTGTTGTGCATCTTGGGAAATGGTTTCTTACAAACTCACAACTACAAACTAGAACTGTCTTGGGAATTATATGGACATCTTGTTGCTCCAACACAGCACGAAGTCACGATCTCCATGTGATGGCTGAGGATATATGAAACATCGTTCTTGCGTGTGTGCATCTTGTGCAGGGCTAACACAACACATCGGCTGATGCTTTCTCTAGTGTGCCAAGTTGTAATGTGTTTCTCATATGGGTTATCCTGATGTCTTCCATTCCCAAAAGCTTGCGCACTTAATCATGTTGAGGAGGTAGAGTAAGATCGAGAGGTCATTTATTTATATATACACTCACAAGCTTCACCAAACAAGGTGAGCGACTAGAATAAATAGAGCCAAATGTTCACTAGACTAGGGTACTAGTCGTGGGGCGCGGTGAGCCATCGAGGCCCGCGGGGCATGTAGCTACATATAGCTAGCTCTATGCTTCATGCGATATGTCTGTATTAATTCGAGAGGATGAGTTTCATTACTAATAAAACATCTGACTTTCAGTACTCGGATTTGGATCTGGTATCAAACAGTGAGTGTACGTATTCAGATACGAGCGGGTCTGAAAGAGACATTGAATATATCTTGACTCAGGTACAAATGGATTATTTAAACCACACTTTGAACGGATATGGATGGACGCAATAACTGGACTTAGGTACAAATGGGTCTGAAAGATAGAGACATGCATATTTATATTTAGTGTAAAAAAAGTATAAACTTAAATGGTTCATGTAAATGTATTTCTGTGATATAGCTAGAGCCCTGACAAATATGGCCTAGCTGGAATAACAGCGTGTGTAGTTTGAGATGAAGGGGTGATCCATCATCTTGTCATTATATATTGTTCTTTTTAAAAGAATGAGTTGGTCCAGCTAACACCATTCTTCCAAAATTATAGGACATAAACTCAAAATTCTTGGGCCCCTGGCCGGCTGACTGGAGTAAATGCTTTTTTGCAAATAATTCAATTCAGGTCAGCTTTACAGCCCATTCCACAGTTTTATTTTGGCAACGAAAGAAAAGAGCAAAAACAGAATTACAATTACTGGTTGATGTTATCGTTTCGCTGCATCATATCGGTCGCTTGTGTTTGAGAGTGGCAGCAGCAATGCTTTGTCTTGGGGCTGTGCGATCTGATCCACCAGGACGAGGCGGGCGACAATGCACACCACCATAGCCCAGTTGTAGCGGTGCTAGCTTGTTCGGCACAGGGGCAACCACCAGTCATTGTCATTGCATCCATGGTTGTCCACTTCACGAGCCGTAGCCGGTGTAGGCGGCGGGGGCTGACCAAATTACTATTTGGCGCACGTATGCTGTGTGACGTAGCAGCGCATGGATACGTAGGACAAGAAGAGCGGGACCGCATAAGCAGGAACGAGTGACGAGTCTTGAGTATGTGATACGTGAACTATAAGTGATAAGTGTGAGCAGAGTACGTACGTGGGTTGTGTGCCAGATCTATCTTTTTATTTTTAAACGGAATATAAACTTAAAAATGTGATAACTTTCTTATAAAACATTCATTTTTAATTTCGTTTGCACCATTATCTTTATTATGATGAGATCTACAAAAGTAGTTCAATGTTGGATATATTTCAAGACAATTTACATGAGTATAAAGTTTGCGCTTAAGTGTAGAACGTTTTGCAATGTGATAACTTTAAAACTGACTTTTGGGTTGCTCCAATCAGTTTTTATTAACCTTGCAGGCGGGCCGCTAACCCGCATTGCTTGCCGCAAAGTTTAATAACGGGTTTGTGGCTAGCCATTAAACTGCGGACCTTGCGGACAAGTGTTTCGCGGACACAATAAACCCACAACATCACTTTGCAAATACGTTCTGCATTCTGAAATCTGATCTTTCGGCCACGGTTAGTACAGGAGCCTCCCACACGATAAATCATGTTGCATTCAGACTTCAGTCAAGCGTTTCTACATTTGCATAACATCTAAGTCCTGACTCTGACAAAGGTGCAACAGTAAATAAATAGATAGATAAAGAAAAACTAATTGTTCAGAGCATCAGATTGATGTGTAGCCCATTCACAGAGTTCTCAGATGTGGAGACATAGAAATAGTTAAGCATCTTCATCCCAGCACAAATACTTTAAACGTAGTGACTAATTTTGCTGCTTTCTCTCGGATGCCAGCCCAAATGAAGGCATGTAACCTGCAGACGAATCAACACAACATCAGATTCAGACCGCCCGATGGACGAGCAGACTAATTTTATAGCACCGATGCACGAGCTGAGAGCAGTCATCGGCTGTTGCGATACTTGCGGGTTCTTGCGAGCTGCCTCTTGTCCAACAGGATTAGCGGGTTGAAAGCCGTTTGGCCACAAAAGTTTTGCAGCCGGACCACAACAGCCACAAAAGAGATGTTTTGCGAGGCGAGCAGGCGGGTTATGTTAACAACCCGCCCCACCTGTATTTCTAGTTTTTGTCAAAGAATTGAAGACAGTGATGCATAGAGTAAACTCAAGATCCAACCAAGCTTTTGATCAAGGCCTTCTCTGATCAGATAGCCCCCGCGCGCACTGAAGATGATCTTTCTTGTTTTCTTCTTTGTTTTCGGGTTTTTTTTCGAACTTGTAAACTTGTTCTGTTTAAATAGAAACAACTGTAGGGGCGCAAGGCGATCCTCCAGCATTCTAAGGGCAGTCCCAATGATAAAAACCACGCACAGTTTCTATAGTAGCCACATCAACAACACACTACATATAGAAACTATCTCGCACAGTGGTGATGTCTTCGTATAATAAATACTATTTTTTTTCCCCTTCCTCTTATCTTCTTCCTTTGACTGATTCCGCTCAGACTAAACTCCTCTTCTTCCCCAGGACCAAACACAGCAGGTGAGAGGAGGGGGGACAGAGGAAGCCATCGGGCGAGGAACAAGGAACGGCGAGCATCCTGGCTAGCACAGCCGAGCGCGAGCAGCGCAAGTGGTCATGGTGCGGGCGAGGCTCGCCGCTCGCGCGGTCGAGCAGTGCCGTGCGGGATGGGTAAGACCGAGCGGGAGCGGGAGCCGGCGCGGCGGACCTGGCGGGCGGGCGTGACACGAGCGAGGCTCGCAGGGCCAAGAAGGAGCGGCGAGCAACGGTGAGCGGGCGTAGCGGGCGCGGTGGCTGGCCTGGTGGGTGCGAGCGGTGCAAGCAAGCGCGGCGCGGGCGAGGCTCGCGGGGCTGAGCATGAGCGGCGGGCAACGGCGCGGCAACGTGAAGCAAGCGAAGCGAGCGGACGAGCGCGGTCGGCAAGAAACCAGCGATTTCTTCCCAACGGTGAATCTATCATTTCTTGATGCATCGGGTCAAGAGTAGAAATTGTTTCTCTCTTAGAAAACGGTTTCTACAAATTTTCATATCTTTCCTCATTAACTAGACTACCATGTCAGCATTTTGCTTACGTGGCATGTCATTTAATAGAGATAGAAACTACCATTAATATGTCATTGGGACTGCCTAAAAAATGTACGCAAGTACCTGCACTGTAACCGAAGAGAGTGTCGATAAAGAAATTCTCCTGATGCCTCGCCTTCCAAAAAAACAGTGGTGCAAATTTGCTCGCACTCTGTCTTACACGCACTATTTCAAGAAACTGGGAACACAGATTATCGGAGCCAGGTAATTATGAGCGATGCTGCTGCAAGATAGAGGCAGCAAGAGGATAGCAGTGGATATATATATATATAGAGGAAGAAAACATATATCGATCACAAGTGCAGCTGTGGAAGAAATGAATGCTATATATGGTTCAGTGTATAAATAAATGCATGCCATGGCTCGGGCTGGAGCGGTGGTACCTTGCTTGTTTAGGCCATATAACAGTCAGTTCTAGGCGCCCTCAGTCGCTTTCTGTTCCTGAAATCCTAAGGCTAATTAAGATTTGTTGTTCGTTTATTGAAGTTTGTCCCTCAACTACTATTTTTTTCACTTGTATGTGTGCTTATTTTGTTCGAGAAGACCATGTTGCAACTGCAATAAAATGCGGGATTAGAAGACATGCAAATTCTCAACAAAAAAACATATATAGATTCATATCGTTTGGATAGGAAGCCCAAAATCCCACTTGAAGTGCAGATTTTCCTATGGATGGCTTGGCACAATAGAATTCGAATAACAGATCAATTCCGACGAAGAAATTATTAGAATGGCTCTAAACAGTGTAAATTCTATGAAAAGGATGATTCTCAAAACCAAACACTCTTAGCCAGGCTCAGATTAGCTGAGCTCTAATAGCTAGCATCATCGCACAATATGTAGACTATTATCGTATCGAAATCTTGAAGAAAGGAACGAAGATCCACAATGCTCTGTTACGACTTAAGAGCGGAGATATATGAGTTGGTAAGCTCATTACTGCCTCGAATAATAACTTGGTTGATTTCAACTTCAACCCTGTACGATTCTACAATCTTTTTTCTTGGAAGATCCGGGAAAACCGGCTTTAAATTAATAAGAAGAGAGTTTTACAACGGTATGAGCGAGAAGCGATGTCTCCTGTGGCAGACCGCTACCGGAGTTTTACAATCTTTCATGCATCGCCTCCCGGCCAGCTAAAGCATCGTAGCGGAAGACTCTCGATAACTGTGCTAAATTGGCACTTGTTTCTCATGTAGTTTATCCTGATGCCTTCCATTATCAAAATCTTCAATCTTAAATGTGCTGATCAGGGATTCAGGGTCATGATCGATATCTCCACACACACACATCATCCCTTGCGTGCATGCCTCTACTAGGAAAATCAGAACGAGCAACAACAAGGACCATGCGTCCAGACATCACGAATCCAACTGAGCAACTATATAATATAAGTAGAGGAGCCAAAATGATCAATGGAACTGGATCCTAGCTATGACATTAATAAGTAACAACGAATCATCACTGCTATATGTCGACGTGTATTTTTTAACATAGCAAAGTAAGCAAGGACAACTTTTTTTAGATAATGGATATTTTATATCTGGCTTCATCTATCAACAGATAGAATCAGGTCAATTATTACAGAAATTCAAACTGTAAGCACGACTGTTAACTGCAAGACACCACCTTGCAGCACGCCTAGTGGTAACTGAAACGAAATAAAGTCCAGACTAAACATGACCAATATGATTTGCTAACAACCATCTATTCTATTAAAGAGCTGTAAAGCTAACATCTCTAAAAACTGTGGAACTTGAATCAGCTGCTCTTGCCAATCATCATGCTTTTGGAGAGTTGCGCACTATCGCAACCACTATGTTCCCCAGAAGAGTATCTGCAAAAAAGTTTTTGGTCTACATTTGTCAAAGACCACTTTATTTCTTGTGAACCAAATCGTCCAACAAAGTGTTGCTGCTGCTATTAATACCAATGAATTAAATTCTTTACTTGCAATCTTTGACCACCTATTAAACATGTCATTCATATTAGATGGAGGTGAAAGCCCAAAAAAAATGGTGTACCGCCTACCATAAGAACTTGGCATAAATACAATCTAAGAGGAGATGGCTAATGGATTCTGGAAAATGATAAAAACTATAGGATTCCAATTCCGCCTGACTAAGTTATCCTTAGTTAAAATCACTCCTTTTTTCAGGTACCATAGAATTTTTTTAATTTTCATAGGGACTTTGATCTTCCAAATATTTTGTGATACCCTAACTCCATTGTTAATTAACGTGACATATATGGATTTGATTGTAAAGTTTCCAGACGCGTTTAAACCCCAAATAAAAAACAACTCTTTGCTCTATTAAGTTAAAATCTTGTATAAAAACAACTATTTTGTGCCAAACTCTTAAGTTTGCTCCTACTAAATTTCGTATAATGGAAATATTTAGAGGTATTGAACTAAGGACTGTTGCAACCGAATCTTGTTTTCTTCTTAAAATATTAAACAGAGATGTGAATTTATCTTTGAGTGGTTTATTTCCTAACCAGGTGTCAAACCAGAACCTAGTTTGAGATCCGTCCTTCACTTTAAACGAGCCTATAGACATGAAAGAATCTTTGATGTTCATCAAGCTCTTCCAAAAATAAGAATCCGTTGGTTTTTTAACACGACTTCCTAGCATTTTATCTTCAAGATATTTATTTCTTAAAAGATCTTCACAAATACCATCTTCATTTAGTATTTTGAATAGCCACATGATTAATAAATATTTATTCTGAATATCCAGATTTTGACCTCCCATTTGGCTAGCCTGTATTTACGTTTGTGCTGATCATTTTGCAAGTAGAAACGAGATCTAAAGTAGTCTATTTTCTCTAAAATACCTTTCGGTAGTTAAAAAAAGACATCATAAACATTGGTGATGCTCTTTGGTACCATTTAATTTCCTCTTCTCTTAATAGTTCTGCAAGCCTCTCATTTAGCACATGTTTTAAGTCCAGTTCCGATTGAGACAGAGTAATATTTTCTGTTTTTTTTATCTAATTCGTCCAATTTATTCAAAATAGTTGTATTTTCCTTCTTATACGCACCACTAGTATTTTTTGCCCAACCTCTTAGGTGTTGCCGGAGCCTTCTAATTTTAGCTTGTCATCTCTCAATTAGTACGCCATCGACTTGAAAGTTCTGTCATATTGCTGTTACCATATCACAAAACTCATCCCTCAGCAACCAACCTAGTTTAAAATTGAACTGAGGCTGATAAGATGAGGAAGGAGCGTTTGTAGAAAAGAGTAACGGAGTATGATCAGAAATCTCTCTAGTCAAGGCATGTACAGTGGTATGCGGGAATTTAGACTCGAAATCTGTGCAAACAAGAATCATGTCAGGCTTTTCAAATGTTTGGCTTTGTAAACGGTTGGCCCAAGTAAATCTTCTATCTGATATCTCTATCTGATATCTCTATCTCTCTTAAGTTTAAATTATCAATCACAACATTAAAAAGAAAAGACCATCTATTATTATAATTATCATTATTCTTCTCATCCGGAGAACATATAATGTTAAAATCACCTATCATAATAGGTAAGTCTTCTTTTGAACATACACGTACAATCTCAGACAAGAAATGAGATTTGAGATCCACCTGAGCAGGCCCATAGACTGAGATTAAATTGAAATAATTTTCTCTATGTCTAACCTTAAAACGCATAAAAAATCACCTTCTTCAATTTCGCCTATGTCAAAAGTTAACAAATGAATGCCTAGAATCATGCCACTGGATCCGCTTCTAGGAGTCAAGCAATGCCACAGAATGTCATGCTTTACAAGAAAAATCATGAAGAGTTCTTAATGCCAAAATGAGTCAAGCAACCAAAATCTTGGTTTCCTGCAAACATGCTATTTTTTTATAGATCGGGTTATACCTGCATTTCATTAAGAAGGAAGAGAATCTGATACATGTCTGTTAACAACCTGAAGAACCTGGCCAATGCGAGAGCAATCAATACGGGCTAGCCAAACTGTAACAAACCACTCCCAAGATTACAATAGTTGCACTATATGGCTAAAAATAATGCTGCCACAACAGCAGCACTAAACCAAGTGTTGGTTTCATCGGCAAGCACAGCCGAGCTCTGCGGACGGCGCCTACCCAGGAAGAGGATGTGCATAGCGCATTGCCTCCTTCTCCATTGGGGAAAGCGGTAGCATGAAAGTTTCCTGGAATTCTTTGAATGTAGCTTGATCAGGGAGCTCCGTGGGTGTGTTGGTACACCGAGCTTCTTCATAAGCACTAAGCTTCCAGTTTTTGCATCATGAATTTGCTTTTGGCAGCAAGTCATGCATTGTGTTTGCGCACAATGTTTTTTTTTAGGGAACTGGAGGGGCTTAAGCCCCTGCAGGAAATTTATTGAAAGAAATATTGTGATCAGTTACAGAAGTACAAAAACAAAATCAAAGGCAAAAACAAGGTAGCTAAAGGCAGCCTCTAAGATACATAGAAAGAGTTAAAGAAAATGGAGCCATTTAGGCATTCAGTAATAGATTTTGGTTCCATTGTGCAAATAAAGTGGAGTTATCAGCTCTGACACGAAGAGAGACTAGTTTCAGTTCCTTGAAGAAATTATCCCTGCAATCTTGCATGGACCATTGATTATTGTTGAAGATCATTTCATTTCTGGCCTTCCAAATCGTCCAAGCCATGATAATACATGCTATCATGAAAAAATTATTCTGTAATTGATCCCTGATGGCATTGACATTCTGAAAAGAATCACCTCCTTGAACTGTCTGAATATTAATGATGCCCCAGCATTGTTGTGCGAATGGGCAATCCCAAAACAGATGGTCGACCGTTTCTTCTTCACCATGCAGACATATGGCACAGTCATATGAATCAAGATGCATTCTTTTCCTCCTTAATATGTTCCTTGTACTCAGACGATCCATTAACAAGAGCCAAAAGAATACCTTATGTTTTGGTTGGCAGTAGGATTTCCAGAGCCATCTGATGGCAGGTTCAATGATTTGGTGCCCCATTATCTTTTTGTAAGCCTTTGTTGGTTTAAATGTTGTTGCTCCTCCATAAGCCCAAATATCTTTGGAGTTTTCAGCTAACATTCCAGGATTCAGTAGCTGCTGCATACTGCCCAATTGCTCATATGCTACTTGGGAGAGTGGCAGATTAAACAAATCACTAGTATGATTGGAGTTGAGGGCTGTTCTGACACTGCAATATTTGTTCTTAGCAAATGAAAATAGATGTGGGTGCTGAATCCGTAGTATTGGTGATGTCCAGTTGTCAGACCATAGAAGACAAGTTACTCCATCCCTTAATTGAATGTTGGCCATTCCCTTGAATTCCTGTAATGATTTTAGGATGTCTCTCCACCAGAATGACCCCTTCTTTACTGTGCCTGGAAGTCTTCCATTTCTATAATGCTTTTCCCATATTAGATGCACCCATGGAATGTCCATTCTGTTAAAGAACTTGTCCAGATTCTTCATAAGCAGAGCCCTGTTTTGTACTTCCAGGTTGATGATCCCCAGTCCTCCTTCTTCCTTGGATTTGCATACCATGTTCCAAGCTGCCTTTGGTCTAGTGTTTCCATTTATATCATTCCCTCTCCAGAGGCATCTCTTTCTGTACTTATCTATTTGTTTGATCACAGCCTTTGGAAGCTCAAGGGTACACATATAGTAGGTAGGAAGGGCAGACAATACTGCATTAGTCATCTGTAATCTCCCAGCTTGATTGAGTAGGGAAGACACCCCTCCTAACCTCCTCTCACATTTTCTTATCAAAGGCATGAATTCAGCAATTCTTGGTTTTGTGGTGCCCAGGGGAAGTCCAAGGTATGTAAATGGGAGTGTGCCTTTGGAACAACCAAATGTCCTTGCTAGTAGATCCAGTTTATCCTCTGATATGTTGATTGGTAGCATCATGGACTTTGAATAATTTACCTTTAATCCTGTTGATTCAAAAAAGTTCTGCAGAATAGTTTTTAGAAAGAAGAGCTGCCTGGGATCTCCTTCCATGATAATAAGTGTGTCGTCTGCATATTGTATCACAGGAAAGTCATTGCCTTGTTGAAGTGGAATTGGTGGTATTAGAAGTCCCATATCTTTTGCTCTATTTATCAAGACTTGCAGTAGGTCAGCAGTTAAAACAAATAGGAGTGGTGACAAAGGGTCGCCTTGTCTGACCTCTCTTTTGCATTGAAACCTTTTGTCAGGTACTCCATTGAGTAATACAAAGGAGGAAGCAGATTCTAGAATATTTTTCACCCATGAAATCCATCTTTCCCCAAAGCCATGTGCTTTCAGGATCCCAATGATTGCCTTGTGTTCCATTTTATCGAAGGCTTTTTCAAAATCCAATTTCAAGATGATGATTTCCTTCTTTGACTGATGGCAAATGTGGATGTATTCAAAGGCCCAAGCCAGACAATCTTGAATAGTCCTTGTTTTAATGAAACCATACTGGTTTTTATGAATTAGTGGGATAACCAACCTCTGCAGCCTGTTTGCAAGCATCTTTGTCAGGAGCTTTATTGATGAATTCAGCAGTGATATGGGCCTGTAGTCATTGACTAACTGAGGAGTCTCCACTTTCGGAATGAGTGTTATGTATGAAGAGTTTATGCTCTGGAGGCAGCAATTGTTCTGGTAAAAGGAGTTACAAAGGTTGTAGAAGTCATTTCTGATAACATGCCAAGTAGCTTTCATGAATTCATTGTTGAAACCGTCTGGGCCTGGTGACTTGAAATTGGGTAGTGCTTTGATAGTTGCATCAATCTCTTCATGGGTAAATTGATTTTCTAGGACCCTTAAATTATCCCTTCTTTGGATTAACACTGCTGGATTGATTGTGAATCCCAAAAACTCAGAAACACCCATTCTATCCTTAAATTCTTGCCAAAGAAGTTCTTCTTTATCTTTATGATGATGTACAGTTATTCCTTCTCTTGTGGAGAGAGTGGTGATCAGCTTTCCTCTATGCCTGATGGTTGCATTAGCATGGAAAAAGTGGGTCCCCGCATCACCTAACTGAACCCATTTGACATTTCCTCTTTGTCTCCAATAAGTTCTTTGCTTTTGAAGCAGCTATAAAAGATGTTCTTCCAAAATTTTATGGAAGTTCCATTCCTGAAGACTGAGATCTCTGAAGTCACTTAGGTACTCAAGGAAGTGAATAATGAGCCTGACATTGCTGATTGTTGTTTTTAGGTTCACGAAAGTTCTTTGCCATTGCTTTATACCATTTCTCAAAATTTTGCATTTAGCAGTGACGATTTTGGCACTATCATTGGTGTTTGGATGGAAATCCCAACTATCAGTAAGAACCTGCTGAAACCCATTTTGTTTAAGCCAAAAATTCTCAAACCTAAAGATTTTGTTGTAGGTGTAAGGGTGGAGATGAGGACCACACAAGGACAGTGATCAGAGGGTATCATATCAAGGGCAGAAGCAGAAGTGGAAGGAAAGGAGATGGCCCAGCTACTAGAAGTGAACACCCAATCTAGCTTTTCCATAAGAGGAGGTGATTACATCAAAATCATCAGAGGCGTGTGCCTTGGTCACCCCCACGCTCCGGAGGGGACGTCACTAGCGGCTACGGCAGAGGATGCATGAACGAGTCCATGAAACATGCTATCATCCCACTAAAGGATGTAACTGACTGACTCCCGAATGCTCAAACGTCCTTGTGGAACATAGCGAACCCTTCTCAAGTACGCTCGAAAGCTTTATGTTTCTTCTATGGGTTATCCTGATTATTGATGCCTTCCATTTCTAAAACCTTGCAATCTTAACCATGCTGATCAGTTCTGCCCCCCCCCCCCCCCCACCACCACCACCACACCCTTCATTTTGGATGCATGCATGTCATGTCTCTCGTATGGAAGAAACTCAGAAGTAAGTAAAGATAGAGTCGAATCATATAGAGCTGCACAGGCACATCACCAAATCTAGCTGAGCGACTAATAATAAGCTAGTAAAGGAATTTGGAACCTAAATGCCAAATGTTTATCACTGGCTGCAGGGAGTGATATATGTAGGAAGTGCATAGACCAGGCATCGTCAGACATTAAGTCACGGCAAATCGAATGTTGGACAGTTGGGAGAGTGTGGAGAAACAGTATGGGTAGAGGGCTAGATGTACGGATACAATAGTAGTAGCAAAGTGATCGAGCAAAGACGACATGATGAATGTCCTATTTTAAGTGAAAACTCATGAGCGCAATACATAATGCATGCGAGAATAAGTTGAGATCCTTTCCATGACTTTGGTTGTTGTCCTGTGTCCAGACTAGCTGCTAGTGTCGGTCGTGCCAGTACGTTATGGATGGTTGGCACATGCAGCCCCAGTGACTTGCCCAGTGATATGATGCACTGATCTGTCTGATGAAAAATACAACCTATTGCTTTGTTTGTGACATAGAAATCTTGAAGAAAACAAAGTATATGCTTAATGTTTTGCCAGTAGGATAGGTAACTGCCCTGTACAGCCACACAGGTGAGCTGAGCACAGCGCCAATAATGCAAAACAGTGTCGTTGCCAGTGTACGAAGTGACGAGCTCTGCGGCTCTGCCATGTGCCATCCGTGATGCCGAAGTGAGCGACTACAAAATCAGATGACATGTGCAAATGAACTCTGTTTGGCATTCTCTCTTTCTTCCATGCATGGAGATGGCCCAAAGACTGTCAGCAACCTGTTGGTTAGAACGTTGTAGTCCTTATATCTTGCCTGGACTCTTTTTGCTGCGTAGCACAAGCTTATTGAGTGTGTGAAATTGGCAAGTATTTCTCCCGTGGGTAATCCTGATGTCTTCCATTCCAAAAACCTTACAATCTTAATTGTTCTGGTGAGCTGGTCAGTTCTCCACCTCTCTCCCATCCCCTTTATCCTATCTCTTACTCCCATGCATGTCTGTCTATTCTCAGAAAATTGGGAGCAAGAAGAAGTAGAGACCACACATGTTATATGGACATCAATCCAGCAGGGTGACCAATTAGTAGAGGAGCCTAATAATGTTCGCTGGACTGGAACCCTCTAACATTATGTCATGACGAATCGATCACTGATGTATGTAGGGTGTAGTTATTTTTGGCCTGTTTGGATGCTTGGAATTGAATTCATTTCAAGAATTATAATTTAGACACATATTAATTAAGCTAATATGATTATATATAGATTATATGTGTATATTATTGTTGCTTATACGAGAGAGATACTCATGTGTTATATTTCTATCCTAGGGGAGTGAGTTGAAGATAATGTTATAAGTTACAAAGTAGAAATATAGCATAGTGATCTATGGAATCCATTTCCCTCTCTCACCCTATGAATTTGAGATAGACTATATATATATATATATGTGTGAACTTTGGGAAGTGGTAGAATGTCAAATTTCAAGGCAAATAGTCTAGTTTATTGAGTGAATTCCAATTCCTCCAAAATGAAGGGATCCAAACGGGTTAGAGAAATTGTTTCCATGTTAATTATGGGTAGAGGGCTAGAGGATGATCGGATGCAACTGTAACAAAGCTCATAAAGAAACGACATGAATGCCCTGCTTTTTTGTCTGATTATTCTGTGTTAGGTGTACGAGTTGTGTTGTTTTTTTTTGGTGTGTGTGATAATGGAAGAGTTTATTAAAAACTCCAAGGATGATACATCGAGTTGGTGCAAAGTCTTGGAAGGCACTTCTGGCCGCTGCCTAATAACAAGAAGCATACATCCATAAAACAAAATATATCTCACTCGCTCTACTGGTTATCAATCCGTACACTAGATCATCACGCCCATGTGTCTAGGAAAAAATGTTTCTGGTTGTGTTGTCAAAATGGCATGCACAGGGATCGGAGGTACCAAGTGAGATGTGTGTTGTGATATGCTCTTACAAGCAAGGACGCACGGGCTTTCACCAATGGAGTCTGCTATCGAAATCAAAACCTTGATGGGTTCAAATAGGCTTCAAATGATAGGACTTGACTACCAGGTACGCGTGCGCAGGCTAAGTCAACTCATCCACTTGTTTTCTTCTTCCTCCTCACCTCACATCACCTACTCAACTCCCCATGCTCGATCCCCTACCCATGTTGTCCCACCCCACTTGACCCCGACAGCGTATAGTCGCCATCCTTAACCATAACCCTCACTAAATCCAACAGGGCTCCTCCTTCTCTAGCCAAGCATCGTGCCTCTTTTTTCCAATACGTTGTCTCATGCTTGCCATCTGCCACACCAATACCATTCTAGCAACCTCTTCAGAAGTCCCTTTCTAATCCTGCAACCATGAAAGGAAGCCCAAAACCTCCAAAAGCATGAACCCTAACTCTAGCGAATGGTGAGGTCGATCATTGACTCCATCTACCCCTATCTAGACCCTACATTATGACCGCGTGATGGGATCAAACAACAGCGGAGGTGTACAACCCACAGCTCTAACACACACATGTCCGGAAATTAACAAGCATTTGAAGAGATATTAATGAGCAACCTCGGTACTGGGACATCTTGGCGCTTTCCATGTTCACTCTCAATCGAACACACACCCTTGAGGTCCAGCATTCGATCAACATTGTCATTGATCTTGGAATTCCCCATTCTGAACAGGGTCATACATACCATGACTTGGAAGACCAACTGGATCTATAATATATCCCTCTACGCCGTTCTGCAAACATGTAGCTGCTCCAATAAAAGGTTGGCTTAGAGTTTAGAGCAATATGCAAATCGGTTGCAAAACCTACTGTGTTTCTGCACTATTGTATAATCACATTTTCTTTTCTTTGAAACGGCATTTTTGAGGATATCTATTTTCCTTACACAATCTGATCAACCAAAATGTCGTTGGCTTCATCTGATGCAAGTTTGGAAACCTTGGTCGAATTCATCCACTGGAGATATAGATTACCTATCTCATGCAAGTTTTTTTTTTAACAAAAAAAACTGTGGGCGAGATCCCCACAGTGCCTCAAATTTTATAAATAAAAAAGGAAGATAAGAGAGTACTTACACCAGGAATTAACTAAAAGCATCAAGCCAAACACAAAAGGATGACTTCAAGTCTCCTCTGAATCTAACAGGTTGAATAGAACATTGAAATTTAAAATTTGCTAACCAAGTACTAAACAACGGCTGCTTATTCCGGAAAATTTATCATTTCGTACTCTCTAGATTTTCCAAGCGGCAATGAGGACTATATCCAAGAAGAATGGTAGATTGGAATCTGCTCGAGCCTTTGCCAATCGCTGCAGAAGACCTAGCTGCTCATCCTAGTTAATATGAAGTGCATGAGAAGAAAAGATGTTCCAAATCTTCAATCAGACTGAAGGGGCAAAGAACACAATGATCATCATCCTGGATGTTACAGTGACGTCTCTTGAGCATGTCCTTCGTATTCAATCGATCAGCCAAGATTAGCCATGTAAAGAATTTAATCCTAGGAGTGCAGCTAGATTTCCAGATCCATTTAAAAGCTGGATGTGCATCGGTGCAGTTGAAGGCAAGCTTGTATAGGCGCTGTGATGAGTAAATATTACCCCATAAATAACTCCAAACATCTCCTCAGCTCCCTCTTGAATAAATAGGTTGCATGCCTTGTACAGCTTCGTGCAGATGGTGTAATTCTTCGAAAGCAGCTTGAGAGAGAGGTAGAAAGAAAAGGGATTCTAACTCCTCAGAATTAAGCAACCTTTTTCTTTTGGCTGCAATACCACTGGACAAGCTACCAGGTTCCCTCCTTTTGTCTGCATTGAGTTACCCCTCCATAAACACTGCTTTCTGGCTCTGTCAATATTATCTATGACTCCTTTTGGAAGCTTAATTACACATGAAACATATGTAGTAATTGGTGTGATGGCTGATTTGAGCATCTCAAGTCTTCCAGAATAGGAGAGAAGAGATGAGCAAGCTGACAATCTTCGTTCTACCTTGTCCATGATCGGAGTAAAATCCTGAAAATTGGGTTTTGTGGTACCCATTGGGAGGCCCAAATAGGTGAAGGGGAGGGCGCCAACCTGACAGCCAAAAGTATTCGCTAGAATTTCCATTTTCTCTGCAGACACATTAATAGGGATGATTTGAGACTTGCGGTAGTTGACTTTAAGGCCCGTTGATTCTGCGAATGTTTGTAAAATTCCTTTTAGGAAAAAAAACTGGCGCGCATCTGCTTCCAAGATTAATAAAGTGTCATCCGCGTACTGAATTATAGGAAAATCTTCATTTGGCTGTGGAATCGGTCGTATTAGGAGACCCAAGGATGCTGCCCTATTTATGATGACTTGAGTAACTCAGCTGCAAGAACAAACAACAAGCGTGACAGGGGGTTGCCATGGCGCACTCCTCTTTTGCAATTGAATTTCTTCCCAGGTACTCCATTCAGCAAGACTGCAGTTGAGGCCGAGGATAGGATTAACTGAACCCAGTGTAGCCAGACAGCGGGAAAGCCCATGTGCTCCATAACTGATATGATAACACATTATGCTCAACTGTGTCAAAGGCCTTTTCAATGTCGAGTTTTAGAATCAGCAACTCTTTCCTTGATTTGTGACATTGGTGAATGGACTCGAAACACCATGCTAGACAGTCCTGAATAGATCGTGTTCTGATGAAGCCGTACTGATATCGGTGAATGAGTTGTAGTATAACCTGTTGAAGCCGATCTGCCAAAAATTTTGTTAACTTCAGACTGCAGTTAAGCAAAGATATTGGCCTAAAGTCATTAAGTGTTTCCGGGTTGTTTTGGGGGACTAGAGTGATGAAGAAGTGTTTATACTCTCTAAATTCAGATTGCCCACATAAAAACTGCCACAAAGTCTGTAGAAATCCTCCTTGATGATATGCCAACATCTTTTGAGGAAAAGGCCATTAAAACCGTCCGGCCCAGGCGCCTTATCAGCAGGCATACATCGAACAATATTATCAATTTCTAAACGAGTGAAAGGCATTACAAGGGCCTGTAAATTCTCATGAGGGGAGAAGAGTGAGGACAAGTCAAAAAACATTGGAGGTTCCTCCCAGTGGCGGATCCAGGACAAAAATTCACCTATGGCGAACTTTTGTACTACTAAATTGTGCGATAAAGTGATTGTATAGAAGCTAAGTGATAATAGTAATACTTATAATAAAGATGGAATTTCGTTAATAATTGATCATAAACTTCTAATACTCTAAAAAAATCAAACATTGCATATCCTATTATCAACACTTAAAGTATATCTTAAAGCCAACAACTATCAATCAATGAAAAAGAGTGATTTTTTCAGATTTTCAATCACTGAAAGTATCAAACTTGATTCTATTTGGTACCACAAAATGCAGAAATACAGAATCAACACTTACGTACTTTTTTTTCTTTTCCCCCATCTCTCCTACAACAACGTCTCATCCATGGTGTAGATAGTGAAGTCGTGATGGCCAGTGGGTTCATGACGGGCTGTCGGCGGCCACTGGCTAACGAGGCAGCGATGGCGACAACTCTGCGAATCTGCACCGAGCGAAGGCTAGAACTGAATCGACAAGGCGTCGAGGAAGACGAACGGACGTACAACGGAGCCTGGAAGGTCAGACATGTTCGACTTCTAGAGTTCTACAGTACGGAGTACACTAATCTAATTGAACTTGGGCTTCTCTATTGTTGTATGGCCCAGACATGGCCCAAACCAAAGCAGGGAAAACGTTTCGTTAGCCTAGGCCTCCTTCGTCCACCTCTTGACGTCTTCCAGTCTCCATGAAATAGAATAACGCCGCACCACACGAAAGACGAGGAGCAGAGTCCGGTGCTCGGGGGTGTCTCGCCGGCGGGGAGGTCTGGCGGCCGCCAGGCCTCGCCAGATTGATGGATCCGCCACTGGTTCCTCCAAGATGCCCATCCTGATTATAAATGACCTCCAGATGATCCCAGCTTTTCCTTCATGATCTTGTATCCACACTCCCTGGTCATTTTTTAATTGCATGATGGTACTCTTTCCGTAGGTAATGGTGGCCATAGCATGAAAGAATTTAGTGCACTCATCTCCAAACTTGATTCTATTTTCAGTATATACCTGTTTTTCCAGTAAGTGTTCCTGGAACAATATCCCAATGCCTTCCATTACAAAGTCGTTTGGCATTTTTCTTAAGCAAATACATGGGTTTTTTGACGTGGAGTATTTATCAGGGCACATATCGCATATGTGTGATATATATATAGTACAACCAAACACCAAACAAGGAGCGAGACGTGATGTACATATGTGTATATAGAGAGAGATAGAAAGCTGAGTATGTTAGATGATGTAATAAAATAAGAAGAGTAACAAGGGACTACATTTGTGTACGTCTCACTACGGGAAACCACAGATTTGTCGAGTGTCAAGCTCTTTGCCGAGCGCTTTATCTCGGGCACTCAGCAAAGAGGAATTTTGCCGAGTGCTGCGCTCGGCAAAGAAAAACACTTGGCAAAGTCGGCTTTGCCGAGCGCCTGATGCTCGGTATAGGCCGACTCTCGGCAAACGCGATTTTTGGCAGAGGTCGCCACTCGGCAAAGCTCACCAACAACAGCTAGACATCCTTCAAATAAACTTGCCTGGCTACGAACAAGTCATCAACTTTAATCTACATGCAACTCCAGGGTAATTTTTTTATTTATTTTGACAATCAAGTTCTCAGACGCCATTCAACTAGCTTTTCTTTAGAGAAGAGCGATTCAGTCTCACTGTTACTCTATTCACTGATTTGTGTATGTGTGTTGGTAGTTCCTTCTCATATGAATTATCCTGGTACATTCCACTGCCAAAAAAAAACTTGCATTATTGACATTAATCGAGCTGCACTATGTCAGAACCACACATTAGAGACGCATATAGCCAATATGGTCCCGATCTTTTATTGACCCTTTTCCCGGTGGTAGAGGGAGGGGCGCAAGGGGGCCAAACCCTGCCTAGATCTGTACAATTTCAACTAAAAGTCATTAGATTCAACCAAATTTTGATGGAGGGAACTCCAGCTAAGAGACCATAGAGTGGTACTGCTACTTGATGCAACTGAGACTAATAGCATAGCTAAGACTTCGTCAATTTAGCCTTTCTTGAGAGTCTGGAGTTGAAGGAAATTTGTAGTGTTAGCCTCCCTTCATCCCTTAACAGAGAAAAATTGTATTTCTGGGTCTCCATATACTTTAAATTTCCCTTTTGTCGCTCACATGTCTCCACTACTATACATATACATACTACTACTATAGAAAACCAGAAGAGCAAGAAGAGACATGTGAGCGACAATGTCCACACGTATAGAAGAGCAATAAAACAGAGAGGTTACTTAGCCAATCAGTCACATAATCCTAAACTTCATCATAATTGTTAGGGATTTTAATATGATTTTTCATGCTCAAGACAAGAATGACAGATCTCCTAACTTCATCATAATTAACTGGAGAGTAAGATCATGCATGGGTTCATCAAAACAGATCTTTCCCTTGTAATATAATTGCAGCGAATTAATCTCTTGCTTCCCTTTCGAAACACCAATTACGCCAATCAGTCACATCCTCATGTGATGCATTTGGTTCTAATCCCACTTCTCTCTCTCGTTCGATCTTACTCATCAAATGGCCCTCAGTTCATATCTGTAAATTCGATCATTTACAAGGTTCAAAGAAAGGGTGGACTGCAGGTAAGCACTAATTCTCTGCATTTCCGTGATTCAAAAACAAGGGCGTACGTAGCCCATTGTAGATTCCAGCCGAGAAGATTAAGGAATTATGGAAGCAACCATGTTATTTGCTAATTGTGCCTATATCTACTCTTGGAGGCCTCTCTCTCTCTCTGTCCAAGACCAAGCCTAGATGTCTCATCGTCCTCGCCGTTCCCTTCTGCTACTCGACTATTTATCTATCACTGACTATGGACCGTTGTGCTCCTGCTAAACGTGTTGGACCTCTTTACCTCTTTTGTTCCCAAAATCACGCTTATTGTGCAAGACTACCGAGTGTGTTGCTGACTCAAGCTCAAGCCGATGCGAATGTATACTGCAGTCCAGAAGTGAAAAAAAAAAATTAGTGAAGCAAGGTATCTAATCTATGGACAAACCAGAATTCGTTGAATTTGGAGTCCAAAACACAATTTGAAATCTAATAAGGTGGAATGACAACTGACAAACTTGTTACGACCAACCCCAACAGGACTAGCAGTTTGACGTCTTTTCTCATTCCCAATAGCTAAATGCTAAACAATAACATGCGTGATATGCTGTGAGATTGAACCATACATCCGTGAGGCCTCCTGTATCATCGACCAAATTGAGCGAGCAAAACGGACAGTAAAAAAATCAGTGTAGTTGCTTGTAGTCATACATCACAGGAATCAACAATGATGTAATCCACACAACTGTTAAAATGGTGTACTGCATAGTCTTCTTGCAAAAACTGTCATAGAAATGTTTTCGTGCGTATGTAACTTATCATTTTTCGTCGCCAGAGAGAACATATTCAGTAACAATGACATAGCCTTGTGCCTTATGGTATCACACATATCTGATGTAGCTTACCACCATCGGTTGCAGGTACCAGCTCGTGGAGAATTGAAAACGTGAACCAGCGCGGATCCGCAGAATTTGCTTCCAAGTTGTCCAGAATTCGTGCGCGCCATCCTCTTCTCCACCGTGTGACTCAACAGGAGACTGTTGGCACGGTGGCTCTGGATCAGAGAGAACCAGAAACAGCTTCTTCACTTGCTCTGCTCGTGCTCAACGTGCAGCGCTCCTACCTACAAGCTACAGGATTGGTCCTCCCAATGCCGTCCATTCTCAACCTATAAGGCTATAATATTTCCTTTTTAACCATTGTTAACAGTAGGCCATTGCTAAGCCCGGCGCCAAAGAAAGAAGTGCCCATCTTTCACTGTTGTAGAGCCTATTTTAAGAAAAGTTCAAGGGAATAATAGAATAGAATAGAATTATTCAACCCCAGGTCTGTAAGAACTGCTCCATATAAGGGCGCGCAAGCAGACATCTTCCAGGTACGGGAAAGATGGTGGTACTCCGTGTAATGGAGGTATTGGTGAGAAGTAAAGTCTGGTTTATGTGACCAGGAGACTACCAGAATTCACTACAGTGAAAAGCCAGCAGCTTACATATATATCGCCACCCAAGTTTCAGGCACCATCACACCAATGACAACTTGCGATAGTTTTCAGTCATTGGAGGCACAATAAACAATCAATGAGGTTCAGATATGCACTTATAACATCAGGAATTTACAACTATGCCTGAGCAAAATCCTGAAAATCCAACTTTACTCGCAACAGAACACATACAATGTAGTTACACATCACGCTCATTCTAAATGACCTGAAGTCTTCAAATCCGTATTCCATAAAGAACATGAGCAGAGCAAATGGACTAGCAGTCCAGTGCATTACAGTTGCTTGTATAACAATGACAAGATAGGGCAAAGGGGCAGGCATTAGACTGGTGGGAGAACTTTATTTTGTAGCCTGAGCAATGATGTTACTTATGGAGCTGGCTTCCTCTTTAGCCGCCTCGACTAACGAATCCTGCATAATTCATATTTCAGAAAGATATTTGTTAGGATAAAGTATAGCATTTTATCCAGAGTACTGGATATGTGCGTGATATAGGCAATGAAGCAGGTTTTGTGCCTTAATCCATGCACAAGTTTTACTTTAACAGGAAACAGAAAATGGGAAGTCAATAAGCACAGCAAAGGTGTTAAGAGTGCTATTTAAGAATCCTCTACTGAATCACAGGGTAAAAGAATTAAACCACAGCAAGACACAAGCAAGCAAAATCTCACACAACACACTGTACAGTCCTGAGTAATTGTGAAAAATATTGAATTTTTCAAGCAAATACAAAAAGACAGGCTAGCCAAATGTGAGGATTGCATGCCTGTGCAGCAATAAGTCTTGCAACATTCTTCTTGCTAGATTCTTGAAGTTCACCAGCGATGAGAATCTCATCCAGTATGTAGTAGGCCTGCATAAATGGAAACTGGGACTGGTGAACATGACTACACACCCATAAGCGTGATCAGCAGAAGCAGATAGCACAAAGTTGCCAATGACCAAGTCCAATCCCAGGTCCTCAGTGTTGATAAGCATTAGAGGTTACCTTATGGAAATTGAATATCAAGTCCAGTTCACATACCTAAAGAATTCGTAGAGAAAACAGTCAAAACAATGACATGAAAGCATGAATATTTCATTATGAGATTGATACCAAAACACTCACACTGCCAAAATAGCGGTCCAGTATCTCGACGAAATGATGGATGATTTCAAGGACTTCGAGCTCATTGTCATCAGCATCAATGCACATGCAGAAATAGAGGCTGGCATACCTAACCACCATATATATAGTTATAAAGGGACATCAATAGTTAGAAAGCAGATATTACAAAAGCCAGTAGAACCAAACAGCACTGCTGAGGCATACCTCCGGTATACGACCTTGTAACCTCTCCACTCAACAAAGTTGCAGAGTTTGGGCCCTCGTGAAAGAATGAGTCCACTGAGTTCGCGAATGACCTTTTGAACATCAGTAGCAAAATTAAGAAACAAACATCCAGCAATACACCTCACGAAGAAAAGATATTTAATAAATACGCTAGAAAGTTTGTTTTCTTAGGAATTAGATGCAGCCAGTAAAGTAGAGGGGGGGGGGGGGGTTCCTTGGGTAAAAAACAGAATATTTGATGGAAGACAGGAGATCCCCTCCAACAGCCAGCTGAAATAGGGTAAGTCCTATATGGGTTAGTCATAATCATATTGATGAGAAAACACATTGGGCCCTACTCACTTGTTACCCAACATGTTAGAGGAAGAAACAAGAAAGGGGGCAACAAGTAGGAGGAATGGGAGTTTGTTCATATGATTGAATTTAAGATAATATTGTCACTTCTCAACACCTGCTGCTCTACAATCCTAGTGGTAGCAGATATATCATATCATATAACCGTAAAATGCCAAATACAAAAGAGGGAAACAACATGAATGAATACATAATCAAGTTTACATAACAAAGGACATACATCACAGTCTGTACAGAAACAGGGATGCTGGGTCAAGATATAGCTTTAGAATTTGGCAATCGACACGCATACTGTACATCAAACTTATTACAAAACGGCCACTATCCATTCACTTGTAATGTTAAATATCGATTTGTTGAAACAAGCCATGGCTGCAGAGTCCTGACACAAATTGGCATGCATAGTCTTAACTCTTGCAGAAAAAACTGCGAGTGATGAACACAGAGCACAGCAACCCCGGGAAGTGAATTACACGAGTCATCACACAGAGCAGCGTGGGATACTGACCTTGGTCCTCTCCTTCTGGGTGTACGGAGAATACCACTTGGTGAGCCTCACCTTGCCCTGGCGGCTGATCAGGAGCACGAAATTAATCTACAAAAGCGCACAGAAAGAGCTTCAGATTTCAAACGAGATCCAGCGCTAGATCGCGGCCGGCATCTACGGGAACCCGCACGAACAGCGCGCTCGGAGCAAAACACAAGGGGGGCACAGATCATATGATCACGGGTGAAAGGGGCGGATCTTACCATGGTGGATGGATACGAGCCGCCGTAGCACGATCTGGATCCTGCGTGGGGTAACAGTAACATACGCGTGTAATTGGGGTCAGATCCGGGCGCAACTAGCTTAGGTCGGTTCCGCACAGCGGAGTAGGAGGGAAGTGCGTACCTGATCGGCGGGTGCTCGTTGCCGGGGAAGGGGCCCGCCGCCGCTCGCCCACCGTCCGCCACTGTGAATGAAATCACCCGAGGAGGAGGCAAACAGTTGGGGAAGAGAGTCGTAGCTCGGTCAGTCGACTACACCAGGAAGGAAGAGATCTGCCAGCCTATAGGCCCACCGAGGAGAGTAACACGGGCCTGCGGATCGGAGCAGCCCAGCTCGTTCTGGTTGGCTGGGCATGGGCTTGCGAATGGCTAGCCTTGCAAGCTTCCCTTCCCTCTTCCATTTTTATTATTTTTTATTTAGTGTTATTACAGTACAGTATAATATACGTATGTGCTAATGAATTTACAATTACTTTTGTATGATTTAATGAATAATATATATGTAGTATATATATATATATATATATATCACATGGAGTATACTACTCAAAATATTAGAGTATATATGAGCTATATATAGAGTGTGTTTGGTTTGAGGAATGACATGGTCTATCATCTTCTCACTTATTTTTTTTCTATTTGATTGGTGGGATAAAATAGGTTGATGTATTACCACCTTTTTTTTATAAGTCAATAATTAGTATATTCATATACAAAATTTATATGAGATAAACTTATGATGCATCAACTTATAAAGTATAGGTGGATTCCACAGACCAAACCACCAAACGATGTGCCTTGCATATACTCTTATGTCTCCATTTCCATTCAAGCTGGCACTCCACTGCTGCGCCTGCGCAGCCTTATCACTGTCTGCACCGGCCCCGCGTAGTATGGATATGGGCCTATCCAAACCAGTAGTTTCATGGTCCAACGACCTGGAAACTATCCGATAGATCACCACACATACACTCAAATAAGTCACCATTACTGTGCATATTCTCCTGATGCCTTCCACTCTTAAAGATGTTCATCTTTGTTTTGTCACGAACTATTCTTTTTTACTCCCTCCGTCCCAAATTATAAGACGTTCCAAGAATCTTGGAGAGTCAAACTTTTTCAACTTTGACCAAATTTATATAAAAATATAATAATATTTATGATACCAACTAAGTGCAATTAGATTCTCTATTGGTTATATTTTCATAATATACATATTTGATGTTATAAATCTTTATATTTTTCTCTATAATTTTGGTCAAAGTTGAAAACTTTGACTCTCCAAAATTCTTGGAATGCCTTATAATTTGGGATGGAGGGAGTACTGTTCATTAAAAAACAATGAAATGAGCAAATAAGAGTAACTGATATGATGCCAAGGTTGTAAAAGGAATGGATGAGTCTGGATTATGATGGTCATGTTTGTTACAACTCGTAACAACTTCACGAGCTGTTGTGAGCTGTCTTTTTTGTCAAACATTTTTTTTCTAAAACAGCTTCACTCAAAAAGCTATTTTATTTTCTTTCTTACAAAAACATAAGCTGAGATGAAGCTGAAAAAATAGCTTTTCGCAACTTATACTCTCATTTCTCTCTTCTCATCATGCATAAAGTTATTGTTAAAACTGTTTTGTCAAACATTTTTACCAAAACAGCTCAGACTCACATAAAAAATTACTCATGATGAAGCTATTTTTAACTGGCGGTTCTTGGTCATGGGTCCCTCAGCTAAAGTGAACTAGCGATGCATTTTTGTTTCCACCATTGGAAAAAAAAATCTAATCTACACGTAAGTCCAAACTATTTCTTTTATTGCGAGACAAGCTACAGAGTTTTTTTTTTGTCTTTGAGGAAAGACATGCTACAAAGTTACAATAAGTTGCAATGAGCTCACCTAGATCCATGAGAAGGAGCACTGTCTCGCCATACAACACACTGCGGTGTTCGTTTTGCTAATTAATTGGTGTAACTCATAATCTTTCTAAAATTAATTGGGTAAGATAAGATGTACATGCATGATTCACGAGGATCTGTTGCCTTGAAGTGTGGTTAGATGGGATTCATTCACCACGGAGCTACCCGAATCAAGGATCAATGGAGATTTCACCCCCTCAGCATCAGCAATAAGCTTGACTAGCGTGTGAGAGATAATTCGTAGACTACAGTAGTTCTGATAGCAATTGGGAAGAATTGGAGGAGTGGGGAGGATGTAAGGAGAAGAGGCCGAGATATGGGCGGATGACAGCTTTAGTAGAAGGCAATTTTGTTTTTGCTGCCTTGGAGTCCTAGACCTAGAGTCCTAGCTCGTTGCTCTGTCGCAGTGGTGGGCTCTGTTGCCGGACTAGCAACAGACAATGTGCATTCAGTAACAAGTTCCTTGCATACTCTCCTGATGCCTTCCACTCTCAAAGTTGTCCATCCTTGTTTGATATTCTTTGGATTATCAGATTATCTAGTAAGAGTAACTGATATTATGAACCTAGCTAGTTGCATTGCTGTAGGAGTACAAAAGAAGGGACTCTGGATTATTTAAAGGTCTAGACGACACACAAGATGTCTTGAAGGAACAAGAAGGATAGTTGGTGGGTCAAGAAATGAATCCCATGCTAAGTGAGTATGGACGATAGAGGACAACGACAGTACGATGTATTACGGAACAAAATGAACTTAATTAGAGGTCAATCTAGTGATCGAGATATTAATTTAGCACCACTACTATCACACCCTGTTGTGTACATGGTAGATATAGTTAGACACAACTTTTAAAACTATTATGTATGATCGTTCCACAGTCTTCGCGCGATGTATATGCATGCTTGTTGGATGGTCGTTGAAATAAAACTACAGTATTTTTTTAGGGGAAAATAACCTTTTCATTACTGAGACGGTGCCGAATCGACGACAATTACAGACATGATATGATTCGGAATGGGATCTACAACCCGGTCCTCATCTGGATTACTCAAGCTACCCAAGATCGCTAGCTCCTGAGCGATCCTGTTACATGTCCTGGATCTTTGTTGGACACTCCACGAGAGTGCATCCTACAATACGATCATGACACTTGTTTATATGATGAGAGTGCGTCCTACAATACGATCATGACACTTGTTCCATCGTTATGGCCCAGTGAATCGGGCCCAATCCCGTGCCACGTGTTCGGCCTGGTGCGTGCGGATTTCACTTCACTATTCCCAATAGGCAAGAATCACAGTATTGAGAGCTGCGGACCGGCTCATATCATCTCACCGTACAGGTTTCACGCAGGTCCAACCACGCAACACCTACTCGATGAATCAAACAAATTACCTTTCCTATGCACACACTCCTGATGCCTTCCACTCTCAGAGATGTCAGATGTTGTTCATCTTTGCTTTCTTGCTAGGAAAGAGTAACTCAAAAAAATGAAGTCTAGATTATGTATGTGTATATATATATAGGTCCATACGCCTAAGATGCTGTTTGGTTCGAACATTTTTGCCCGTCATCTATTAACAGCGTGAATCGATAGCGTTGATTCATGTTTGGTTATGCCAGCCCGTATCTGTTACCGGCGGCATCCGATACGGCATTATATAAATTCGTTACCCCTCCAAAACCAGCGTTATCCATTCACTTCCCCCGTTCCCCGTCTAGGCGACCACTCGATCGTTCCTCGCGCGGGGCGTCGCGACTCGCGAACTCGCGATTCCCTCGCGGCCTCTGGTGTCCGCCACCACCACTCCTCGCGATCCCCTCGCGGCCTCTGGTGGCCACCGCCGCCGCTTCTTGTGTCGTTGCTGGCTCCCTGCTTCCTCTTAGATGAGCTAACCAAACAAATTCAGTTATCCATTAACCATAACAGATCACAGCGGTATCGGATCTCATTGGCGTTTCCATTCCCATGACATGAACCAAACATCACCTGATTTATAGGTGAGAAGTGGGTGAAGAAACGAGTTCGGTATTTCATTAATATAGCAGTGTTTGGTTGATCCATGGAGAAGTACGCAAGACAGGGATGGCGTCTGCTTGGCTGGACATGAAAAATGTAGTAACCGAATGCTTGGTTGATTCATTAATAGTGCCTAAGATTTATGGCGTCTGCATTGCAGTAAAATGTAGTAACATGATGGAAGAGGTGGGTAGAGGTGCTTCATTGCTTGGTGCTGTCCTCCACAGCTACTGCTACTAAAAGTGCGTGTGTTAAATTTTAGTTCACTTTTGCTAGTTTAATGCATGTCGTCATGTACTTTAATCTGAGAGTTCATGTCTGTGGTCACAACATTGTTGTTTCTCTTTATTTCACTTTGATATGACACTGAGTATTGTACCCTATGATTTTAGATTAATTGGAGTGTACTTTTTTTCATGAACACGTCCGTTGCACTTTTTTTTTATTATGCTCCCGACATCAGCGTCTAATGCTCTGTAGAGGGCACCGCAACAACACCAACTTCATCTCTTTGTGCAAATATGTTAACTCCACCAAATTTTGACCACTTATGTATGTGAGTTAGTATTTGTCAAGCACTATTACAAGGGAAGTTAGCACTCACTAGATTCTAAATGCATATGCAAAGTATAGGTCATCTAGTGATACTTTGATAACCGTATTTAACAAACGAGTTCAACTCCTCTTAATAGTACGTTTACCAATCCTAAATGTGATCACACTCTCTATAGTGTCTTATTCACCAAAACAAAATGACCCTATGGTTATATCTTTGTCTTAAGCCGATTTTATTTTTCTCTTTCTTCTTTTCTAAACCTTTTTGGAGCACTTGATAACCATTATGTGGACATCACCATTTATCAAGCTTCATCACTTGGTGTTGGATGCCAGTGAGTACATCGCTTTTGATTTGGCTTCCTTGATCTCAGCGAACTGGCACTTGCTTCGACATCTTTGTGAATGCATCCATGGAATGGATGAAGATAACAGTCACCTTTGATGCATCTGTTCAACCGGGTCCAGTTTTCCTCATCCACCTCTGTTCACAAAGACAGCAGGCTACGGCTCGTGAGCTCTAGCCCATTAGAATGATTATTAGGTGGGCCTAACTAAAAAATCACGCCCGCTGCAGGATAGCCAGCGGCAGGTTGCGACTCGTGTGCTCTGGGTTGAGGCCCAACTGAAGAAGCCAAGGCCCAAGGCTGTTACGACACTGACTGGTACCTGCTCTAGTAGCTTTGCGAGTGCATCCATGGAATCGATGAAGAAACCTAGTCACCATTGTTGCATCTCTTCTCCCGATGCCTTCCGCTCGCATAGTTGTTTTGTTATCTCTAGCTGTTTTCCTTTTACGTAGGATTGGCATAGCACTCTTCACTAATGTACATCGTCTAGCTAGCTAGTTGCAAGAGAAGGGCTGGCTGCCTGGCTGGGCTCCCAAGTACTGTATATATATAACCAAGTGTAGGTCGACACGTCTAGGCACTTAGTATATATAGCCAACACCGAATCCTAAGTCAGGGTGGCTGTTCGGTTCCCTTAGTGTTATGGATGAAATTCGATTCCTAGAAATGGAAATCCCGATCAGTTCTAAAAAAAAATTTAGAAACCGAGCATTTCAATTCTCGATTATTTCGGTTAATGCAACAAAACAATATGCATATTTTAAACAACATTTAGGTAAAACTATCTCTACTTTAGATAATAATAATTAATAAGTGAACATAGCAATATAGTAACACAAATACATAGCAATTAAGTATGATACATCATACAAAAATCAAATATAGTCTTACAAAATACATGTAGGTGAAGTATAATTCATGAATTTCGGTTCTTCGGTTAATTTGGTTATCCGAGAGTAGGAGCTAAATTTTTCTCAATTATTTCGGTTCCTTGAAAACTGAAACCGAATAAAGAACCGATTTTTTCGGTTTAGGTTCTTCGGTTTAGGTTCTGGTTCTTTCGATTCGGTTCCTCGATTTCGGTTAATTATGCCCACCGTGAATCCTATTTAATTAATTCATATTGGAAGAGGTGCAGAGGTGCTTCATTGCTTGCTGTTGTCCTCCGCAGCTACTGCTACATACTAAAAGTGCGTGTTTAATTTTAGTTCACTTTTGCTAGTTTAATGCATGTCGTCATGTACTTTAATATATCGGAGAGTTCATATCTGTCTATTCGGCTGGTCGTTTTTACGACTGATTTTTTCAGGTGTTTCCATAATATTCTGTGAGAGAAAAATAAGTCGAAGTATGTCTGATAAGCCAAATGAACAGGGGGCGATTGTTGTTTCTCTTTATTTCACGTTGATATGACACTGAGTATTGTAGCCTATGATTTTAGTTCACGGTCGATTAATTGTAGTGTACTTTATTTTTTTCCCGCAAAAACGTCTGTTGACACGTTTTTTTCATTAAGATGATGAGATATAAATTTGTTACAACAGTGACCGCATGCACTGCCAGCACGAGAAGCGTCAAGTAGTGTAGTGACTGCATACGCGACGCTTGACAAGCAGTATACAGATGTCACGCACAAATACAAGCAGTAGCTTCACGCTTGGAGCTTGACAACGGCGTTCTGAAAGCTTCCGAGAACCAGGGGCGAAGCCAGGAAAAAATGGCTGCTGGGGTCGGTGCTTACAATACTAATTACTGATTTACATGGTCTAATAATATATACCATACATAATTTCTGTCTTCTTAATGCAATGGTGCACAATACTCTTGCATATTTAAGAAAAAAAATAAAAAACAACTATATATTGTGACAAAAACAAGGTTTTAATGGAGTTACCTCTTATATAGTTTCTCTTACGACTATGATCCACCATTTTAGGAAAGCAAAAAAATCACATCTTCCATTTGGTGGTTAGAAATCCTCTGCCTAATACACGAAGCATATATGATACACTTATTCATAAATCCTGATAGACCAAAGGAAAAGTCAAATGCTCTTGTTCTTGAAGTGTCTTCATGATTAATTTTATTGTCACCCGCTGGGGGTAATTTTCTTTTAAAGAATACTTCCAACAAGCTTTGATTGCCTATCAAATTACTAAATTAGTAATACGATAAAAAAACTAAGGCAGATAGCAGCTATGCATATATTATTGAAGTCACTTCTAGATCAATACCTGGCATCTTGCTGGATGGAATGAAAGAGAACGTTCTTCATTTCTTTGCTGGCAAATAAGTTACAGAATGCCTTCTGAGAATCTGAGTTCGGATTGTATACAGTTGCAAAAAAAAAAAAATCCCTAAGACCTCAATGTTGAGACGACCACTAATTTATTTGCAAATTGTATAATTGGGTATTTGCTGTTTTGGGGTACCTGTACGGCTGTACCTCATCTAGATCGAGAGTAGATCTAGATCGAGAGTAGACAGCAGGAGAACACGAGATTGTCACATTGAGAACGAATTGAACCAATGATGGGCGACTACTGAGCGTCGGCCACCGGGCAGGGGTGACGCCCGCTAGGAAGATCTAGATGCGTCGGGTACACAAACCTTTTTTCAGAATTAGCGTACACAAAGCTGAAAGTTGCGCGACGTTTGGCCTTTTGGGCTATCAAGTAGTATATGCAGTATTCACCGATTCACGTACGTGGAGTTAATAATGGACTAATGCCTGCTTTATGGATCGGATGGGCTGAGTAGAAGCAGATGGACTTCTGAATGTTGCTGCTGGGCTGCCGTCAGCCAGGCCACTAGGGTCTCATGTAAATTTTGCTGGGGGTCCAAGCCGGCCAAAAATTACTTCGTATACGGTGAAACGACAAAGTCGTCGGTGTCGCCGGACCCCGATGCGTGAATGTAGCTTCGCCACTGCCGAGAACCGAGCAGCCGCCGTCCCAGGCCAGCAGCCTGAGTGTTGGCGCTGACGGTGTCTCGACGTCCCATTTTTTTTTAGCATCACGTTCTTCGCCTGCACCTCTAGCTGCCCCGGCCGTGCACGACTTACCTCCAAAAGGGCAAAAGGTCTACCGGGCCGTGGAGGTCGAAGTTGTAGCTGGCCTAATTAAGACGGTGTTCCCCACCTTCTGGAGAACATGAATCTACTACGCCACACGGAGCCCGACTGTTGTCCAATGACACTCTGACGCCAGGATCAATGCCCCAGGTTTCCTTGAAGGGAACCGAGCAGCATGTCTCTATGGGTAGCGTGTGCTGCTTGGTACAGTACATGCTTTCCGACCGAGATTTCTTGGACAGTCTCACTAGCGTGTGGTCAGTATACGTATCCATACAAGTCTTGCATAACATGCTTGTGCTTTTGGCGGTGTCCGAAAGAAAACTTGCCTTGCTTAGTTTCCTCAACTTCCTCTAATTTTTTTTCTAGATTCTTCGTCACATCAATCTTTAGCTATATGCATGGAGTATTAAATGTATATAAAAAAATAATTAATTATACTTTTAGTATGTACATATCGAGACGAATTTTTTGAGCTTAGTTAGTTCATATTTGACCAAAATTTGTTAAATAACAACGAAAATTCTACAATGCATTTTCTAAATATTTTCCAAAACTAAACAACACTAAAGGTTGCCTACTGTAGGTGGGACCAACTAGATCGGTGCCCCATCTCTGCAATGACCATGTTGGTCCTAATTTCGTTGAGAGAATTATTTTCTTGGCCCTAAAACAAATAGCTCTTAGTTTCTTGGTCCTCTTTTTATCGAACTTAGCTATCTGGCCCTAAATTAAATTTTGCTTAGTTTTCTGACCTCTCCGTCAGTTCCATCCACATCTACCGTGAGTCAGCGCATGCATGGGACACGAAAAGACAAAAATAGCCTTACCCCTTGGAGGACACCGTGACTCTCTTTCCCTTCCCCAATTTCTCGTACCCGTTCACGCGGTTTACTCGAGCTTCGCAATTCTCGCGTCCAACCCTAGCCGCCGCAGATGCAGGAAGCCAGCTCCGATGAGGTCTCGCCGGCCGGCCGACGGATCCACCTGAGCCACTGCCGGATCTACCACGGCCGCGCCAGAACAGTGCGTTCCTGCTGGTGTCGACGCTGGCCACCGGCCGCACCAGACAGGGCGCCACAGGCCTGGCCGCCGGTCACGCGCCGCAGGACGCCGCGGGCCTGGCCGCCAGCCGCGCGTCGCAGGGAGCCGCCGGCCGCGCGCAGGACGCCGCGGGCCTGGCCACCGGCCGCGCGCCGCAGGGAGCCGCGGGCCTGGCCGCCGGCCGCGTGCCGCAGGGAGCTTCAACCATGCATTTGGAAGGACTCATGATAGTTCTAAATGTAGTCTTTTGATGTGTCAACAAGTTAACATGTTATTACCAAGGCTGACCTACTCGATCTTTAACAACTTGGTGTGACATTTTCAGTATGTTCTGATCTGCTGCTGCCCTTCTGTGTTCATTTCATTCACTAGGTTCTGTTATATACGCTGTCAGATTTTCAGTATTTTGTTTCTCTTTGTTCAGATAATACTATGCGGTGGAAGGTTGATCTTTGGACCAGATGCCAAGGCCACCATGATTTCTTTGGCTCTAATCGCCATCCCAGTCGCTGTCTTCTGCGTCTTTGTGGCCATCTCATACACATCTTCCCTGCATATAATGCAGGGTATGCAATTCTTGCTGCCACCATAGGCCTTACCATTTATGTGGCACCTATTCTATGCCTATTTACTTCTCATTCACAATAAGATGACTGCATAAGGTTTCCTATTATGCACCCAGTACATTCAAAATCATTTAGAGAAAATATCCTTATATGACTACATATAGCATACTCAAGTAGTGAAATCTGATGGTGTTTCCTAAGAAAATCAGTTTATTTCCCAGATAAAATGAATGATGCTCATTTTGTTGTAACGGAATTTAGTTAATCCCACAGAAACAGGTGAATACGCTTTACAAATTTTCTGTAGTTTCTACAATGTTGGGGCATTTGACATCATTATAGTCATGAAAGCAACCATATGTGGTAATCTTTTTTCTTTTGGTTAGTACCAACTATAACAGATATATTGCAACCTTAAATCCCTCTCATCAACCATCCCACCACCAGACATGCTTAGTTCTTGTACATCTTTTTTTAAGAGTAAAACTATGAGAAATCATAAATAGTTTTATAATCATATCTGCTCCTGCATAACAAATATGTTCTATAAGTACTCCTAAGGCATCTAGAAGGTAATTGACACTAGTGCTAAAATTTGTGTTACTATTAATGACAATTCGGTTATGAAACTAAATATATGTTCTCTATAATAACAGCCAAAGCTTGGAGATTTCAAGTAAAACTAAGGAAAAATTAACTAAATCTAGCTCTGGACTATCAAAAAGGTATTTGATTTAATTCTGATTTTTTTCTTTTTTCTGTTGTGAATTAAACTAATATTATTTAGTGCTGAAAATATGTAGGTCGAGAAGTGGCTCAAATCAGCCGGAAGCACTTTCCATCCAGCATCCCTCACATAGAACCACATGTCGAGACCAAGGTTACCAAGAAGAGAAGCCACAAAGAAGAAACAAGTGTTAGGTAGTAAGAATGTTAGAACTATGGCTGCGCCACTTGACAGCCCATCCATAGGCACTAGGAGCAAAAGAAAAAAATAATACAACCACCTAGTCCTGCAATGAGTACAAGTAGATATGTGTTTGTTCTCATATTTGATGTACACTTTGCTCATGTATAATGCTGTCATGTGAACCGAAACATCTTATGTATTTGTAAACTTATTATTGTGGACGTGTGCTCTTGAATTATAATTAGATGTGTGTATTTGATGTAGCTTTGCCCCTGAATTATTGTGTATTTGATGTACTGAGAGGCATAAATATACTTGGATTTTAGTGTGATGCTGTTATTATGTGTAAATATATGTATAAAACATATTGATACTAAGCAAATATATGTTGTTATGTGTGGATTTACATAATTATTGTGTTGCTGGTTATGTCCAAATGCATATAAAAAGTAGTGATTCCATGCTTAATTAAATTATTATAGATTATTTTGCGTAATTATTGATACTAAGCAACCTGTAAGACCTATACAGTGTACCGGTAGATTGTTGTTTTCTTTCATTCGGTGCCAGGGGTATAATAGTAATTTCACATACAACTTAACTCCGTTAACTTGTCAAACTGACGGAAGGGCCAAAAAAAAAAACTAATCAAAACTCGTTTTTAGGCTAAGTTCGATAAAAAGAGGGCCAAGAAACTAAGAGCTATTTGTTTTAGGGCACGTTGGCGCTGCGACTCGTGAGTGGCGCCAACGCCACACCTATAGTCCTATCGGCACAGCACAGCGACTCGCACTCACACCACATGGGCCGAGGCCCAACGCTAACATGAGACGCAAGCTCGACTCCTCCTAGTTTCCATCCAGTTGGCACTTTCTTCAGAAGCTTTGTGAGCGCATCCATGGAATGGATGAAGAAACCTAGTCACCTTTGCTGAATCTCTTCTCCCGATGCCTTCCACTCTCAGAGATGTTTTCCTTTGATTACACGTAAGGTCCCGTTTGGATCCCTTCATTTTGATGGAATTGGAATTCACTCAATAAACTAGCCTATTTGCCTTAGAATTTGATATTCCACCACTTTCTAAGGTTCACATATATGTCTACCTCAAATTCCTAGGGTGGGAGAGGGAAATGGATTCCATACATCACCATACTATAGTTCTACTTTACAACTTTTAACATTCTCTTCAACTCACTCTCCTACGATAGAAATGCAACATATGAGTATCTCTCTTGTATAAGCAACAATAATATACAAATATAATACATATATAATCATATTAGCCTAATTAACATGTGTCTAAATTATGATTCTTAAAATGAATTCAATTTCAAGCATCCAAACGGGCCCATAATAGGATTGCTAATCACTCTTAATTCACTGATGTCGTTTAGCTAGGTAGTTGCAAGAAGCTAGGGCTGGGCTGGTGTACTGTGTTATATATCCAGGGTAGGTCGACACCTAGATGCATGGATGCACGCTGGTTTAATGGCTTAATGCTATACTTTAATCTGAGATGAGTTCATATCTGTGGTCACAACATTGTTGTTTGTATTTATTTGACTTTGATCTGACACTGTACTAAGTATCGTACCCTATGATTTTAGTTCACTGTTGATTATTTGGAGCGTATTTTTTTCCTCGAATACACAAGAGCATTGCGTATCATTATATTAAAAAGATAGAAACTTTTAAAAATAAGAGTGGCCGTTCCCGGCCCAACCGAAACCACGAGGGAGCTATATTTTAAATATGACAACCCTGAGATCCACTAAGATCAACCTAAGCTACACGCGCGTCCTAAGGCTCCATGGCCAAAGGCCTGCGAGCTCGGCCAGCAAACAACCCCTTGTAAGCTTGGAACAACTCGTCCAGGGCCTCAACGTCTGCAGCCGATAGGTCGCCATTGAAGTAGTTGGTGTGTACTTTAATACTCTCTCCGTTCCAAATTATAAATCATTCTAAGAATCTTGGGGAGTCAAAAAAATTTTAAGTTTGACCAAAATTATAGAGAGAAATACAAAAATTTATGACATTAAATAGGTATATTATGAAAATATAACTAATAAAAAATCTAATGATACTTAGTTGGTATCATAAATATTATTGTCTTATTACATAAATTTAGTCAAACTTAAAAAATTTAGGCTCTCCAAGATCCTTGGAATGACTTATAATTTGAGATTGAGTGAATATTAGTCTACTTTGATTGTACCCTGTATATGAACTTCACGCTCAAATTTTATTCCTGTGGGTTGAATTTTAGGATATTCACTCTGAGTTGGACCGAGTAAATATCCTGTAATGTGAATTCTAACTACACGTTTTTTGCATTCTTATGTGAGAAAATATATATTTGCATTCGAATTAAAATGTGAAAATGGTGCTATCCGAATCTGTATCTATCTGGATTCGATCCGCTACCCAAGGGCGGATCTAGGATTTTACGCCAATGATGTCACCCTAAGCTTGTCGATTGACAATCGTACTTGCTCCGTTTCAAATTAACTGTTGGTTTTTTTTGTTTATGTGCTGCAAATTTGACTCGATTTATAGAAAATATATATAATATTTGTATTTTCAAATAAATTTGTTAAAAATTAGATTTAGATGATGCTGATTATGTAACAGAAATATTAATATTTTAGTATATATTTAGTTAAATTTATTTCTTATAAAGCGAGAGCAATAATTATTTTGGGACGGATTGAGTAACTTGCAGTATTCGGATAAACACAGAAAACCGTACACAATCACACTATATTATGACTGTAGTTAAAGTAACAAAGTTATAGAAACCAACCAGTAGCATGAAAAAAACATACGCCTGTACTGTTTTTTTTTTTTTGGCAAATAAAGAATACGGAGTACTAATTTTCCTAACTAAACCACCTGCTATCCGTATTCTTCAGGAAGTTTGGAAAGATTAAAAAACCTGAAAAAGATCGGTCTGCTACCCATCATCGATCAACAGAACATCCTTCGTTCGTGCTATGGCTCAAATCAAAATATTCAAACACCACAAATGAAATCGTTAAAATCAAGAGAGAGAGAGAGAGAGACTCAGTGCAAATGAGGAAGGCAATCAAGCTTTTTGGCTACAAATATGCTGAGTGTTGACTTATCAATTTGAGATGACGTAGACTGATGTCACCAGATACGCTGGACTGGTGTCACCCACCGTAAAACAGAGGGAGTACTTGAAGTCTTGAACAAGACTTGAAGGCATTGCTGTCAGGTGACAGCACACCTTGTATACTGGATCCGCCCCTGCCGCTACCCTAAAACATCAAATGGGACAAGGAGAGAGCAACAGCTAATGGAGCATTGGAGACAATGGATAATTAATCTCCCATGATGACATCTTGGTATTAAGTCAAACCAACCATAACAGTAATGAAGCCTTTACGCGCGCATATGCCTCCCACGACAGTCACTGCTCCTGGAGTGTGATAGGTGGTGGTCAAACTTGGGGTGTAAGCTTGCCTAAAACATTCTCAAATTAGTACATAAATAGATTGTCAAATAATCCCAGTGTCCAGATTAGTGTGCAACACATAGTGTTTAAAGCTCTGAGCACATCCTAGTTTCTTACGGCAGTCAAAATACTGATGCCTTTTTTTAGTCGAATAATGGAATAGTGATATCTAAATTCTAATCTAACTAAGCAAAAAAGGCGTAAGCATGTTTTTCCATTATGGTCTGAGAATAGCAAGATGCTATCAGTGCAACTAGGAATCCATTGTGTCGATCAGCACCAGCTAGCTGAGCAGAGGTAAGATACGTACTATTATTGTAGGAAACAAAGAGGAAAAATATTAAGCATATATAGAATGGTAACCACTCATTTTTTTAGTACGAGGAACATGAGTATAAGAGATTGCTAATAAGAAGATGTTTATTTATGATGTTTTGTGAATTCTAAATATATACTAAGGTGTTTGGATGGGATTATAGGATTTTGAGATTTTTAAAATCTCTATGGATCCAAAAATTTAAGAAAATTTAAGAATAATTAAATTTAAGAATATATATCTTTGGGATTATAGGAGATATAAATGTTGCTTATATATTGTTTATAAACCTAATTAAATTTAAGAAAATCTGACCAGCGCAAACTCCCAGGTGACTTTCTTTTTGAGACGGGAGAGTATAATTACCTATTGTTAGAACGAACTTGACATCATGATGTGGGGTCAAAAATAAAAAGATGTCTAGGCCCAACCATTTTTTTAGATAATGGATAAAGTATCCAGCTTGTCTATATAAGGTAGAATCATACCATTATTACAAAACTACTTGAACCCAAGGTCCAAGCCTAGACACGTCCAGGCTGAACTTTTTAAAAGACTGAAGTTTAACTGATGATGAAGACCAATTCGACAAGTAGACAACCATCCAAACGACGTAAAGAAACGTAATGCGCAGCCTCTTCTAATAGACGACAGGCCTGTAGCAGCAGCTCTCGCGGTCCTCATGAGAGAGCTGCTCCTCATGACATTGTAACTGTGTCTATTGCCGAAGCCAATAATGTGTCATGCTTGACTAGCTACCATAGGTGTTTTATTGGTGTAACTGTGTCATGCTTGACTAGTTGTAGCTTAAATGGAGCGCCGCTAGAAATGATTTTTCACGGGCGGTTCTTGGTCATTGTCCTGGCAACCAAACTGCACTAATGACTTCATTTTTGTATCTGTCATTGAAAAAAAAATCTAAACTTAAGTGCAAACTATTTATTTTCTTGTGAAACATGCTACAAGGTTGCAATAAGTTGCAATGAGCTCACCTAGATGCATGAGAACGAGCACTGTCTCGCCATTACAACACATTGCGCTTTGTTTTGCTAATTAATCGGGGTATGTAACTGCTAATCTTTCTAAAATTTACTTTGGGAACCAGAAGTAAAGAAGCGCAGATCTGAACTTTGGGTAAGATAAGATGTAGTACATGCATGTTTCACGAGGATCGGTTGCCTTGAACTGTGGTTAGATGGGATTCATTCACCACGGAGCTATCCGACTCAAGGATCAATGGAGATTTCACCCACTCAACATCAGCAATAAGCTTGACTAGTGTGTGAGATAATTCGTAGACGTCGTCCAACGATCCGAGAACTATCAACTACATCATGCATGCCCATGAAACAAGTCACAATAGTTCTGATAGCAATTGGGGAAAATTGGAGGAGTGGGGAAGACGTAAGGAGAAGAAGCAGAGATATGGGCCGAGGACAGCTTTAGTAGAAGGCAATTCTGTTTTTACATTACTATAACCATTCTACCCCTCTGTGTTTCTCTCTATTATTACTGCTACTGTACGTGTTACAGAGGCTGAGAGGCTACTCCTCGAGTCCTCGGCAGCAAGTATCGAGTCCTAGGTCTTTGCTCTGTCGCAGCCGCGGGTTCTGTTGCCGGACCAGCAACAGATGATGTGCATTCAATAACAAGTTCCTTGCATACTCTCCTGATGCCTTCCACTCTCAAATTAAGTTGTTCATCCTTGTTTCCTCCTTATGCTATTCTTTGGATTATCGGATTATCTAGTAAGATCGAGTAGCTGATGTTGTGAACCTAGCAAAGCTGCATTGTTGTAGGAGTAGAAAAGAAGAGACTCTGAATTATTTGAAGGTCTAGACGACAAGATGTCTTGAAGGAACAAGAAGGATAGGTGGTGGGGTGAAGAAATGAATTCCATGCTAAGTGAGTAGGGACGACAGAGGACAACGATAGTACGACGATGTATTACGGAACAAAATGAACTTAATAATTAGAGGTCAGTCCAGTGATCGAGATATTAATTTAGCACCACTACTATCACGCTCTATTTTATTTGCGCAGAACGATAGATCATATATGTGCTTGGTTGATAATATGTGGACAATGTTTACATAGTCGAGCACAACTTATTAACAGGGAGGCACGGAGGCACAGGCGCACAACATCCATGTGCGGTGGCGTGTCATAGCCAAAGCCCAAAAGACCCGGCGGCTTATTGGTGCAATCAGTAGCAACGTACGGGGCTTATTATTGGTGCAATCAGTCGCAAGGTACGGTGCCCCAGTGAGATAGTAGGGCCATCAGCTACACATGCTTGACATTAGCTGAAGGCCATTTGTGTGCATGGTAGATGCATGTAGTTAGACACAACTTTTAAAACTATTGTGTATGATCGTCTATCAGTCTACACTGTGATGTATATGCATGCTTGTTGGATGGTCGTTGAAAGTTGAAACTATAGTGTGTATGACGAGAGTGCATCCTACAATACAATTATGACACTTGTTTCATCGACCATCATGGCCCACAACCCACTGAATCGGGCTCAATCCCGTGCCATCTGTTGGGCCTGGCGCGTGAGGATTTCACTTTAGGCCTTGTTTGAATGCGCATGTATCTACCTCAAACCATATGGATTGAAGTGGAATTTAGTTCAAATACACTCTAATACATGTGGATTTAGCTAAATACATGTACATCCAAATAAGCCCTTAGGCATGTTTGGTTATGGGCCATCATATCCTGGCCTGAATTCAATCCCGTTGAATTAGCCTATGAAACCCTCCTGTACCGACTCTGTACGGTTATGCGGCCGCACCGTCGCCTAGAACGAACCCAATTATACGGGTGCACCTCGATCGCCAGGAATCAAACCCACTACTCTCGAGACCCGTAACGAATCCCCGCAGAGGTGAGCACGACGGCCGTGGCGCTAGGTTCTGGCGACGGCATGGGCACGAGATCTCGTAGGAGCCCCTAATCGCGATGGCCACTCTCGCTGTACATGTACCCTGGCTCAATCGTTCGCTGGATTGGTTCCACCTGGTTGCAACAGGACATGGCCTTACTGTTCCCAACAAGCACAGTATTGAGAGCTGCGGGCCGGCTCATATCATCTCACCCGTACAGGTTTCACGCAGGTCCAACCATGCAGGAACTATTAGCTAAGTGAGCACATCCAGTCGATGAATCAAACAAATCACCTTTCATGTGCACACACTCCTGATGCCTTCCACTCTCAAAGTTCAAAGTTCGTTCATCTTTGTTTTCTTGCTAACTGCTTTTTATTTTGATTGTTCGTTGGGAAGGATGAAATAGGAAAGAGTAACTCAAAAGAAAAATGAAGTCTAGATTATTTATATACAGGTCCTTACGCCTAAGATGTACTATAGGTGAGAAAAGTGGGTGAAGAATTGAAACGAGTTCAATATTTCATTATGGCAGCGTTTTGTTGATTCATGGACAAGTACGCAAGACACAGGGTGGCGTCTGCTTGGCTGAACATGAAAAACATTTAAGCATTGTACTAAAATGTACTGACATGTATTTAAATTAAACATGCCAATTTGTAAAGTGAAATAACTCTCCACCTTTCACTAGCCCAATTTGTATTTCTCTAGCCTCCATTTGAGACACACCATCCACTTGTGTAATGTATACACTTACCTACGAGTCATCTATCAACACGAGACAAATGTGCTACATATATGTCCCTCACGTTAGCAAGAACCTCCTATCCGTTCACAAGCTTCTCATTGACAACAATGTTTTTTTAGTTGAGTTTCATCCTACACGGTACAAGACATTCCATCGAGAGCACCTAAGGTGTTGTTTGGTTCAGAAATGCAAATAAAAATGTAAATATAATCGGTACACATCGTTAACGATTTCAAAATAGTTCATTCTGTATTTTGTTTGATTCAACATGGGAATGGTTAGAGCAGCAACGTTAATAGATAACCCTCATATGCATGGGAGCGGTATCATGTTTCCACGCGCCGTATCGAATACCGCCGTAACTGATTGCAGTGCCATTTGAAACAAACAAAAACCAACGCAAATGGATAATGATGGAATCAAATTCTGTTACTCCAACCAAACGTGATGTTATCTTGCCTTCTCTAGCATTAATCAGTGGCACCGGTGTCTTGGTCACCCTTCAAATAATATCGTGCAAACCATAGTTAGCAAAAATAATCTTTCATGTTTTGTATTTAACTTAATTTTTTGTAGCTGACTACAAAATATTTATTTTGTAGCCACTTTGAGTTACAATAATTACTATATTGATTTACGAGATTATAGTAACTAGTTCCTATAAAATTTACTACAGTATAATATTATCGTAAATATCTCCATGTGTTATAGTAACACAACTATCGTAAATATATAATTAATATAGAAATTATCGTAAATAAATGTGGCTATAGAATAGCTACAAAGTATACTTTTTTATTAGTACTCCCTCGGTCCTAAAATAATGCAATTCTAGACTTCAAAATTTATCCCAAAATAAATACAATTCTACATATAAGACAAAAAGAACTTTATTCGTATTTTTGTACTTTTTTATTTTTCAAAGCATAATGATTGCAACTTTATAGGGATATTTTGGTAATTTTACTAATGTATAACCGTGTTTAGTCCTATAATTGCTTTTATTTTGAGACGAAGAGAGTATCATATATAAATATCATTATATTAATTTTTATACATATGTATAGATTTAATAAACCTTAAAATGAATGTACGTGTTAAGTATATATATATATGTGGTGTGCTTTGGCTTTATGAGCAGATCACAGCGTCAACTTTGAGAGTTCAATTAAGTTACCGGTGTTCCACAAAAGCCACTCATGGCTATTGACAAGTAAGGAGACACAACAAGCATAGACGACAGGTGCCACGATTGACATGGTTCAAGATACCAACACCAATACATTCACATTTCTCATACCCGTACTCCTTAGAACATCACCGGTCATGAATCTAGTGATAATTGATACAGAAGCCACTCTTTCTTAGGTACAGTGCGAGCCATGTATCCCACGTTGCCACGAGCAGTCATCGGCGGCGGGTGTAATCTTTGACCCAACCAAGTCCACCATGTTTCGGCGTGCCAAATACATATCACGAGAGTGTTTGACCATCAAGTACAGTCTTAACCTCTTATTTGCCAATTGCATGGAGAAGTAGGACACGTGTTTGTACGCCATGACTTTTGGAGCCAACTGGGTTTACACGGTGGGGAAAGTGGTTTGGGACATTTGGAGCCAACTGGGTTTACACAGCCGGGAAAGTGGTTTGGGACAATGTCATGTTTGGGAAGGATTCAGCGGTGATCATGAGTATGCATTTTTTGTTCGGTTGTTGGCAAAACGTGCAGTATCCATACAAAGACGTAGGAATCTTTGGTTTTGCCACCAACATCTACTCATTCTTCGAGCAAGTCGCAAGCGGCCATATTATCAACTACTCTCTTTGTCCATAAAAACATACAATTATGGGTTCCATGCCCAAAAAAGTACTTCGCATTTGACTATATTTCTAGTGAATAGTATTAATATTTATTATTCTAAATTAATTTACTATGAAAGTACATTTCGTATATTTTTATCTATAATTGTTTAAACTTAAGATACTAAAACGTGACATTGTGCTAGAATTATATGTTTTATTGGACGGAGGGAGTACAAGGCCTTCAGCTACTGTTTGTCGGTTGATGAGAGAGTAAAAGAGGATACATGGTCCTTCGCAACTATGACAGACGCGATGAGGGATACATGGTCCTTGGCAACTATGACAGACGCGATGAGGGCGTAGACACAACAGTGTACACGTCTACCCACACGTCGACTTACTCCCTTAGACTAGCGAAGCTTGTGGCCAATGGATAGTGTTGGAAATCGTCGGTTTCCGAACAGGAGAAGAGTGGAGAAGACTGCTAGCGTTTCGTTTTTAGAGTTAGAAGGGAGAGACCCCCTTGCCCTCTTGCTCTTGGCAATATATAGACAAGTGATTATTTACATGCGACCCCTTGGTGGGGGAGAAATTAAAAAGACAAAACCCTAGCCCCTATTGGGCCTCTTCTAGGGGACTTGGCCCATATGAATATGACATGTCCCAACAGTTAGCCCCTCGGCTACTATGTCATGGTCGGTACTAAATGACCTAGTAGATGCTCATACTAGAAGAGGCACTACTCGGCTCGAACCTTGGTCGGGAGAATTGCCCTTCACAACCTATACGTGGATGCCTCGCTAAAAACTCCATCCCAAAAACCCAACAGAAAAAGGGCATGGAGAAAAGAGCACGTGCATGACTCTATCCTATAGATATTCGAAGCCATGATGCATCTATCTCTGGACGTCTTGATCTTCTTATGCCTTCGCCTTCGGGCCTTAGCTTCTTTTTCCACTTCTCCAACATGATTCATTGCTCCGTTGGATGCACATGTCTTCATCTCTGAGGCCTTTGCCTTCGGTGTCTTCTTAGTGTGTAGGCCTTCGCTCACAAGGCCTTTGCGTGTCTTCTTCTCTAAGCCTTCACCGCGCGGAGGATTTTACGACACAGAGGTCTTCATCTTCAAGGCCTTCTTGATGCGGAGGGTCTTCATCTCTGAGGCCTTCGTTGGTCTTCATCTTCAAGGATTTCTTGGTGTATAGGTCTTCTTTTGATGAAGTGCACTACTTGAAAATAGAAGTAGTCGTTGTGGTTGGAGTAGTCGACGTAGTTAAAGTAGTCATGGCCGAAGGTTCTTGCTCACGAGCGCCGGACAAAAAGACTTCATGCCCTAGAGTGGTTGGTCCTTGATGTGCTCCCCTAGCCCCTCTTGGTTGGTGCTTGTGGTCGGATCCTCAGCTACACTCGGTGTAGGCGAAGTAGTTGTAGTAGTGAAAGTAGGTCTTCAGGTCCAAGTCATCGACGAGCCTCTTGAGCCGAAGTGGTTGACGAAGGTGTGTAGACCTTGGTGCCGATAGGGTTGATGTAGCCTCTCAAGCTTGGCAACGTAGGTGAGTCACCATAGGTGTTGACGCCGGGGGTGTTGACGAGGGCTCTTGATCTGTTGTAGTGGACAAGGACGATGGTGAAGATGCTTCGACATGTTGGTGGAGGAGAGTCATCATGGTTTGCCAAAGGTGTCAACGAAGGCCCTCCAGCAATGTTGTTTGGCGGAGGCGAAGTTGGTGTAGACGATGGAGGTGTCGGTGAAGGCCCTCAAGCTGAAGAGCTTGGCAAAGGTAATGTCAATGTAGACGTTGACACCACATGTCAAAGGTCAGAGAAGTCGCGTGAAAATGCTCCTGAGTTGATAGGGTGCATTTTTAGGGACTTAGGTTGTTCATCATTGCTTTGTTGAATATCAACTTGCTTGAAAGTCTTTCGACACTCAGAAAGACATTGGCTTTCCACTGGCTGCAGAAGATGGTTAGTCATTTAAATGATATGTGCATTCAACGCAAAAGCCTTAGCTTTGCAACCTGGTGCCCGTGTAGGTTTGGGACTTCTTCTAGGATTTTGATGCATAGAGTCCTGGTGCCGGTCCATTTTTGGGACTTCTTCCAGGTGGCCCAGGCCATGCGGTGCAATGCACATGCAAAATATGTATGTATGTGATGATGCAAATGGATACATTTGCGTGAAAAAATTAGAATAAGTCATGTGCCCTGTAAAAACAACGGTCGAGCTTGATCAAAAGTTAATGCTCTGCATATGAAGAATGATTTTCTTGGATGAGGAATATAGCTTCAGATGACTAGTGAAGGCTGAAATTTAAGAACCTGCATATATATATATATATATATATATATATATATATATATATATATATATATATATATATATGACTTGCAATGAATGTTAAAAAGATTAGTTCCCTACGAAGGTTAGCTCAAATAACATTAGGGTTAATACGAGTTATACATACCTAAGAAGAAGAAAAATTGAACAAAATAGCATGCAAAAAAAAAAAGAGAAGTGTTAGCATTAGTGAGTTTAAAGGCTTGATGGTTGTCGAAGGTTTATGTTTGATTGAGGTTGCTGACTAGAATGCTGCTAACAGGCGAAGGCCATTGAAAGGTGGCTGCTGATTGATGATAGCCAATTGACTGACCAGGGCTGCTGACTGATGAGAATCAACTGTTTGATGAAAAGTGTTGACAGATGAGAACCAACTGACTAGCAAAGACCATTATCTCATGAAGTTTGCTGACTAATAAAGACCAAAAAGTGACGAAGGTTGCTGAGAATCAATGATAGATGAAATCTACTTGATAGATGATGAAGTTCAATAACTGACTAAGGTTGTTGTGTGATAATACTCAAATATATATGATTATTGACTGAAGAAGACCACAATAGGCGAAGGTTGCTGACTATCGAAGGCCACTAACTGTCAAAGGTTGTTAACTAATGATTACCGATTAAAGATGACCACTGACTAAAGGAGATCATGACTGGCAAAGGCCACTGACTAGCAATAACTGACAAAAATAGTCTATCCACTGACTATTGAAAATAAAAAACTAGCGAAGACCACTGATGGATGAGAATCACTGACTGGCAGAGGACCACCGAGATGTTTGGCGAAGGTTGAGTATTTCATGAGAACCACCTACTGAAAGATAGTATTGACTGATGCAAATTCAATAGTCGAATAGATGTGTGATGAAGGTTGAGTATTTCATGAGAACCACCTACTGAAAGATAGTACTGACTAATGCAAATTCAGGAGCCAAATAGATGTGTGACGAAGGTTGAATATCTGATAAGAGCTGATGACTGATGGAGACCGAATTTGAGTTGAGAAGGTGAAAACATATGTATAATATGACAAATATATTCTTTGAGAATGTTAGTTTGGTGGTTTGAGTTTGAGAATGTAAAAGATACTCACAGTGGTGGTGACCTGCATGTTAGTAATAGAAAAGAGATTTGATAAAAAGATGTTATAAGTTTACCGTCTAGGGCCAAGCATGTATAGCCACTTAGGCCATGCTTTTGATTTTGGCCATGGTCGCAATAACTTTCTTAGTCACAACAGTGACAAGTTATATGCAAAGTTTTTTTAATTGCCTTAAGAGGCGAATGTTAAATCAAGAATGTGACAAAATAGATCACAAGAGCAAAATCGTTAGGCATTATAAGGTGAATGTGACAAAATAAATTACAAGAGCAAAATCGCTAGGCATTATAAGCTTTGAGTTTGGAAAAAATATGGAGGGAGGCTTCGTTAAGCTAATCGGGAAATCGATTGCGAACTAGTTTGTATGACACGGAGTGATTTCTAGCTGTAACCCTTGTTGTAGTAGTACTACAACTAATTTGTGTCATGTATACATCATCACTCGGTTGTCTTTGGCCGAGAAAAACAAAGCCATATATCCACACAATATATACATCACACTCGCTTCAGCGCCTTTGTGAACGCATCCATAGCACGAATAAAGAAAACTAGCCCGCCTATTATTTGCATCTATTCTCCTGATGCCTTCCACTCTTGAAGCTTTTATTTTGCTTTTATCATGCACTATAGATAGTCACCTCTCACTCTGATGCCATCAACTACTATTTTTCCTTTTATCACGCACTATATAGTTGCAAGAAGGGATAGGCTCTGGGGTATATATACATTGGCTAAAGTAAAGGTCCAACGTTATTATGACAGATGAGAAAACAGGTCGCCTCACGTACAATAATAGTATCAAATGTGTACTAATGTGCGAAGATGCTTTTTCTTCTTATTAATTATCAGTACTGAAGCCTTTGTTTCGTTGTATTTAATCTGACACGTACTGCATTAAGTATTATACTTTATGATTTTAGTTCACGGTCGATTATTTGGATCAAGTGTACTTTGATTTTAATTAGCACCGCGTTCTTCCAATATTTATAGGTATGACAAGAATATCCCAACATCCCACCTCATTCAAACAACATTAGCCAGATGATGGTGCTTCGTGCACATCTGCATTTTTGTTTATACATGCCTAAAGCAGGGATCCTCTTGGATTCGGTCCTTAGATGATGGTATAAACAAAATCTATCTAAACCTTGAATACATTATCACTATGTTGCATTTAGACTGCTTCCATGGACTTGACAAACTTGTGCTTACTTCAGCACCTTTGTCAACACATCCATAGCACAAATGAAGAAAACTAGTCAACCTACTCGCATCTATTCTCCCAATGCCTTCCATTCTTGAAGTTGTTGTTCTTGTTTCCTTTTATCACGCACTATAGCTACTCACCTCTCACTGATGCCAGCAACTATTACTACTAGATAGTTGCAAGAAGGAATAGACTCTTGAGTGTGTATATATATAGGCAAAGGTCCAAAAGTTATGGCGGATGCACTCCATACACAAGCATGATTACATATACACACCATTTGGATGGGCAGAACAGTTCTAGTTCTCATTAGAATCCCAAAAAAATTGTGTCATAATGGTGAATCGATTCTGGCTTGAAACGTTTCGTATGGTTTTGTGCTTTTTGCCTATGGGGAGCAAAATGTATTCAAGGTTTAGATAGATTTTGTTTCTAGTCTCTCCTGTAGACTAGCGATCTTATTTTTTCTAGTTGTCCCTTTTAGGTGCAACAAGTTAAAACATGTTGTATTTAAGTTATAATAATCATTCAAAAAAATTCAAAAAATTAAGCATATTTTTATGATTTTTTATGAAAGACATTTCCCTTTTTTAATCAGAATCCAACGGCCAAATGGTCTTATAAAGTGATTCCAATTCATCACTTAATTATTTTATTGATAGAATTTGAATTTTAAATGTTTCTCCGAGAACCTGGATCTACCAATCAAACTCATCAAGTAAAACTGAACTTATAGCCAATTTAAAAAGAGTAAAGTCTATTTCAGTCCAGGGGTGTGTTGAAATCATCGTTCTCCAGACATGTCTGATCAATCATTCTTCATGTATGTAATGTTTATTTCTATTAATTACATTGCATTAATGGTTTGTGCCTACTTTCTGCAATATATACAATCTTGCCTTCTATGTACATGATATGTTGTCAGCATGTGTCTCTCTTTACATCTTTTCTTGATAAATATGATTATGTTGCAGCCATTTTTGGTCATGGACATTGATAAAAGCCTTGATCTGATAGTCCTTGTATTGTCTATTGTTGCTGAAAACATCTCATGAATTGTGATTTCGAACTGGATGCACATCCTTCCCACCAACACCTGTATATATGAAAGTTTGACCTGTCAAATATGAAGGTAATAAGATGCATGGTCAATCATCGCTCTCCCACGTACAAGAGAACATTAACCCATTTATAGCATTTTTAGTTATTTTTTATGTTGTTGTTTTCTATATTCCCGAGAGTGTAGAGCCGTGGCAAAAATTTTGAAACTAGAAAATGCATACATAATATCTGGCTACCTTTTATTAAATAATGAATTAATAATAAGTATGTATTATGACTTTGTCCACAGTAATTTTTATTGTTTCCATATATAGTTTAGTTTATTGAAAAGATAAATATGAAAATACTTTTCTTTCACTTCTAGAAGTACAGTAAGATATCTCAAACTAATAATTTTGCGAGACCGTAGGATTAGCTAACATTAGTGCACAGTCACAGCAGCCTAAAGTGAAATATTATAGTAGATACATACGTGCATTATTCTTGTTTCAAACCTTTATATTTGGATCTGTGTCTATGCGAAAATTTCTATATGTCTATGCCTCTATATTTTAAAAGTTGAATTATTTTTCTAGTAGTGTCAAACCTTTATTTTTTTTTACCAAAATAATGATAATGGTATGTACCATCCTCTTAATAAATAGGGCAACAGTTATATGAAACAGTACCTTGTTGCGGGACCCATGATGAAATTCTTTTGGCCATTACATCAACTGGTTTAGGCGCAAATTATGTTAAGCGCTCATCTCCTTTGGGAGGCTAGCATCTAGAAAATACAAGCTGCAGAACAAGTGATATAGAGAGAGAATTATGCTAGTCAGACTAATCAAATTCTCATGTTACTACATGCAACTTTGAGATGTGTGCATATTTCTTAATCCTTTTAGTAAAAGCATAACGCACCTCATAGACATAAAGGCCATACCAACAAATACTGCTTTAACAGCATCCTTGCGTCCAGCATATTCAAATGCTAGTGGTAGCATTTCATACAATGTTAGAAAAGCCATCACTCCTCCCACTGTAAAAAAATAAAAATATCAGTTGAGTGAATACTTTTAGCTAATTAAAAGGAATGGTTTTTATATAATAAAATTACAGTTACCTAATCCAAGTAGACCTTCCAATATTTCAGGATTCAAGTTGCTTGGGAATAGGTATGCTGCAAGAAACTTTGTTTCACATACATTGCTTTGAGGTACAATATTAATAACTCTACAAACTCAACTACTTTTCAATTATGACACCATGTCCTTTGCAAAGTCTTAACCTTTGGAGCCAAACTTAACCCTTTTTTCTATTTTCTAATGATGATAAAAACTAAATAAAAAATTTCTTAGTTTATAGGCTGCAGCCCAGGTCCAGCCCATGAAACACAAGGAACCTAAGTCCAATATTGCTTTAGGTTTTTTTTTAAAAAAGTGGCAGAATAACTATATATGTGTCACAAAGGAATCAAACCCATATCCTCCAATCACAAGGACACATGCAACCAAACTAAACACATATTTGCAAGTCAGTATCACATGAATCTTAATTATACTTCCAAAACAGTATTTCATCAAAAAAAATATAGTTCCTCATGTGTATTAACTAACATTATTGAATTTATTTTCATTCACTAATACATATCAAGGGGACTACTATAGATAATATTAGTAAATTTTTTCTTGCATCTATTGCATCAATATGATTTGAGCAATTCATATTCCATCCTGAATGTTCAATAATCTATTTTCAAACCTTAATAGCTAAATAAACAACTCGTGAGGATTAATAATCCTATCATTGCTCATATTGGTCATCACTTCTATCTATTATAACACTGATGATGCATTCATTATGAACTAGGATTACAGGATGTTCATCTGCTTTTTTCCAAAAGTATCATGTCTTCATTAGAACTAAGAATATGTTAATGAACACCAAGGTATTACCATACTCTGTTATGTCATTCAACCCTCGCTGGTTTTTTAATTCAACAATAAACAGTCAATCCACCAAAATTTATGTTATTTTCTGGTATTATCAATGGATTGAGAAAAGAAGTTATGGTAGAATAAAATAACTTAAAACGGTCAACTTACCCACAATAATCACACCTAGTGGCTCTGCAAAACCAGATAATGTTGCTAATTTGAAGGCTTGCCATTTGCTGTAGACATAGAAACTAAGTATTACTAAAAGTTTAAATACAGTTTATTTTGTTTAAAAAATAAGTGCCACAATCATATTTCTTTATTATATTCTTCATGTTGTTAGTGTCATTTGTGGTTATTGTTTGATAGAATGGTATCAACACTTTGTTATAACATATACAAAAATAAAGGGGTCATATATCTTTTATAAAAGAAGTTACATAATTAGTACCTGGAAGTGGCAAAGTATGCTGGGAGAGCTACTGAAATACCCTGGGGTTGAATGAAAGCGGCAGGCAGGTATTAGCACATTTGATCTATGTTGTGAACTAAATTGTGTGGTGAAAAGAAATGTACTACTACCTGTATAACTATTGTTTAAGTTTATCACATTGTAACAACAAGTTATTACTAAAATGTTTTGTAGTCATAAAATGCAGGGAAATTCTATTTTCCATGTTTGCACTTTAAAATGAGAATATAAAGTTTCACCAATATCTACCCAAAGCAACATAAATATTGTGGGCAGGAATAGGAATGTGTGAAAAGTGACAATTTATGTACCCCTCATCAGTTCCACACAAAAAACCAATGTAGAGTACCTCTGGAATGTAGTGTAGTGCTATGGCAAGAGCCAAGTTCAAACCAACACGGAAGCCCTGATAAGTAGATAAGACTAGTTAAATATATAATATTTGTTATTCACTATTGTAATAGCAAAATTCAAGTACATACTTCTTCTATGTTTGGCCCTGTTTTGAAGCCTAGGCTATTTATATAAGCTACAAAAGAGCAAATAAAGCTTTGGGCTTAGAAGCTCGGTTTCATAGAAGCCCAGCTTCTCTTCAGCAACCAATAACAAACAATGGGCCTTCATTGAGGCACAAAAAGAACCATGGCCCTCCTAATTTTCCATATTGCTTTAAATTTTTATATCATACTTAAACGTTGCTAATCTTGCTATTTTAGCACCAGTGGTCCCCTCTAACATTTACGTGAATCTTCACCACTAAACAGGAGGAGGAGGGCTCCTATTTTGGTTCCTAGATTCTTTTGCTCGAACATGCAGTATCATTATATTAATAAGGGCGTGTTTGGATTGGATTGAAGGAATATCTTAGGAAAATTAGAGGAATCAGAAACAGAGGAAAGGAAACTAATGCGAGCGTTTGGAATGGAGGAATCTCGCAACCCGTCCTCTGGAATACTGTAGCTAGCAAGCGATTTCCCAGGAACGAAAGAATCCACTTTGTTCCATTGTTTCGTTTTCCTTCACTGAAGCTCGAGACAACGCGTGTGAAGGGAGAGAAAAAGAGCGGCTTGCATGCATTCAGTTATGGGACCCACAGCTTGTGTGGTCATATCAATGCCTAATAGAGATACTCTAGTACATGCACGCAGAATGCAAGAGAGGATCTCACCTTTAGTTTGTTTATCTTAATTTTTCACCACTAAAATATAACTAGTACTCATATTTGTCTAACATATATATATTATAATTCCTATGTTATGGATTCCTGTGTTCCAAACGGCCTAAATTTTTTGTACCTGTGTTTTGAATCCCGTAGTTTTTCACTTTTCATCAAATCTTATTCCTGCATTTTTTCCTATTCCTGCGTTTTTAATTCCTTCGTTCCAAACAGGCTCTAAGAGATGGTTCCTCGATTCTCTCTAGTCATACATGAAGAGCCTTAATTAAGCTAGATGCCACAACTCAGACAAACAGGACATGCTATAGACTAGGGAGATTAGACACCATAGGTAATGTTTTACCTTTCTACTCAATACACATGGATTAAAATATTAATGTGTCTTCAACTAAAAATTGTCTAGGGTGGAATGTGAATGATATGATTGTCAAAAAAAATAATATGTGTATGAATGAATAATATAGCCATATAAAAAGGTTATTTCATCATTGCTAGAAAATGTTACAGCCTTCAAATTGTGAAAAGAAAGACTAAGTTAGCTAGAGTGCTAGACAGGAAACAATGAACAATACCTTTGTTGTTCCGAGAAATGCAGCAGTGCCCACAGGGAAGTTTTGCAAACTCACACCAGCAACTGTTTTTTTTTCAAGGCAATCATTAAAACCAGTTAAACTTGTAGGAAGATGCATTGACGGAAAGGTAATCTCATTACCAATGGCTGTGACAACTACGCTAAATATAACTCTTCGGCGATGTCTCATCATAAGTTCCTTTCCTGCTCTGCTGTCACCAGCCTTATAGTTTTGCAATGAAACATAGAGCGGGAAATCCTATGTTAGTTTTCACATTAAAACAATGTTACTACTAATTAACTACTGAACCAGGTCGATGGAAGCTATACCTGTTTGTCATTTTCATCTGCCATATTGCACTCTGGCTCAGGGAAAACGTCTGCAATGGTTGAAAATAGCAGTGCTCCAGCAAAAAACTGCAATGCGCATGACAAAATATGTTTAGAAGATTTTACAAATGCCCAACGACAGCATATCTTGCCTTTTCTTACCCAAAGGTTTCCTCTCAGAAAACCAATCGCATTGACAGCATCATAAGCCAAGTCAAAGAAAGACATGCTCAGCATGAGCCCAGTAGCAAAGCCCTGCAAAATGGCCAAAATACTGTTTTAAAATGTTGGATTGTGTGCAATCAAACTTATCATTCCTTGAACGTAACTCCATGTGAAATGGTTAGTAGTAACTAGTGATATCATCGACCTGTAAAATCCCGAGTGTTTTGTTGTTTGGAGCATGATTGAGTATAGCCAACAGTGCACCTGGTGAACAGTATGCAAGAATCTTTAGTTACGTACGTGGAGTTATACAAATCTGGGCAATGCAATATATAGTTCAATTAATGAATTTATACACAAATCTGAACATTATACATTTGGATGAAATCTTTGGATCAATTAATGAATTTATACCAGTCCACCTCAAAATTAATGAATCTTTAGTTATGGGGAGTACACAAATCTGAACAGTATACATTTGGATGAAATCTTTAGTTCAACTAATTAATGAATTTATACCAGTCCACCTCAAAATTTTGACAGACCTAGCTATCTAGTGATCTCACCAGCATACATAAATAGTTTGTTCAGTGTTCATCTCGATGTATTGCTTTTGAGGTTTTAATAAAAGCTTCCATATAAAAAAAAATGTTTGTTCAGTGTGTGTAGTCTAATTTGATGGTTTGTTTTTTGTAGGGTTACATCTAAAAGCCCTGCATGCCTAGTGCCGTTTGAAATTCAAGATCCAAGGTGCATATATAACAGAAACTCTCGGATTGTGCACCCAAAAAAAAAAAAACTGATTAGGGCGAGCAACTGGAAAACTCAAACTATTTAACCATGGATGAGTAAATAATGTACAACTACAAACAACTCAAGTGATCATGAGAATGTACAACGAGAGGAACGAAGTAAAATGTTGGTACATACCAAGGGAGGTGCTTAAACCGCCGACGAGGGACAGGGTGAGAGCCACGGCAACTTTTGGATCCATATATATGTGTGTATCAGGCCGGTGATTTATCTGCTGGGTCTTCAATTCCCTTTGCAGTTTGCAAAGGTGAGCTGTAGTACGTGCTTGGGAACAAATTAAACCGCGATGTAAGTAAGGAAATGAAGGCTTGAGGATGCTGCTACGAGCTAGAATTCGAAGGATGATGGAGATGGGTCAGTGCGTGTGGTGGGCTAGCTTTGCTTTCCGGCCTCTTCCCTTTATATAAAGGCCATGGCCAGGCCAGTGCGTCATGCATGCCTTTCCGGGGAGCTTGCTTGTGTGTGACAACTGATGATGCATGAGCATGATGTATATAAAATCAGTAGATAATGGGGGAGGGTGTTGAGCGAGCATCAAGTGCAGTGGAGCAGGAGGCACGTTACAGTCATGGCATGGACGGATGGAGGATTCCTGCAGTTAGCTTGCTTGCATTTGTCCACCAGCTGCAGCTGAGCCCCCATCGAGGGGGGCAAGTCTGGAATGACTTCGCATGCATGCATGGTGTAGCTTAATTCTCAGACCCAGACATACATACTGGTGGTGGTTAAATAAAGCAAGTATGCCTGCAGTGTAGGCAAAGGTAACCTCTGTCATTCGGCATCCATCACCACCTGCTAGCAGCTAGTTTAAGAGATCGATGAAAACAAAATTACATCTTATTTTATATATAATACTCTGCTGCCGTAGGTGTCATATTACAAAATGAGACCATCTAACATTATAGTCTGCTGCCGACGTATCAAATCAAAAGGTGCCGTTAAGACGTTAAGTGCAGGAAAAAGTGCCGCTAAGTGCAGAAAAAGCGCCGCTAGGTGCAGGGCAGGCATGAATCAGCACAGCAGTATGTCTGTCTAAGTACCGTGCACATTGCAATGTGTGTTGTCGATTGATGGATGGACGAAGGCGCGTGCGCTGTCCAGTATTACCTGGAAACCTTTACCCAGGCGGCCACTAGCTAGTGTAGAGTATGCTTACTAAGGTCGGGTGGCCTCATGTCATCACGCACCAAGCCTAACCATTCATATCATCAGTGACGAAGCTAGACCAAACTAGAGGAGAGTGTACTTGGCTTGTGGATGTATATACATGTGTTGCGGGGTACATATATGATAAAATTTTAAATAAATCTACTGTTTTCTAAAATTTTTGGGGGGGTGCATTTGCACCCCCTAGTGTGAACTGAGCTCCGTCCCTGCATATCATTCAGTTAGGACAAGGATATCATCCAGTTAGGTCAAATTCATACCAAATTTCTTGTACAACATACACATGATGGAGTTAGGGTAAGGTAGTCAAATTCATACTGAATTTGCCATACATCTTTTATGGGATGCATATATATAAGCTTCATATATATACTTGTAAAAGAAAACGTCGAATTCAAGTATAAGAAACACAAAATAAATCCGGGGATCTTCTAGGTGAAATTGTAACTCCTTTCCGTCATCCATCATTGTTTGATGCAGCCTTTTCTTGTAAAACTATTTTCAAGTCACCCCTTCTAACAGGAATAGGTTTCTCACATGCTGATTGTTGAGACGAGGATGGAAGGAGAAGCTTCGATCCCTCGCGAGCATTCGCAGGACAGGGATGCAGAATCTTTCTCCATGTGAAGATAGGGATGGGGAGCTATATCCCTAAAATATGCGAAAGATTCTGCATCCCTAAAAAATGATATGGGAGCATTCGCACCCATATCTTGTATCCCTATCTTTGTGCGGGAAATTCACAGTTGACATCCTTAAAATATGCGAACACAAAGCATGCATGTTGATGCTAGACCACACTATTTAGCAATGTCGGCTAACAAGTTGTAATAGAGCATTAGTAATTTAACATTTCCATTATTATGTATATGGTATTTCACGTAACGGAGTTGTTTCAGTGGTATTTTCCAAATTCTCATGATTTTTCAGAACCACTACTATATCATGTGATTGCTGCCTACAATGTCGGGTCTTTGAGCCATGCTTGGGTGAGTTCTGTACTTTTATATGTTCAAGTGTAACTGATTCCATTTCAATAATTGAATTTTTGGTTAGTTATGCTTATAACTCTAGTGGCATGAGTTAGTTCAATCTTCTATGCCACATAATGTAGGAGTTCCCGTCATTAATGTAACTTAGCAATTTTCACAAAAAAAATGTAACTTAGTAACTTGCATATGCACCTTATTATTATTTTGTTTGTTTGAACGAAAATAAGAGTAAAAAATATGCAATTTTTCCAAAAAGAATGTAACTTAGTATGCACCTTATTATCGTTTTTTTCTTTAATACTAGTAACATACTATAGTGGGCCGAGTATGATTTATCTTTGTCTAATAAAACAAGTAGCGGGCTGTATTTCACATGCTCAGTCCAGCTCAAGAACGGCCCATATATAAAATTGAAAGGTCCGCGCGGCGCCACGTCGAGACAAATAGCGCGCAAGCGCAACCCGCGCAATCCTCGCACAGTGCTTCTTTCTTCCCCTTCTCTTTCTGATCATCAATGTCATGGTCCTTCAGGCATTCCCCTTTTCTTTCCGATCATGGTCCTTCTCCTTTTTCCGAATCAGAGGTGCGAGCTGGCACCGAGAGCGAGAGCCTTATCCCTATCCAAGTGAAGGGTTGATTAACGTTAACCCCTCCCCGCCTGGCCTCGGCTGCACCGCTCTGTCTACTCTCCGGTGAATCGCCCCCAGTCCCGGTCCAGATCGCACCACGAAGCGTCCAGCCATGAGCTCCGCTGCAGCCGCCGCCAATGTCGCCGTCATCGGAGCCGGAAGTAAGCAGCAAAACGCTCAACCTCATCTCTCGTCCTTTACCGCGCCTCTGATCCCTGAACAACCGAACGATCCGATTCCGATCCACCCCGTTCGATCGGGCTGGCGCCTGCAATCTCACTGTACTCTTCCCAACGATCGCAGTATCAGGCGCCGTGTGCGCGTCACTGCTCGCCACGCGGGGCGTGGCCGTGACGCTCTTCGACTCCGGCCGCGGCGCCGGCGGCCGCATGGCGCAGCGGAGGTGCTCGACCGATTGACTCATCGCTGCCCCCCCCTGCCCACTGCGCGCGCGTCGCTCCGGCTCTGACGGCTCGGTGCTTGGCTTGGGTGAGCGCAGGGAGGTGATCGAGGATGGCACGGAGCTGCGGTTCGACCACGGCGCGCCCTACTTCACCGTCAGCAACAACGAGGTTGCCCGGGTCGTCAGTGGGTGGGAGGCGCGGGGGATCGTCGCCGAGTGGAAGGCCACGTTTGCGTGCTTTGATCTGGCAACCGGCAAATTCACAGACGTCGAGAAGGTTCGAGCTTGGAATCCCAACTCTTGCCGTAGGTTTATCCATTACTTAAAATACTGAAATGGTCAGGCAGTTCGTACATTTACCATGAGGGTCCCACATACATATGAAGCAATTAGAAGTTAGCTAAAATTTTCAGTTTCGAAACCTGGCAATGACTGTACATAATGTGCATCTGATAGTTTGTGTATGCCAAACTTGTGTATCGTGTATTGTCCATCTGGAATTTCTCTGATGATTACCTTGATCTATGTTTAAGGGATCAGGCGAAGCAATTTTGAAGTTATGAGGTGTCATGTAGGCTTTCAGTTGCTTAATCTAACATTGGTGTGTTAGAATACTTTCAAGAAGCATGATTTACATAGATTAGCAGGACTGCAGGAGCCAATATTGAAATTTTAATTTCTTTCCTTGGAATGTATTCTTACTTCTTACAGGAGGGAACAGCTAAAAAGTATGTGGGAGTGCCAGCCATGAATTCAATATGCAAATCACTCTGCGTAGAGGGTGGTTAGACCTCAGACTTCCAACTTTCTGAGTGCCATAATGTTCCAGAGACCGAGGAGCCTGTACAGATGCTTAACGTCCATGCATACTCTGCTTCTGCTAGGTGTGGTGGCCAAATTTGGTGTTACTGTGGGCAAGATGGATTGGCTTCAAGATAGGAGTTCATGGTCACTAGCTAGCTTGGATGGGAAAGATCTTGGCTATTTTGATTACGTCGTAGCAACAGATAAGAACGTAGCGTCATCAAGTTTTTCTGGGTTGACTGGAAGACCGCCACCTCTTGGTTTGTTCTATAGTTTCCATAATATCATTCAGTATTATTGCTCTAGTTCTGGAAGACAATCTTGTTTCCTGACAAGTTCTACTAATGGATGTTTGTCACTTTAGTCAATAGCAGTATTCTTATCACCATTTTAGTTGGAAAGATATTTTTTATTTTGCCAAAAGCAACTTCTTTTCATGCCTTGGGTTCAGATTGTATATATGTTTCTGTAAGTTATGGAAATCCAAAGTCATAGTAGCAGGACACCTTGAGCCGATGCCTGATTTCTCTCCTATTCTTTGTTTTTTCTGGTTATGCTTGGTATGTATTTGTTTGTACAGTAAGGGAAAAATAATGGTTAACATAGAGACAGGCAGCATGTTTGAATTGAACGTAAGAGTCCACTTAAATGGCGATGCTAACTACTTGCAGTCGTGTTAGTTATTACTATTGCCTATTGGTACTAAATATAGTTACTTATTAACATAGAGACTGTTTGAGCATCAGCATCTTGCATTCAAGTGCAATGCATGAGAGTTACATGCTTTGACCAATGCTTGACAGTGTTTCCTCAGATTTGTCGTCATTTCCACACCTGCCTACAATACTTCAAGATATCCCAGTTCGTCCGTGTTTTGCTCTTATGGTAGCATTCTCGGAACCATTGGCTATGGTATGTGCAATGTTCAATTATATCCACTCACAAAGTTCCCCACTTTCTCAATTGCTTGGGACTAAAGACTTTGTTGTTGTAGTCAGTTCATACTTATTTACTATGCATGTGGGCCTACTATTTGTCATTATGCATAGAACTAGAACATCAATGAACACAAAAATGCATGCACGTGGACCCATAAGTTAGAACCTCATAGGCATTGTAGTCACCGAAGTACTACAATGTACAGCATTGGAGGAAGTAGTTGTTTCCCATAATCCTGAGTTTGGAAAAATGACTTGCTATCTTTGTTTTATTGGAAAAAGAAGAAAAAACATTCTTCAACAGATTGGTATATGACTTGCTAAATTTTTTCAAGTTGGAATCAGAGGCCATCTACTTCTATATTTACCAAGTCAGCTTCACTTGCTATCCGGTGTTTCTATGTTATTTTTTATCAAGTTGGAATATTTTTCTATGTTATTTTTACCAAACTATTGGAGATACATGAAAAATTTACTTGTCAAAAGTTTTAGCAAGTTGCTAAATGACAACTTTTCTCAAATCGATTTTCCAAACAATTAGAGATGCTCTTAGCGAGCTGTATATTATCTACCATCATGGTAATAATGGGCATAAGGGTGCTTCTTAGCTAATGATATTATAAGCAACTTTCATTTATCGGTTTCTGAATTTATTCGTTTGCCTCCTGCAAAAATGTCTATTTGTCTTCCTAATGATGTTTTAATCAGGTACCTGTTCATGGTTTCTCTTTCAACAATTCCAATTCTCTGAGTTGGGCCTTTTGTAATAGTAGCAAGCCTGGGCGCGCTTGTGTACCTCCTAACAGGTACATGCCTTTGTTCTTGTGTGTGTAGACATCTGCTGTCACAAAATTTCACTTCATGTACTTTTTGTTTGTATTCAGACAATCTTGGGTGTTGCATTCGACAACTGAGTATGCTTCCAAGGTAGTAAAGAATATTGGTCCACGGAAACCTTCAGCAGAGGCACTTTCTAAGGTGGCAGAGGAATTGTTCAGTGAATTCCAGGCGACTGGATTAAGCATTCCACAACCAATTTTTATGAAAGCTCACAGATGGTCAGTCCTTTCAACCATATCTTTTAGGGTTGTCGTCTTTAATTGTGTTGAAAGAACTAGCATTTTCCCCATCCCTGTTGGTATTTGATGATATGTAAAATTGCAGGGGTGCTGCTTTCCCAGCCATTGCAATTAGTGGAGATGATAAGTGTGTTTGGGACAAGAGCACGAAATTGGCAATTTGTGGAGATTTTTGTACAAACCCAAGTGTCGAAGGAGCAATCCTTAGTGCTGCTAGAGGGGCTTCCAAAATCCTTGAATGTTTAAGCCTCCCGTCAGGGTTGTAACTTGTATATCTAACCTATTACGATACGATCCCCAGGGCCCCTCTCTGTGATTTGTTGTATTTATGCCTGCATTCTCTTGCAGAGATAAACAATCAAGTCTTATTTGGAGGCACATATTGTTCGTTGATTATGTTGATATTAAATAAGGAATAAACCAACGGCAGGAATTGCTGCCCTTTTTTGTTAAAGACGTGATCATTTGCCTTTGAATTGAATTGAAGGGATTTTTATTTTGGCTTTTGTCATTGATGAAATCTGCTTCAAAAAGCTACGCTTAAGTGCTGATCCAAGCCACAGCTTAGGGTATGCGTTGGCTTTGAGGTGCACAAAGGGCGTCGAAGAACTCACCAGTATGCCAGTCCATCTATTCCCAAGGGGCATATCATGATGCCACCACTCATAGCAGCTAGCCTAGAGGATAAAATTTCATGAACGTCTTGGGTTGGGAACTTGCTTGTCGTGCAGTGCAAGTCGTATGGCAGCATTACCCTTGGTAAACCTGCTAACGTGGACAACCATACTGCAGTTTTGTTTCTAATTCAGTTTGAAAATACATATTGTCACGCAGTCACGCTACAAGATTAAAATCTAGTCTAGCTCGAGTTTGAGATGCTAGCATGGTACCGCACGCACGCATTTACCTACAATACATCCGGAGCACCTGAAGTTCGGACACAAAGAATACCAGCTTCTATTAGTCGACAACTCGACATGCAACAAAACAGAAATTGATGAAACGCATAAATAAGAACAGAAATTTACATCCAAAATCGCAAATAAGAAATATCGAAACTCAGGAGAGCGTTTCCCACAAAAATCTATTTTTAAGTTTTCTCTAACAAGTAACAATAGAAGAGATGGGACTTTACATTTGTTTCCCAGAGACCGATTAGAGACACTTCATTGCTACTATGTACTGTAGTAAGGACCTATCAATGAGTAACAGTCCAAGTTACCAGCCCTGTACGGCAACGTTAAAGACGACGTATCAGGCAGAATCCCTGGTCAAAAGAAGACAGAAATTCAGCAATGTAAGCAGGCAGTTACAAATGTCCAAGGGTTCCTTTAAGTGATTTAAGTGGAAAGAACATGGCTTTTCACATGTGTACAGAAGTTGCTACAAAGATAAATTTTGCATGAAAAATATTTACAAATGATTTGTCACATGCTACCATACAGCAAGTCAGCAACTCAATTTGCTAATCATATATTGCATAATGCATATACCGACTATCAATCAGGGGTTGTCAAATTGGGAACTAAAAAATGAAGAAATTTCTGGTCAGAATATAACCTTGTTAGGTAGGAGGAGTAGGTAAACATAAACTTGACTAGGCAAAATCAGCTTCACCTCGTGACTAGCTTTGTAGTTTAATTGACCTGGATAATCTCATGGTACAATACAGACTGATGTTCCAAGTGAAGCTGTCGAGTTACATGCAGAGATGCAAGCAAAAAGTTCTTTTGTCCCAAGTTTCTCTTTATTCAGTTGCTCTTTGGTACTTCCTCAAAAAGCAATAGTTATTCAGTACACAGGGCTTTCAAGAATTTTATCAAATATGTTTTTAAGCATTTTTGTACCCATATATAAAGGGGGCAGGGCCAACTGCTGGGAGCATTGACACTTCACGACAGTAAAGGAACTACTTTAGATGAAGTGTTGAAACTAATAAAGCCACTACTTCAGATAGTAAAGCATATAAATATTTTTTTATTAAAAAAGGGTAATTCACAAATCAGGGTGGTGCCATTGTCTAGTGTAATTCCCAAATCCTGAGCAGGTACCAGGTAGGTGTGAAAAGAGGTGAATGTGAAGCCAAAGAGTTAGCGTTGCTAAACTCAGGCTCAGAGTGAACCAATGAGACTGAACGGCAACTACTTCTCATGGCTACAACTGTCAAGGGCGTTAAACCCTTGGCTGGCCGGACCACGGCTGCGTAGCTCGTAGCCGTCGGCCGTCTTCTCCGGTGAGGTTATACCCCTCTACCGCAGGCTTAGATGAAACGAGGAAGAAGATAGGATAATTGATATTGCTTAATTCTCCATAATCTGAGTACAAGGAATATAAAGGCCAACCGGCCAAGTAATAAGGAAACAAACTCCTAATTGGAAACAAACTCCTATTTTCCCGGCCTTGATCCTTTCCTAATTGATCGGATCAGACCCGTCCTCTGCGCCTGTGCTGCCCACGGCCGTGGGCCCTTCACGCCGCGCGGCCCGCTCTGCTGCCCGGCGGACGTCGCGCGCCCTACGGCGTCGTACGTACGCGGAGCCCCACATGACATCTCTCCCCTCCTCGCGAAGCAGCTCGTCCTCGAGCTGGAAGAGAGGGAACGGCTCACGGAAGGTTTCGAGGTCCTCCCAAGTGGCCGACTCCGGTGGTTCGCCACGCCAATGGACGAGCAGCTAACGTACCCCGCGCGCCAAACGTGCGCGCTCCACCCGAGCAGGCTCAGGGGTCACCACGCCGTGGTGGATGGGCGGCAAGGCTGGCGGGGTCGACAGAGGCGTGCCGACGAACTTCTTCAGGACGCTGATGTGGAAGACGTCATGGATGCGCGCCTGTGGAGGAAGCGCCAAGCGAACCGCAACGTCGTTGATCAGCTCCTCAACACGATACGGCCCAATGTAGCGAGGCTTCAGCTTGCCCGTGGACGCTTGAGGCAGAGACGACATGGTACGCTGACGGAGGCGAAGCAGTGCCCAATCGCCGACTTGGTAGGACACTTGGCGATGACGACGGTCGTAGTAGCACTTATGCACCTGCTGCGCCTGCTCCAGACGGTAGTGGACGTCGGCGAGGAAGGCATCACGCTCCGCCATGTCACGGGCCAGAGCGGCCACACGCGTGTCCCCAGGCTCGTATGAGCGTAGGGTGGGCGGGTCGCGGCCGTAGACCACGCGGAACGGCGTCTCTCGGAGGGAGGACTGATAGGCCGTGTTATACACGTACTCAGCCCAGGGCAGCCACCGCAGCCACTGTCGGGGCCGATCGCCTGTGAAACACCTGAGGTACATGACGATGACACGGTTAGCGGACTCCGTCTGGCCGTCCAACTGAGGATGGAAGGCGGACGACATGTGCAGCTTGGTGCCCATCAGCCTCATCAGCTCGCGCCAAAACAACGAAGTAAACACCGGGTCGCGGTCGGAGACGATGGACCGCGGCATGCCGTGCAGGCGCACGATGTCGGTGAAGAACGCCTGGGCCACTGTCTCAGACGGTGTATGGGTGCGCCAGGGGGATGAAGTGGCAATACTTGCTGAAACGGTCGACGATGGAGAGAATCACCGACTTGCCGTTCACTCGCGGCAAGGCTTCCACGAAGTCGAGGCCGATATCGGCCCATATCCTGGTGGGAACTGGCAGCGGTAGGAGACCGGCTGGAAGGAGCTGCTCCGTCTTGTACTGCTGGCACGTGAGGCACTGGCGCACATAATCCTGCACACACCGACGCATGTTGGGAAAATGAAAGTCACGGCAAAGGCGATGCAGCGTGCGCTGGACCCCTGTAGCATCCCGGCCAAAGGCTTAATAGGAATAATAGGATACTCATACAAACAAGTTGCAACTTCTTTTTCGGAAGCCCATCTCCAAAGAACTCTAAAGTTAAGCGTGCTTGGCCTGGAGAAATTTAGGGATGGGTGACCGTCCGGGAAGTTCTTCCCGGGTGCGCACGAGTGAGGACAAACTGCGCAGAAAAGACTGGTGTTGGTCTGTGAGGGAAGTCTATATCCTAGAAAAAGCTGCTAGATGTAAGTGTTCCCGGCCTCGTGGAGGCGGGACGTTACAGAATGGTATCAGAGCCGACTCTCGCGGTTTCACGGGTGCGTGTGTCGCAGTTGCTCAGACATGGTGGTCATGGCTGGTGTGGACCCGGAGTGGTCACACAGCATGGCACATGTGCTGGCACTGGACACACGGACGTGGCCAAGAGAGGACGTTCCTGGCTTGGAATTGATCGACGAGGACGTCGATCTCTTAAGGGGGTGAGGATGTAGCATCCCGGCCAAAGGCTTAATAGGAATAATAGGATACTCATACAAATAAGTTGCAACTTCTTTTTCGGAAGCCCATCTCCAAAGAACTCTAAAGTTAAGCGTGCTTGGCCTGGAGAAATTTAGGGATGGGTGACCGACCGGGAAGTTCTTCCCGGGTGCGCACGAGTGAGGACAAAGTGCGCAGAAAAGACTGGTGTTGGTCTGTGAGGGAAGTCTATATCCTAGAAAAAGCTGCTAGATGTAAGTGTTCCCGGCCTCGTGGAGGCGGGACGTTACAACCCCCTCGTGTCCATCCTCGTGAGTGGCGGCCACGATCTCCTGCAGCATCGGGGACGACGGCGGAATGTACAACCGGCCATCGAAGGTGATGAGGCCGTCGGTGATCGCCCATGGCGCCGTCCGGGTGCCCGCCGTGAGCTCGTCGTGTACGGCCCGCAGTGCCGGGTCCGTGGCCTGTGCGTGTCGGAGGCGGCTGATGAAGTCAAACCGCGGCCCGAAGACCGCCAGTAGTGCGCCCAGCGAGGAGTCGTCGGTGTCCCGGCGGGAGAGAGCGTCCGCCACCGTGTTCGTCGCGCCGGGCTTGTACTCAACGGAGAAGTCGAAGCCCAGCAGCTTGCCGACCCAGTGATGTTGCGGGATCGTGGCAAGGCGCTGGTCGAGGAGGAACTTGAGGCTGTAGTGGTCCGTTCTGACCACGAAGCGGCGCCCCCAGAGGTACGGTCGCCAGTGACGGACGGCGAGGACGAGGCCGATCAACTCCCGCTCGTAGGCCGCCAGCGAGCGATGAAGGGGAGCCACCGGCCGACTGAAGAAGGCGATGGGGTGACCTTCCTGGATGAGGACCGCCCCGAAGCCATAGGTGGAGGCATCACATTCCACTGTGAATGGTTTGGTGAAGTCCGGGAGCGCCAGCACCGGCGCCGACGTCACGGCCCCTTTGAGGGCGAGGAAAGCCGCGGCAGCGTCGTCGTTCCAGGAGAAGCCTTCTTTCTTCAGGAGCGCGGTCAGGGGAGCAGCGATGGAGCCGAAGTTGTGGACGAACTTCCTGTAGTAGCCGACGAGGCCCAGGAAGCCACGCACCGCGCGCGCCGAGCGGGGCTGCGGCCATTCATGGATGGCCTGGACTTTGGCGGGGTCCATGGCCACGCCGGTCGCCGAGATGATGTGGCCGAGGTAGCCGACGGAGCTGACGCCGAACGAGCACTTGGAACGCTTGACGAAGAGGCGGTGCTGGCGTAGGAGGGAGACAACGACGCGGAGGTGTCGCAGGTGGTCGGCCCAGCTCCGGCTGTAAATCAGGATGTCGTCAAAGAACACAAGAACGAACCGACGGAGGTGGGCGCGCAGCACATCGTTCATGAGCGCCTGGAAGGTGGCTGTGGTAGAACCTCCCGATAATGTGGCCCACCCGCACACGTCACCGTCTCCCTGAGCTCTAACGACTGTGCACATGTACCACATCACAGGAAAGATCTGTCGGGTGTCCCCGAGGGAACCCCGAATTATCCACGAACCACAGGACCATCATCATGAAGGTTGGAATAATTACAACATTACAACAGTTGATACAAAATACCATCGGAGTGCGGAAGCAAGATAGATAACCTTTATAAAACATGAATAAGTTACTTTTACATGAACATAACTGGTGTTGTGGAAGTAGAATAGTATTACAGAGCCACACTTAGGCGGAGTACCTAAGTTGGGGAAGAAGAACGACCAGATCACATCAAGCCCACTGACATGATCATGATCAACATCACCTATTAGAAACCTGCAACAGGGGTTAACAAACCCTGAGTACTGGGGTACTCAACAAGACTTACCCGACTAAAGAAAAAGGGAGAAGACTCAGGAATGAGAGGCTTAGGTAGTCAAGGTAAGGCTTAGGCAAGATCAAGTATTTTGCAGAAAAAGCATTTTAAAATCCTTGTTTTATTTTTGAAAAGATTCCAGTATTTCTCAATTCTTCATCGTTCATGATTCATTTTACCTTTCAAAAACATACCTAGTTGACAACCACTCTCCGTTGACAGTCAGTGACCAAGTCTCCATAACCGAGGAGCAACGTTAATCCGGATAAATAATACTCAGCTGAGGATCCCTATCCACACTGCATATGTAGCACCCAAGCTTGCATATGCCAACTCGTCTACCACGATTCCTCCAAGATTGGGCCCGGTCCTACGCCACCCGGAAGTACAGTACACCACTCCTATCCAGGTACGACGACCACGTGGGTACATGCTACTTCCGCCATCTCTCCACTCCCAGTGCGCGGTTGTCGGTCCAATAAAGGATTCCTCGGAGCCAGAGCTTTCCGAAGTATGTGAATAGTTGCAAGTCTTGGCCAGCAGGCCCCCATACGGATGGTCCCTAAATTTTTCCCCCAGCAACAAGCACCTTGGGACTCTAACCCAAGAGTACAGGTTCTGTCGGTTTTTCAACCCTGTCCTGGTCGGTGTCAACTGTTGAGTCCCGGACTACAACATGACGGCACCGTATGCTCGGACAACCCCTTCTCGATAATGACCACATGCTAGCTAGGCAAGCAGTCATCGAACGAGAAGTATAACCAAATCCCTTGATATGATTCATCTCAGTGATCACACTTTTGAAATTGGCATTTTTATTGCAAATCTATTGTATAGCATCACTAAGCATTTTGCAAATAGTTTTTAAAACAGGGCAGGTGGATCTTCTGGTGGAGATAAACAATGCAGGTAATAGGTCATCACACAACTCCTATAACCTAATGCAGTAGTTTAACTCAAAAGCATTTTAAGAAAACTTTTGTAAAAGCGAGGTAGGGTTAAAATGCACCGGGGCTTGCCTTGAAGAGCAAAGAGGACAGGCTCGGGGTCGGCAGTGCAGGCGTCGGAGTTCGGGGTCGCCTCAGGGGTAGGTCCGTCAGCGGCCGCTTCGACTTTGACATTCTCTCCTTCGGTCACTATACGTATGCAATGATGTATGCTTATGAGGATGCTGACATGAACAAAACAGCATAGGACAAAACCTACTGATTCTAGAGCACAACTTTCTATCGTGTAATTAACTTCTAGAACAGACACAAAGTTACTTATCTTGATCTCTAAGCAAAATTAATCAACCTATTAAGTATCATTTATCCGACCTAAACACAAATCAAGCATGGCATCACAAACATCATAGACCAAATGGGTGGGGGTCTATGAACAACAACAATCCCAAAAGTCACTCACAGGGCATACAACATGAACTCTACTTGATTTTTTCTATTTTTCCTAATTATATAAAAAAGGTCATTTTATGCAGTTGCTCCAAAATTTACCCAATTAATCTCATAGGTTCATTATGGTATAAATAGATGTCAAAACAAATTTCATAATTTTTGGAGATCATTAAGGTGCTTAACAAAAATCAAACATTCAATTAACAAAAGGCACTATTTAACAATTAAATAAAAACCCAAAACTCAACTTGCTCCAAAAGGCCTCAAAAGTTCACCAGAGACTAAACATGACATAACTAGCACATAAAAATTTATCTCATGATTTTTGGAGCTACACATGATTTTCTAAAAATCCAAAACCATCCATTTATTAATTAAAAGAGGGATTTTACATTTTCAAATTCTTGCAGAAAAGTCAAGTTTTATATTTTTATAAAATACTTCAAGGTATAAAGAGTCTACCATGAATTTTTTTAGAATTTTTGGAGCAACACAGAAAATCACACAAAAAGATGAAAAAGGAACACTATTCACATCTTTCAGAAAAAAGAAAAGAGCACTGTGCTCCTTCTTCGCAGGGCTCGGGCGAAAAGGTGAACACGTGTTTGCTCGAGGCTCGAGGCCTGGCTCGATGCTCGGGCGAAACCGAAAACGATCGCTTCGTCCGAGGCCTGGCTGGGAGGCTCGGGCGAGACGGAAACAATGGTCCGTCCGAGGCCTGGCTGGGAGGCTCGGGCGAGACGGAAACAATCGTCCGTCCGAGGCCTGGCTGGGAGGCTCGGGCGAGACGGAAACAATCGTCCGTCCAAGGCCTGGTTGGGAGGCTCGGGCGAGACGGAAACGCGGGTTCGTTCGAGGCTTGGCTCGGGCGAAGCGGAGGGTGCACGCTTGCTCGAGGCTAGGCTCGGCGAAGTGGTGAGTGTGTGTGTGTCCGCTCGAGGCCTGGCTCGAGCGAGACGGTGAGGGTGTGTGTCTACTCGAGACCTGGCTCGAGCTAGACAGTGTGTGAGTGTGTCCGTTCGAGGCCTGGCTCGAGCGAGACGGGAAACGTGTGCTCGAGGCCTGGCTCGAGATAACGGTGAACGTGCATCCGCTCGAGGCCTGGCTCGAGCTTTACGCCGTGAAAGCAGAGACCGGGGGGGGGGGGCTCTGAGTGCTTACCACGGGTCGGAGGCAGGGCTCGGCGGGGCGGAACAAGGGTCGAAGGAGTGAGCTCGACGTTGGCGGTGCTTCGGCGGAGTTCTCTCGGCGACGAGCGGCGTACCGGCGGGTCTGTCCACCAAAAGAGATCGCCGAGGAGCGGTTAGGAGCGCGCTGAGGTGAGGAAGAAAGGGCAGGGGCCGGAGGGACGGGAGGAACACTCACGGCGGCGAATTTCTCTCCTTACCGAGGCGAGGCCGTTCGCCGGAGTTGAGGAAGAACCGTTCGCGCCGGCGAAAGGAGGGGCGGAGGGGTGAAATTGGTTGTTCGGGAAGGTGGAGAAGCTCAAGGCGAAGGCAGCGGCGGGCGCGGCTGGCTCTGGGGAGGCTCGGTGGCTCGGGTTCATGGAGCTCGCCGATGACGGAGGAATGGCGGAGCTCGACGGCTTTTATAGCCGCGGGACGGAGCTGGGAAGGGGTCCGGGCGAGGGGTGAGAGCGCTCGCGCGACATTAAAGGAGGTAGGGAGCAGGGTAGGGCGGCTCGGTGCGGCGGGGAACGCGCGCGCGGCGGGGCGGCTTGCCGGCGGCCGGCAGCTGCCCGCTGTCCGCGGCCGTAGGGGAAGAGGGAGGGGTAGGGAACGGCGAAGGCAGGCGTAGGTAGGGGCCGAGAGGAAAACGAGCGCCAGCGCTTGGCCGCGCGCGGCACGGGCGCGGGTCAGCCGGGCTCGGCATGGGCGGCGAGGCTTCGCGCGAAACGCGGCGGCCTTGCCGGTGGCCGGGGCCCCCTGGCTTTAAAGCTCATGCACAGAGACGACATTTATTCCAAAACTTCCCATTTCTGAACTTTTGAAATTACTCCCAAAACTTGAACTACACAAAGAAAACTCAAAACACCAAAGTTGCTTAAAATTTTGAGATCTACAACTTTGCCAATATAAACTTTTCTGAAACTCAAAAGTTTTTGAGATAATTTTGAAAACCGAAAAAGGGACAAAATTGCAGTTTGAAAGAATTTGAAATTACTTCTGATTTTGTATTGAAACTTGAAAATCTGCAAATACCAAAGTTGTTCCTCTTGACAAGATCTACAACTTTGCTAAAAGAACCAACTTCAAATTTTGAATAGTTTTTAAATTAATAAAAGAGGGGTAAAAACCACGGTTTGGAAATCAGGGTTTTTCAAAAAGAATTTAAATTCTATTTCTGATTTTTAACTTCGATCAACACAACAAAACATCAAGACACTCAACTGAACAAGATTTACACAAAGCTAGACACAGAGATGAAATTACCATTTTGCCCTTAAAGGAAGATTTGGGCCTTTAGGGTTTTTTGAAAAAGAGATCACTACACAAGTCACCTCAGAAAAAGGTAAATGCAAAACAAGCATTAGGCAAACATAAATGCATGGCAAGAAAGATTAATGACTAAAAATGATGACATGTCAGGTTAATTACATATTAATCACTGGAGGTGTTACAGCCTTCCCCCTAAAAGAAATCTCGCCCCGAGATTTAAGAAGCATTTAAAGGTCTGGAGTTGAGTAATGGAAAAGGAAATGTGTCACACTTGTTTACTCACAAGGAGTTCACAAGGCAACTGGGTTGTATTCAGGATTACAACCGGGATCAGAACACGGTTGCAAGTAGCAGGGTAGAAGATATCTGGGTGGAACAAGAAAGATTATCAAGAATCCAGAGAGAGTGTACATTAGCTGTGGGCCATAATGGATCATAACTGTAGACCTCGATACCTGCGCGCACCCAGCGGAAACTAATGTGATCCGGACACACGAGATTCCTGGGTTCCGACACGGCACCGTGGTCACCAATCATGGCACCATAATAGAGCACAACTTCTATATCTCTCATCTTAATAAGAAGGAATTTATAACCAAAAGCATGGGTTGGTTATAGATACAAAGGAGAATGGTTTTGAACTCCCCTTTCGGGCGTCCAGAAATGAAAGCACTTTAACGGTGGTCTAGAAAGAATCATGACTATAGGCCTGGATGTTAGCAAGCACCCGGCAGTAACGCCCTATGGTGGCCGTCCATAGGTGACCCTAGGTTCCCACGCTTTTATCCGGTCCACAGATCATGGTCCTTTCAAAGAACACAAATTTCAGTAACTTTCAACCACCATTCGTCGTTTTCACGACATCAAACAACTAGCACGTGCCAATTCAAGGCATGACACGCGTGTTCCGAAAGAACCAAGGATTTTACCCTGATTCTGACTTTATGTGGTAGAGTGTATGAAAGATATCCAAAAGTTTCCAAGGATCAGAACTTATGGAACAAAAGTATCAAGGGTAGCAGAATCTAGGGACGATCAGCTATCGGGGATCATAGCTGCTTTTAGAATTTAGGAAAGAAGCACATTTTATCATTATGCAAGATATGATATATATGCTCGTCCTATACGACCTCTCACTGACAGGAGATCTCTGCCTTCACCTGTTAGTTAGGTATAGGGCTATACTTTACACTTTAGCTTCACGGACTTGGTATTGGTGTTAAATAGCTCTTCTGTCTTGGTTCGACAGGGAGGTTGATTCTCCATATTTCTATAGACGAGTTGAAACCATCTCGGTGTCTTCGGCTTGAGTTGCTATTAGAGTCTTCACGAAGTCTTCCAGCAAGAAAGAAACTCAGGGAAGGATCATTTTTAACTTGTTACTTTCAAAAACTTTTAGATTAAGAAACCATTTTGAAGTTTTTCGAAAGTAATGTTGCAACCAGTCTTTCCTTGATGACAATCCTGCTACGATACCATTCTGTGGCAGAACTTCCCGGTAATGTGGCCCACCCGCACACGTCACCGTCTCCCTGAGCTCTAACGACTGTGCACATGTACCACATCACAGGAAAGATCTGTCGGGTGTCCCCGAGGGAACCCCGAATTATCCACGAACCACAGGACCATCATCATGAAGGTTAGAATAATTACAACATTACAACAGTTGATACAAAATACCATCGGAGTGCGGAAGCAAGATAGATAACCTTTATAAAACATGAATAAGTTACTTTTACATGAACATAACTGGTGTTGTGGAAGTAGAATAGTATTACAGAGCCACACTTAGGCGGAGTACCTAAGTTGGGGAAGAAGAACAACCAGATCACGTCAAGCCCACTGACATGATCATGATCAACATCACCTATTAGAAACCTGCAACAGGGGTTAACAAACCCTGAGTACTGGGGTACTCAACAAGACTTACCCGACTAAAGAAAAAGGGAGAAGACTCAGGAATGAGAGGCTTAGGTAGTCAAGGTAAGGCTTAGGCAAGATCAAGTATTTTGCAGAAAAAGCATTTTAAAATCCTTGTTTTATTTTTGAAAAGATTCCAGTATTTCTCAATTCTTCATCGTTCATGATTCATTTTACCTTTCAAAAACATACCTAGTTGACAACCACTCTCCGTTGACAGTCAGTGACCAAGTCTCCATAACCGAGGAGCAACGTTAATCCGGATAAATAATACTCAGCTGAGGATCCCTATCCACACTGCATATGTAGCACCCAAGCTTGCATATGCCAACTCGTCTACCACGATTCCTCCAAGATTGGGCCCGGTCCTACGCCACCCGGAAGTACAGTACACCACTCCTATCCAGGTACGACGACCACGTGGGTACATGCTACTTCCGCCATCTCTCCACTCCCAGTGCGCGGTTGTCGGTCCAATAAAGGATTCCTCGGAGCCAGAGCTTTCCGAAGTATGTGAATAGTTGCAAGTCTTGGCCAGCAGGCCCCCATACAGATGGTCCCTAAATTTTTCCTCCAGCAACAAGCACCTTGGGACTCTAACCCAAGAGTACAGGTTCTGTCGGTTTTTCAACCCTGTCCTGGTCGGTGTCAACTGTTGAGTCCCGGACTACAACATGACGGCACCGTATGCTCGGACAACCCCTTCTCGATAATGACCACATGCTAGCTAGGCAAGCAGTCATCGAACGAGAAGTATAACCAAATCCCTTGATATGATTCATCTCAGTGATCACACTTTTGAAATTGGCATTTTTATTGCAAATCTATTGTATAGCATCACTAAGCATTTTGCAAATAGTTTTTAAAACAGGGCAGGTGGATCTTCTGGTGGAGATAAACAATGCAGGTAATAGGTCATCACACAACTCCTATAACCTAATGCAGTAGTTTAACTCAAAAGCATTTTAAGAAAACTTTTGTAAAAGCGAGGTAGGGTTAAAATGCACCGGGGCTTGCCTTGAAGAGCAAAGAGGACAGGCTCGGGGTCGGCAGTGCAGGCGTCGGAGTTCGGGGTCGCCTCAGGGGTAGGTCCGTCAGCGGCCGCTTCGACTTTGACATTCTCTCCTTCGGTCACTATACGTATGCAATGATGTATGCTTATGAGGATGCTGACATGAACAAAACAGCATAGGACAAAACCTACTGATTCTAGAGCACAACTTTCTATCGTGTAATTAACTTCTAGAACAGACACAAAGTTACTTATCTTGATCTCTAAGCAAAATTAATCAACCTATTAAGTATCATTTATCCGACCTAAACACAAATCAAGCATGGCATCACAAACATCATAGACCAAATGGGTGGGGGTCTATGAACAACAACAATCCCAAAAGTCACTCACAGGGCATACAACATGAACTCTACTTGATTTTTTCTATTTTCCTAATTATATAAAAAAGGTCATTTTATGCAGTTGCTCCAAAATTTACCCAATTAATCTCATAGGTTCATTATGGTATAAATAGATGTCAAAACAAATTTCATAATTTTTGGAGATCATTAAGGTGCTTAACAAAAATCAAACATTCAATTAACAAAAGGCACTATTTAACAATTAAATAAAAACCCAAAACTCAACTTGCTCCAAAAGGCCTCAAAAGTTCACCAGAGACTAAACATGACATAACTAGCACATAAAAATTTATCTCATGATTTTTGGAGCTACACATGATTTTCTAAAAATCCAAAACCATCCATTTATTAATTAAAAGAGGGATTTTACATTTTCAAATTCTTGCAGAAAAGTCAAGTTTTATATTTTTATAAAATACTTCAAGGTATAAAGAGTCTACCATGAATTTTTTTAGAATTTTTGGAGCAACACAGAAAATCACACAAAAAGATGAAAAAGGAACACTATTCACATCTTTCAGAAAAAAGAAAAGAGCACTGTGCTCCTTCTTCGCAGGGCTCGGGCGAAAAGGTGAACGCGTGTTTGCTCGAGGCTCGAGGCCTGGCTCGATGCTCGGGCGAAACGGAAAACGATCGCTTCGTCCAAGGCCTGGCTGGGAGGCTCGGGCGAGACGGAAACAATGGTCCGTCCGAGGCCTGGCTGGGAGGCTCGGGCGAGACGGAAACAATCGTCCGTCCGAGGCCTGGCTGGGAGGCTCGGGCGAGACGGAAACAATCGTCCGTCCAAGGCCTGGTTGGGAGGCTCGGGCGAGACGGAAACGCGGGTTCGTTCGAGGCTTGGCTCGGGCGAAGCGGAGGGTGCACGCTTGCTCGAGGCTAGGCTCGGCGAAGTGGTGAGTGTGTGTGTCCGCTCGAGGCCTGGCTCGAGCGAGACGGTGAGGGTGTGTGTCTACTCGAGACCTGGCTCGAGCTAGACAGTGTGTGAGTGTGTCCGCTCGAGGCCTGGCTCGAGCGAGACGGGAAACGTGTGCTCGAGGCCTGGCTCGAGCTAACGGTGAACGTGCATCCGCTCGAGGCCTGGCTCGAGCTTTACGCCGTGAAAGCAGAGACCGGGGGGGCTCTGAGTGCTTACCACGGGTCGGAGGCAGGGCTCGGCGGGGCGGAACAAGGGTCGAAGGAGTGAGCTCGACGTTGGCGGTGCTTCGGCGGAGTTCTCTCGGCGGCGAGCGGCGTACCAGCGGGTCTGTCCACCAAAAGAGATCGCCGAGGAGCGGTTAGGAGCGTGCTGAGGTGAGGAAGAAAGGGCAGGGGCCGGAGGGACGGGAGGAACACTCACGGCGGCGAATTTCTCTCCTTACCGAGGCGAGGCCGTTCGCCGGAGTTGAGGAAGAACCGTTCGCGCCGGCGAAAGGAGGGGCGGAGGGGTGAAATTGGTTGTTCGGGAAGGTGGAGAAGCTCAAGGCGAAGGCAGCGGCGGGCGCGGCTGGCTCTGGGGAGGCTCGGTGGCTCGGGTTCACGGAGCTCGCCGATGACGGAGGAATGGCGGAGCTCGACGGCTTTTATAGCCGCGGGACGGAGCTGGGAAGGGGTCCGGGCGAGGGGTGAGAGCGCTCGCACGACATTAAAGGAGGTAGGGAGCAGGGTAGGGTGGCTCGGTGCGGCGGGGAACGCGCGCGCGGCGGGGCGGCTTGCCGGCGGCCGGCAGCTGCCCGCTGTCCGCGGCCGTAGGGGAAGAGGGAGGGGTAGGGAACGGCGAAGGCAGGCGTAGGTAGGGGCCGAGAGGAAAACGAGCGCCAGCGCTTGGCCGCGCGCGGCACGGGCGCAGGTCAGCCGGGCTCGGCATGGGCGGCGAGGCTTCGCGCGCGACGCGGCGGCCTTGCCGGTGGCCGGGGCCCCCTGGCTTTAAAGCTCATGCACAGAGACGACATTTATTCCAAAACTTCCCCTTTCTGAACTTTTGAAATTACTCCCAAAACTTGAACTACACAAAGAAAACTCAAAACACCAAAGTTGCTTAAAATTTTGAGATCTACAACTTTGCCAATATAAACTTTTTCTGAAACTCAAAAGTTTTTGAGATAATTTTGAAAACCGAAAAAGGGACAAAATTGCAGTTTGAAAGAATTTGAAATTACTTCTGATTTTGTATTGAAACTTGAAAATCTGCAAATACCAAAGTTGTTCCTCTTGACAAGATCTACAACTTTGCTAAAAGGACCAACTTCAAATTTTGAATAGTTTTTAAATTAATAAAAGAGGGGTAAAAACCAGGGTTTGGAAATCAGGGTTTTTTCAAAAGGAATTTAAATTCTATTTCTGATTTTTAACTTCGATCAACACAACAAAACATCAAGACACTCAACTGAACAAGATTTACACAAAGCTAGACACAGAGATGAAATTACCATTTTGCCCTTAAAGGAAGATTTGGGCCTTTAGGGTTTTTTGAAAAAGAGATCACTACACAAGTCACCTCAGAAAAAGGTAAATGCAAAACAAGCATTAGGCAAACATAAATGCATGACAAGAAAGATTAATGACTAAAAATGATGACATGTCAGGTTAATTACATATTAATCACCGGAGGTGTTACAGTGGCCGGGGCGTTGCACAGCCCGAACGGCATCGCCAGGAACTCATACAGGTCGTCGTGGGTACGGAACGCCGTCTTGTGGATGTCCTCCGTCCGCATCCGGACCTGGTGGTACCCCGACCGAAGGTCGAGTTTGGTGAAGAAGCACGCCCCGTGGAGCTCATCCAAGAGCTCGTCGACGACGGGAATGGGGAACACATCTTTGATGGTGAGGGCGTTCAAGGCGCGGTAGTCGACGCAGAAACGCCAGGAACCATCCGCCTTCTTGACGAGGAGGACCGGTGAGGAGAACGCCGAGTCGCTGCGGCGGACGATGCCCTGCTGGATCATGGCGGAACATTGACGTTCCAGCTCGTCCTTGTGCGCCGCCGGGTACCGGTACGGATGAACAGCCACCGGCGCGGCGTCTGGCTTGAGGATGATGCTGTGGTCGCGGCTGCGAGGTGGTGGCAGTCCCGTGGGCTCGGCGAAGACGTCCTCGAACGTGGCCAGCAGCTCAGCGAGGAGCGGCGCGCTGGACACGGTGGAGCAGAGCTGCGGCGCGGTGGCGAGCGGCGCCCCCGTCCAGTGCACCGGGCGCCCAAGAATCTGGAGCGCCATGGATGGCGCGACGAAGTCCCAGGTCACCGGCCCGAGGGTAGCCAGCCACTGAGTACCAAGGACCACGTCGAAACCTGCAAGTGGCATGACAAACAGGTCGATGGCGAAGTTGACGCCGGCGATGGTGACCGGAGCCGCGCGGATGACTCCAGGGCATGAGACCCGCTCGCCGTTGGCCACAACAGCGGTGAGGCGCGGGCGGGGCTCGACTGTCAGCCCCGTGCGTTCCGCCGCCCCGGCAGAGACGAAATTGTGGGTCGAGCCGCTGTCGAGGAGGGCGACGAGGGAGGCGGCACCCACTGTAACGGCCAGCTACAGCGTGCCGCCGCAGGGGACGCCGGCGACCGCGTGCAGGGAGAAAACGGGGGCCACCGGGTCCTCGGCCTCGGTTGCCGCGTCCGCCCCGTCGTCGTCGATCTCCACGCCTTCGAGGAAGAATATGCGTTTGCAGAACCTATTATGGCCACGAGAATACTTTTCATTACAGTTAAAGCAAAGCCCCTAGCGACGCCGTTCCGCCATCTCCTCCTGGGAGAGGCGTCGCTGGTTACCCTCGCCACGGCCCTGCTGAGCAGCCGCGGGGGGGGGGGGGGGGGAGGAAGAGCCAGCAGGGGTGGCTGTGCTGGAAGTGTCGGCCGCCCTGCGGGAACAGAGGGGGGGGCCGGTATGGTGCCCTAGGCGGGGGAGGCGGCTGCCGTGCGGCCTCCATCAGCTCCACCTGTCGCGCCAAACTCATGGCCGCCGCGAGGGATTCGGGATTGTGGATGCGGACGGCGTGGCTGAGCGGCGGTAGAAGGCCGCCGGTGAAGAGCTGAACGCGCTGCGCCTCGTCCAGCCGGCCCGCGCGCGGCAGGAGGGCCTGGAAGCGGTTGGCGTACTCCTCCACGGTCCCGGTGCGTCGGCATTCCGCGAGCTCGAACAATGGTGCGGATCGAAGGGGAGGCTCGAACCGAAGGTTCAGGAGATCCTTAAAGCGCCCCCAAGTCGGCGTGCCGTCGTCTTCCTCGAGCTGCGTGTACCAGAGCTGCGCGACATCATCCAGGTGGTAGGAGGCCATCCACACGCGCTCTTCGGCCATGGTGCGATGTTGGCGGAAGTACGAGTCGCACTTGTTGAGGAACAGCATCAGATCAGTCGTGCCGTCGAAGCGGGGAAAATCCCACTTCTTATGCTTGGGCGGGTGATCATGATCACGGGAACCCTCCGACCTGCGGTCGTCGCCGCTGCCGGATGACGACGCGGACTTCTCCTTCTTCATAGCCGCCATGTCGGCCTTCATGGTGGAGAGCTCGGTGGTGAGGGCCTTCAGCGATTCCAGAACATCGGCGAGCGTGGGCTCAGACATGGCCGGTGCTTGGGAATCGGGCGCGGCGGAGGTGGGGGATGGCGGCGCGGTAGGGCAGGGGTTTGCGGCGGCGGCTGTGGAAGACTGGGTGGAGCGGGTGGGAGAGGATCGTCGAGACCTTGATACCAGGTTGTCAAGGGCGTTAAACCCTTGGCTGGCCGGACCACGGCTGCGTAGCTCGTAGCCGTCGGCCGTCTTCTCCGGTGAGGTTATACCCCTCTACCGCAGGCTTAGATGAAACGAGGAAGAAGATAGGATAATTGATATTGCTTAATTCTCCATAATATGAGTACAAGGAATATAAAGGCCAACCGGCCAAGTAATAAGGAAACAAACTCCTAATTGGAAACAAACTCCTATTTTCCCGACCTTGATCCTTTCCTAATTGATCGGATCAGACCCGTCCTCTGCGCCTGTGCTGCCCGCGGCCGTGGGCCCTTCACGCCGCGCGGCCCGCTCTGCTGCCCGGCGGACGTCGCGCGCCCTACGGCGTCGTACGTACGCGGAGCCCCACATGACAACAACATACACCGTTCTCCCATGGGTATGACACCCAGCCATGGCATAGAAATAACACAGTAGGACTAGGGATGTTTGAGGGAGAAGGATGGCATAGATTGTAACTGTGAGAAGTAGTTGGCCATGGATGAACAAGATTGCCCTCCATTTTGCATGATTTGTGCAACCATTCCTCTACCAAGTGCATAAAGAATAATTGTAAGGTATTTAATCAACAAAGCTTTGCAAGCAAAATTGTCTTAGTCTGTTTATATTACAAGGGAAAATAGACAACTCTATAGTTAAATGGTACTGTTGATGACCAACTAAATGTGACGACCAAAAAAATACTAGAAAGCATAGCAAACTACCATATAGTGATCTAATGTTCCATAATTAATTAATCGTATTAGGGTAACCTGTGCAATTGTAACTTGCACCTTGCTGTGCCTTATTGATCAGTAATTCTACTCTAAATAATCCAGATGACAAGGAGTTTCAGTTGGCTGTACCTTGCTGTCGCTGCGTAGGGGACGATGGTGTCTCTTCTGCCAGAGTGGGTCAGTCTCGCTGGTATGGGAAAGGGGCCATGCTGGGCATGGAAGGCAGTGGCAGAACCAGGGTTTTGCCTAAGGGTATGCCAGACCAAAATTCTTACATACAATTCAGTAAAATCCATAGAGCAATTTGGTAAACAATTGTAAAATTTGCCCCCCAGTCTGGTATACAGGTAATAAGTAATACTATAAAGCTTACACAATAAGAAGCTAGGAACAGAAACTACAGAAGTTTTGAATCTCCCTTGAATAGCAAAAATTTATTGCACAACGGCTGGCAGCAATAACAAGCAGGCTTCAAATCATATTAAGCAAAACATAGGTGTTAACATTCAATTCAGCAAACGATTGCCCTGTTTGCTCGTCAAGCACCAATACAAAAATTGTTTCTTCCAACCATAGAGCACGAATTTGGTGTTTTCACCCAACTAATTACATCAGGGCAGATTTAACATAAGCATCGATTGTCGCCCAATACCTAAAGAGATCGAGAAGGCCCAATAACCCGCACGGAGATCAGTGGTGGCCATGGCCATGGCCATGGTCGTGGGAAGAGGACGAGCACCCGCCGCCGCCGCCGCTGGTCCCCTCGCCGGCGTCACTGTGAGGGCCAGGGCACCGGTGGCCGCCGCCGCCGCCGGGAGCCTCGTCGTCGCTGCAGTCCTCGTCGAAGGGGACCTCCTTGTGGAATATGCAGCACTTCTTCGAGCTCTTGCGGCCGAGGCCCTCGTTGTCCACCGTCCCCTCTTTCCACGACACCTTCTTCTTGGCCCGCCGCTTCAGGCGCAGCACCACCGACTCAGGGGCCGGGGCCGGCGCCGACGCGGCCGCCGGGGGCGGGGCGGAGGACGACGACGACGGGGACGGGTCGATCGTCACCGTCACGGATCCGGTAGAAGAAGACTGCGGCGGCGGCGCGCGCGTTGCCATGGGGATGGAGAATTCGGGATTCTCCTCCGCCTCGGTCGCAGGGGGTGGCGCGGCGTCGGGCTCGGACCACGGAAACAGCGGGAAGGCGACCTCGTCGTCGGGCCAAATCGCTGCGAGATTGGGGAATGGCCGGATGCGTACGGAACGGAACGCGGTGTGGGGAATTGGGGGAGGAAGCGACGGTGGGTACGATGCGGCTTGAGTGGATTCTTCTTCCCGCAAAAGCCCACGAAGCATGACGCGGCCTGCTGTATTACTGTGGGTTTTCGCGGTAAAAATGAGGATGTTGGCTTTTCAAAAGCCCAAGAAAACTGGGGCTTAAGTAATTTCGTGAGAGGCCAGCCCTATTTGTTGAAAGGCCATACATATACATACTATAGTACAATAATTACTAACACGACCTGTTTCTCAAAAAATAAAGTTATTAACACCACCTGATGTTTTATATGAGTTGAGCAAGTATGGTTTCTCATCTAAGAAGTAAGAACACTGCTTGTGATCAACAAAAATCGTTAGAGTTCAGATGCACAAGTTATTGCAGAACAGTTGATAAGGTAGGCCATTTTTATTTAGCATTTTGCCAAAGATATATGTTTCTTATAAGGCTAATATAGCTGGGGCGCAGTGTTATTTTGGAGAGCTTTTTTTTTCCTATAATGCTGAAGTGGCAGCCACACTACTACTTTTTTTTATCAAGTATATGAACCTGAATTTGTGCAGGTCAGATTTCAGCACAGTCAACACACGCGTTGTTGCTCGTGTTTTTGGCATGCTCACTGATGGTTTTACTTGCAAGTGGGCAGCAATAATTCTTCCGAAAGCTTCCTACAGTATGTCTGAACTTACGCCCTCTTCAGTTTTGAGTCTTTTCGATCATCTTCTATCGACCTTCTTCTTTCTCCAGCCAAAAAAATAAATAGAATAGCAATGATGAGAGATTGACGAAGCTAGTTACGTTTGTGGTGGCTTCACTAGCTTCTGCTACAGTAGCTATGTAGTGTGCTATCTATGGTAGAAAAATCCGCCGTAATAGGTCATTAAAAGAGGCCCTTAATCGAAGTACGTTACACGTTGCTGGAGCAGTCACAGCAGATATGATGTTAGATGTATGGGTCCTGTCCTTATACTGATGGTCCATCAATCTAATCATTTGTGTCAAGTAATTAAGCAGTCATTTTCTACTCAATATATTGATGCGCACGGCAAATCAATACAGGATCCGAGAGGTCGCCTACTAACCTGTTTCGGATGCCATTCAGGAAGCATTCCATTTTCATTCTTGGGCCCTGTTTGGATCCCAGAGCTAGAGCTTGTTTGAGCTATTTGAAGCTCAACTAGCCCTAAAGTATCTAAACATGAGGGCTAGTTTGAGCTAGTTGCATCTAACTCATTCAAAAAAACTATCTCCACCAAGAGGTGATTATTTGGGCCAGTTCTAGTTAGGACCACTACAAAAATGATCTTTCTCTCTACCTCTATTCTACCAAATGATTAAAAAAATACATTTATTGTCAATCTAACTCTTTTATCCAAACATCACAAGAGCTAGAGTTAGTTTATAGTTAGAAAATAACTCTAGCTCTAGCTGAGTTAGAGGGATCCAAACAGGGCCCGGGCCTGGTTGCGTTTCTTGGAGCACACCGGCCATCAATTTATGTTGGTAGTTAGTAGTCCTACTTTTAGTAGGATGATACGTATAGGTTTCGGTATTTCGTATACTCAGAAAAATCCCCTTCAACTAACCGTATTATAATGGCAAAAGGATTTCCTTTGATATATTAATTAAATGCTGACAGCCACTTTATATTATGCCTGACGACAACCTGTGCTGATGAGAAGACTATAAGTACAGCATATATATGCCTGATTTGAAAAATGAAGAATATCACCGTGTCAACACGCACAGTACAAGGTGGAGGACGACGACGACGAAAGAGCCAGAAGTAAACAGTTTCGACTTTCGCCGGACGTGGTCGTCAGAGTTTTATAGCGTTAGTTTTCAGAGGCGATGCAGAACGTAACAGGGATTCGTGGACAAATGCTGCAGGTCTAACTCGTCTACATATTCATATTCAAACCCCCGGCCTATAGGTAATAACAAAAACACAAAGCTGCAGATAGCAGAGCAGAGGTTAATTAGAAGGGGAAAAAAAAACTACTGCTAGAAGCCTACTGTAGTGAACATGTGATGAAAAGATCGTAGATCCTTAAAACAATCCCTGACATCCACGGTAATAAACTAAACAATAATAAAACGTCACTAGCAGCAGCGAAAGGCCAAACAGGCAACACTGCTCAACCAACTCGCATGCACAGCACACACTTGCGAACAAAGAAAGAGCCTGTTGTTCCCGCGCGCGATAATGGATCGATCGAGCTCAGCCGCTTATGCACACATCTCAATGCACATCTAATGGTGCATGTGATGAGGGCATATGCCGGCATATTTTTGTTTCCCCGCTCGGGCTCAGCTCCCGGCTCCGGCTGCTGCGCGCGTGCGTGCATGCGAGATTCTCGGCTGGCGGCTACTTGCACAAGTGATGGCATGCCAATTGCCAACGCAATAAAAGTTACACGTGCGCCGGCATGGAATCCAAAGCAGCCACACGGAGCAGGGAGCCAGGGACACCACCGGACATTGCAGCTGGACGGCGTGGTGATGTGGAGCTCGCGCCACCTGGTGCTGGTGTGTGTGATTCCGCCTGCATGCAGGTTTGCTGCGCTGCCCGTAATCACTTGTCTTGCCGCTGTATGCTTGCTGCCATAGCACGCGAGCAGCATATAATTAACTCTGGGTAATACTACATCAGGTAAGTGATGTGCTAATTTTTCTATTCTCCCTGCTGGCGCAGGCGCTGTCGTCTCACTCATCACTGATGAGACGGAGGAGTGGTGGTGGTTACTGTTAAAAGAATAAGCAATTTCCAGATTAAAACTAGAAAATAAATCATGATAAATTAATGATCTAGATATCTCAGATTGTATTGTTTACTAGCATAGCAAAACATGCATAACATGATCTCATACATGACAACCGGTGTAAACATAGCTCGTACACCAGATAGATTAAAAAGCAAGAACAAAAGCATAAGATCTGATATAAGCATAGAGATTAGATCACGAACGGCGTACCTTTCTGATGCTGGAGAAGACGGTGGCGGAGTCGGCGCTGGACGATCCTCGATGAGCGCTGGAGGAAGAGCTCGGAGCAGTTGACGACGAGTACGTCTTGACGCAGCGCCGCCTGACTTGGACGGTAGACGACCCGTTGTTGAAGACGAGAGCAGTCGCGCGACGAGCGCTTCCCAAAAACCTTATTCGCCTTCTCCCGGTGCAGGATCACAAAGACGAGAGTTCCGGAGACCGGCTCGCCCGGTCGCTGGTGCACGCAAGCGAACGGACTGGAGACGACTAGACGGCAGCGCAAAAGCGATATGAGGCAAACCCTAGCTCGAGAGGTGTTGAGATACGTTTTGGCGTGGCCGATAGGCTGCTTATATAGCCCTGTTGAACCGACCTCGTGTCGCGATCACGATCTAAATCGGTTTAGGACTCTTGAGTCGTAACTGTTTAGGACTCTGCAACTTGAAGGCCAAGAAACCAAAAACTAAAACTGCAAAAGGAGACCGCGCTCCCGCAAGGCGAGGAGCCGGATTTCGGCGGACCATTCACGCAGGTGCCGCGCACCCGCGCAAGTCGCCACGCCCGGCCCGGCCCGGCGAGGCGAGGCGAGCGAGCGCGCGCGTGTGGGTTTCTCTTTCTCCTTCTCACACTAGACTTGAGGAAGTGGAGAGGACTTCCATATTTAAGCAAGTCCTCCTCCCCTTCCACTAGCAAGGTGGGACTAAAGAGTTCCACTTCCCCTCTTTGCTCACACATGAATGGGCCTTTGAGATTTATTATGAATTTCAGAATTTGTTAATGGGCCAAGCCCATATAATTCTAACAATCCCCCACCAGATCTCAAATTCCCATTTAGAGTTTTGTCTGTTCCCGCTACTGTTTGATATACTAGTGTTTAGCAGAGACTGTTAAGTTGAACTTCCGCTTATAACCTTAAGTTACACTTATTCACAACTTGAACAATGGACTATGCCTTGAATTGCAAGTTTTGCGTGAAGCAAGTTTTACTCAAGGTTAAACTAGTACCTGGCTGCCAATAGCCTTTCTCCGTGGGTGGAGCATATACGTCATACTCCATGGTCTCTTCATGAGCTTACTAGAGATCACCCTAATCTCATAGACTGCGATGTTTAACAGTCATGGCTCATATAGGTATGTTCTTTCAAGAATACTCTGTAGGACAACATCTTTGCTTTTAAAAGCCAATAGAACATATTAAGGCCTTTGCCAACCTTCCATACAGTGCCTCATAGCAATGAGAGTATTGCATCTTTCACATAGAGAGGGTTTAGAGGTTACTCTCCTCAGTTTACCAATAGCTTGTTCTTCCCAGATCCTTAGTCACGGGATCTCCGATCAAAAAGGTTGGGTTGCTACTACTGTAAACTCATATGGGTCTCATACCCATCTCCCTTGATGCGATTTCTATCACATTTCGTGATAACCCTTTTGTAAAGGGATCTGCCAGGTTTTTGTCTGTTTGCACATAAGTCACAGCTATTACTCCGGAGTTTCTCAACTTCCTGACAGACTTCAAACGTCTTTTAACGTGTCTTGTTGACTTCGCATTATCCTTAGCACTATTCACTTTAGTGATCACTGTTTGATTATCACAGTTCATAAGGATAGCCGGTATTGGTTTTTCAACCACCGGTAAGTCAGACAAGAGCTCACACAGCCACTCTGCCTCTGCAGAAACTGTATCCAAAGCAGCAAGTTCTGCTTCCATGGTTGATTTAGTCAATATAGTCTGTTTACAAGACCTCCATGACACTGCACCACCTCCAAGGGTAAAAACATACCCACTAGTGGCGTAGATCTGATCAATATCAGAAATCCAGTTTGCATCACTATATCCCTCTAGCACAGCTGGGTGCCCAGAATAGTGAATTCCAAAACTCATTGTACCTTTGAGATAACGCAAAACTCTTTCAAGTGCATGCCAATGATTATCACCCGGGTTGGACATATACCTACTCAACTTGCTCACAGCAAATGAGATATCTGGTCTAGTTGCGCTCGCTAGATACATGAGTGAACCAATAATCTGAGAGTATCTCAGTTGGTCTCTAGCAATCTTTCTGTTCTTTCTCAAAGTCACACTGGGATCATAAGGTGTTGGAGAAGGTTTACTATCCATAAAGCCAAAGCGACTCAAAACCTTCTCAACATAGTGAGATTGCAATAAAGTAATCTCACTCTCATCCTTAATCAGCTTAATGTTCAAAATAACATTAGCTTCACCCAGATCTTTCATATCAAAACTCTTTGATAGAAAAGACTTGACCTCATTAATAACATCAATATTTGTTCCAAAAATAAGAATATCATCAACATATAAACATAATATAACAGATTGACCCCACCATGTCGATAATACACACACCTATCAGTTTCATTAACAGCAAAGCCTGCACTAATTAAAGTAGTGTCAAACTTCTCATGCCATTGTTTAGGTGCTTGTTTCAAGCCATACAAAGATTTCAATAACTTACACACTTTTTGCTCTTCACCTTTTACTACAAACCCATCAGGCTGATCCATATAGATCTCCTCATCCAACTCTCCATTAAGAAAAGTTGTCTTCACATCCATTTGATGAATGAGAAAACCATATGAGGCAGCCAGGGAAAGTAATACTCGAATAGTGGTTAATCTAGCAACAGGTGAATAAGTATCAAAGAAATCCTCGCCTTCTTTTTGAGTATAACCCTTAGCCACAAGTCGAGCCTTGTACTTGTCAATAGTACCATCAGGTCTAAGCTTCTTCTTGAACACCCACTTACAACCCACAGGTTTGCAACCAAAAGGCAACTCAGATAACTCTCAAGTACCATTAGAAAGAATCGAGTCCATCTCACTACGAACAGCTTCTTTCCAATCATCTGCATCTGGAGATGCATATGCTTCTGTAATAGAAGTAGGAGTATCATCCACAAGGTACACAATGAAATCATCACCAAAGGATTTTGCAATCCTTCGTCTCTTGTTCCTCACAGGAATTTCATTGTCATCCTCCTCAAGGACTTCATTAAGTGGTTGTTCAAATGACTTAAACGGAGACTCAATAGGTGTAGTAAAATCAGGAGTTAATTCAGAGGAAAACTTAGCATTGCTACGCATATCTTTCATAGGAAAAATGTTCTCAAAGAATGTAGCATCACGAGATTCAAAGATCGTATCCACATGCATATCAGGTACTTCAGATTTTACTACTAAAAATCTATAGGCAATGCTACGATGTGCATATCCTAGAAAGATGCAATCCACGGTCTTTGGTCCAAGCTTACGCTTCTTAGAAATTGGAACATTGACTTTCGCCAAACATCCCCACGTGCGTAAGTATGTAAGTGATGGTTTCCTTCCAACCCAATACTCGTATGGAGTTGTCTCTTTATTTCTGTTTGGAACTCTATTCAGGACATGACTCGCAGTCAATAAAGCCTCCCCCACCATGCCTTAGAAAGACCAGCAGTATCTAACATGGCGTTCACCAAGTCAGTCAACGTGCGGTTTTTCCTCTCGGCAATCTCGTTTGATTCAGGAGAATAGGGAGCTGTCCTCTCATGAATAATACCATGTTTCGTACAGAAATCATCAAAAAGCATAGGAAAAAACTCACCACCACGATCTGACCTTAGACGTTTAATCTTTCTCTCTAGTTGATTCTCAACTTCAGCCTTATAGATTTTAAAGTAGTCTAGCGTTTCATCTTTAGTTTTAAGCAAGTAAACATAACAATATCTAGTTGCATCATCAATTAAAGTCATGAAATATCTCTTTCCACCTTTTGTCAACACACCATTCATCTCACAAAGATCAGAATGTATGAGTTCTAGAGGTGCCAAGTTTCTCTCCTCCGTTGCCATGTGAGGCTTGCGAGGTTGCTTTGATTGCACACAACTATGGCACTTAGAACCTTTGGTAATAGTGAAATCTGGAATTAAACTCAGGCTAGACAAACGTGACATTAAACCAAAGTTCACATGACATAAACGAGAATGTCAAATATTAGAACTATCATTAATTGTGCCACAAATATGATTTACTGACTTATTACAAAAATCTGCCAAAGATAGGCGGAACAAGCCTCCGCAATCATAGCCTTTACCAATAAATTGTCCATGCTTAGACATAACTACTTTATTGGACTCTAAAACTACTTTAAAACCATCTCTCAAAAGAAGAGATACGCTAACAAGGTTTTTGCGTATAGTAGGGACATGCTGCACGTTCTTCAGTTGCACGATCTTCCCCGAAGTAAACTTCAGATCTATCGTGCCAACACCACGAACAGAAGCATGTGATCCATTCCCCATTAGGATGGAGGAACCTTGGAGCCCCTGATAAGAAGAAAACAGAGAGATATCAACACACGTGAATATTAGCACCTGTATCAACCCACCAATTTGGTGATTGAAATACTGATAGTACAGTAGGAAAATTATCATACCCGTCATCAGCATCGCTAGTAGTCACAAGGTTGACATTCTTCTTTTTCCCTTTGCGGTTCGCTCGCTCCGGACACTCTTTGGAAAAATGCCCAAGCTCTCCACAAGTGAAGCACGACAACTCTGCTTTATTCTTCTTCTTCTTCTTAAATGTAGTAGTAGTTTTGGCATTGAAAGACTTAGGCTTTCCTTTGTACTTGCCATGGTTTTTCTGGACGAAGTGGGCGCTAGCTCTTTCCTCGTTCCCCTTCTCAGTGTTATCTTTAGCCCGAGCCTTCTCTTCAACATCAAGAGATGCTATCAGGTTTTCAACTGATATTTTCTGTCTCTTGTGTTTAAGGCTTGTGGCGAAATTCGTCCAAGAGGAAGGTAGCTTTGCAATAATGCACCCAGCCACAAACTCATCGGGTATAACACAGTTGAGGAGTTCAAGCTCTTTCGCCAGACGGTGTATCTCATGAGCTTGCTCGACTATAGATTTGTTCGCAACAATCTTGTAGTCATGAAAAGTCTCCATGATGTACAACTCTTTGCCAGCATCTGAAGCACCAAAGGTAGCTGCCAGATAATCCCACAAAGTCTTTGCGTCTTTAATGTGCAGAATTGTATCAAAAATATGATCAGCAAGGACATTCTGCACAACTCCCACAAAGATTTGGTTGGTATCCTGGAAAGCTCTCTGATCCTCTTCAGAGATATTTCCCTCCGGCATACCAACACTCACCCAGAACACTTTCATGGCCGTCAACCAATTGGTGACCTTAACTTGCCATCTCTTAAAGTGCTCTCCAGAAATTTTTTTCTGGCTTCAGCGCATCAACAAAACTAGTCATAGTTAATTCTGGAAACCTAATAAGGTTTTTGGATTGTTAAAAGAATAAGCAATTTCCAGATTATAACCAGAAAATAAATCATGATAAATTGATGATCTAGATATCTCAGATTGTATTGTTTACTAGCATAGCAAAACATGCATAACATGATCTCATACATGACAACCGGTGTAAACATAGCTCGTACACCAGATAGATTAAAAAGCAAGAACAAAAGCATAAGATCTGATATAAGCATAGAGATTAGATCACGAACGACGTACCTTTCTGATGCTGGAGAAGACGGTGGCGGAGTCGGCGCTGGACGATCCTCGATGAGCGCTGGAGGAAGAGCTCGGAGCAGTTGACGACGAGTACGTCTTGACGCAGCGCCGCCTGACTTGGACGGTAGACGACCCGTTGTTGAAGACGAGAGCAGTCGCGCGACGAGCGCTTCCCAAAAACCTTATTCGCTTTCTCCCGGTGCAGGATCACAAAGACGAGAGTTCCGGAGACCGGCTCGCCCGGTCGCTGGTGCACGCAAGCGAACGGACTGGAGACGACTAGACGGCAGCGCAAAAGCGATATGAGGCAAACCCTAGCTCGAGAGGTGTTGAGATACGTTTTGGCGTGGCCGATAGGCTGCTTATATAGCCCTGTTGAACCGACCTCGTGTCGCGATCACGATCTAAATCGGTTTAGGACTCTGCAACTTGAAGGCCAAGAAACCAAAAACTAAAACTGCAAAAGGAGACCGCGCTCCCGCAAGGCGAGGAGCCGGATTTCGGTGGACCATTCACGCAGGTGCCGCGCACCCGCGCAAGTCGCCCGGCCCGGCCCGGCCCGGCCCGGCGAGGCGAGGCGAGCGAGCGCGCGCGTGTGGGTTTCTCTTTCTCCTTCTCACACTAGACTTGAGGAAGTGGAGAGGACTTCCATATTTAAGCAAGTCCTCCTCCCCTTCCACTAGCAAGGTGGGACTAAAGAGTTCCACTTCCCCTCTTTGCTCACACATGAATGGGCCTTTGAGATTTATTATGAATTTCAGAATTTGTTAATGGGCCAAGCCCATATAATTCTAACAGTTACTGCCTTGAAGAGGCCGGTGCCATAGCTGTTAGAAATAAAGGCAATTTTCATATTATTTTAATTCCGTAAATTAACATTATGATGACGACATAATAGAGATAATATAATAGTGATTTCATAATATCACATATGACCATAGCAGTACGGTACATATGTGAAATAAGCATGTGAATCATATATAGGATGATAAAACATAATAAATCATCTACTGCAGAAAAGCATGTGAAACAACGTAACTGGCTTACTGATACATATACGCAACAACTACTGAAACAACGAAATAGAGCTACTGCAACATTCAGAAAATATGTAACAGACAGCAACCCAGGATATATAACAGACAGCAGTACTGCGTCACTTATGAAACAATAAAAGACAATTATTGCAACATATTCACCAGTACTAGTGAAACAAAATGACGGAACAGAATTCTGAATCACGAAAATTAAAGAGAAGATGAACAGTTCATACCCGCCCATCCTTAGTGCAGATCCAGATCCTTGTCCAACTTCCTTGGTCATGTCGCAGTAGATGGAGACGAAGACCAATCACCGGGAAGAAGATGATCAAGACCAATCACCGGGAAGAAGATGATCAGCAGCCAATCACCGGGAAGAAGACCACGACGGTGATTCTCCTGAAGAAGAACAGCGGCGAAGATCGTTCGGACAGTCGCGTAGTCGCTCCCCAAAAACCTAATTGTCGATTCCCAGTGCAGGGTCTCGATCGACACCGGCTCCGGAGGCACCTGCCCTCTCGCTCCTCCGTGCGCGCGGAGTTACGAGATGGGGAAATCTTTCCTGCAGCGGAACTGAGTACTGAATTGTGTGTTCTGATTTCTGTTCTCCGTTCAGAGAAGAGAGAGGAAAGGAAGAATAAAAACAGCAGGCACACTCTCCTCGTTGAGGAATTTGTGCGGCCACACCAGGGAAGAGGGAGGAGCAGGCAAACTTGGAAACTCCAGTAATTAAGGCGTGATTAGTGCGTATTAAATAAAATTAACACGCCACGCCACGCCTGCCTGTCTGATTCCCCTTTAAATTTCAATCCGATACAAACAATAATTCTCACAATTACACACCATAGAGTTATTGATTTATTAAATATATTAATGGGCTTGGACCATAATAAATCTAACAATAGCTACACCTAATTGCCTGCACCAGCATTGCTTAGTAGCCTGTCAGTTGTAACCTAGCTAGCTACCTCGTGAAGTGATGATGCTTTGCCTATTTACCTAGCGGTAGCATGGTTTGGTTCGGTGCGCGGTTTACATGATTACTTTCCATGTTGCTGCTTGACCGCCTTCATTCATTAATTAACACAAACAAAGGAGACCTGCTCCTCCGTCGGCCGCACCGGCCACGTCTCCCGAAATATTTGTAACCGTTGGATCTTCGATCGTGTGGCCACCAGTGTTCAAAGCGGATTCCATCAGAAGCGGATTCTGCTGCCTTGGTCGCTTCTGTCGGCTTCGTCTTCACTTCTCGCGTCGTAGTCTGGCTTCTGCTTCGAAGCCAGCTCCATAAATGGGCCAGTTTGGTAGAGCTCCGTCTGATTCTGATTCTCTAAGAGAAGTGATTTTGTGGCTGAAAGTGATTCTCTTTGATTCTTTAGCATAAACTCTTAAAATCAGTATGGAGAATCACTTCACAGAATCAGGAGAAGCTACTTTTTTCAGCTCTCAGCCCCTTAGTTCATTTCAGAGAATCACTTCACGGAATCAGCAGAGAATCACTTCACCCTGAAAAGCTATTTGGCAGAGCTCCTGCTGGATTCAGCAGAGAATCAGCTCCGGGAGCTCTGCCAAACAGGGCCATACAGGAGCTTCTGATTCTCCTTCTCGGCTTCTCTCCCTCTCTTTCTCCCGACTTTCCCGAGCCATCTCCTCTTCGCTCTCTCCCGTACCTCCGTCCCCTCGACATGGCCGGTGGCGATGGCGCCCTAGCGGCGCGCCCCCCATGGTGGTCGTCCCCGGCAGCGATGCGGGCGGCGCGGCCAGGCGGCGCGAGCGGGCGGCACGGCGGCGCGGCGGCCAGGCCAGCCGCGGTGGCGCCCCCGCGGCATCGCGCCGTGGCCACGGCGGCGGCACAGCAGCACAGGTAGGCGGCGCGCCCGCGCCGGAGCTGCCCCTCTCTCCGTCTCCACGTTTCCTCACCACGCGACCGTTTCCCTTCGTCCCTTCACCATGTGCCCTAGGGTTAGGGTTAGGGTACAGCGACGGCGGCGGCCAGGTCAGTTATCGCTTGTCCATTCTCCTCCGTTAGGCCTGCGTCTCCTCTAGGGTTAGGTCCCAAGGTCTATGCGAACATTTGGAATACCAGCCACGGCCTCCGCTTAGGCGGCGGTGGCTCACCCCCAGGATCTGCGCTGCTGGCCTCCGCTTAGGCGGCGGCGGCTCACCCCCATGATCTGCGCTGCTGACGAGCACCCGCCGGGTACGTTCGTCCCTTCTCGTCCCTGCCTACTGTTGCAGAACGACCATTGAAACCATAGTTTAATTTGCTAGGTACACAGACCCTTTCTCTTCTCTGTCGGCCGTGGGAAAACATTAGTCCATCTATAATTGAATTGGATCTACCTCCTGCCTAATGTGTCTGGGTGGCTGCGTGTTGTTCTTGCCCAGCCGCACCAGGCTAGGTGGCGACGTCTCAAATTTTGAGGAATCAATTTGTTCCCTATATGTGCCTGCAAGAAATTAGACGAGGCCATTTTCCCATTGGCGCTGCTCTTTTACTTTTGTTCTTTTTACTAAAGTTTTGTATTTTAGTATTAAACAGTAGATGCGTTTCGGGGTCCAGGGCATGCCGGTGCAGGAGATCATCTTTTGCGGTAGTTCAACGCATGCATTTTTTTTGTTGGTTTTTGGTGTTGGCTAATTGCCTAATTTTGGTTGTTAGTGTCCCTGACCATTTTAGCTTGGAAAGCGGGATGTCCAACACAACAAATAGGTTGATTGATTCCAGCTTTCTGTTTTAGTGTCTACTTACTGTATAGTAAACTACTATAGTGCATGAAAAATGCATGTGAACAAAATAAAAAATATGCATGTCAACAATTTTCTCTGTACGAACATGTCAGTGTTATCACACATACAATAATTCTTAAATTCTCGGTTAAATTTGTTGATAACCTGCTTTTCCATGACACATACTTTTGGATGACATCATCGTTACTATTTTTAAGCAATGGTAGGTTCGCCTCCATGTGTGTTGTTTAGTAGTTGTTGGTTGTATATGCAACCCAACTTGGGCTTTAGTTCATGCTTTGACATTTCACAAAAATTTGGACAATTCAGGACCTCACTTTGGTGCTGCTGTTTTCATCTTAAGTTATGTAAAAGTGGCTTCGCTATTTGTGTCTCCTCGCACTTTTGACATGAGCCCATCATGCGCTACCTGTGTTACACAACATTGTATTTATTCAGTGTAATATATACACCATTTAGAGTTGAGCAAGAAAAACTGATTATTAGATTTTTTTGCCAAAGGGTTCTTTTATCCATCGAGGCTTGTGTTTGCGTACCTGTGTTGCACAACATTGTATTTATTCAGTGTAATATATACACCATTTAGAGTTGAGCAAGAAAAAATGATTATTAGATTTCTTTGCCAAAGGGTTCTTTTATCCATCGATCTTTTATTTGTGTACCTGCGTTATGCACCATTGTAGGCCCTTGAACTTTCTTCAATGTAACATATACACCATTCATGGTGCCCTGAAATAGTCATATGGAGTTGTGGAAGCAAAATTGTTTGTTAGATACAGGTTGAAGGAATTTACATACATGTGATCAACTTCACTTCTATCTTTGCACTGAATTGTTCTTGCTTAGAGGCCTCCTGTTCCCCTGTTCCTTATTTGTTTATCATATTCTTCTGTTTTTACAATTAGATTTTAACACGTTATTATATATACTCCGATTTTACTCTATATGTTAATTAGAGACATGCCGAAGATTCCCTTATTGTTCTATCTTTGTTTTGATAATTTGTTCTGTCTTCGACTCTTCATCCCTCTCATTGACAGGGTCTGCCAGTTTTTGACATTGGTGTTGGACATAACAAATATGACATACCTTCGCTAATTACTCTGATGCTTGATATTTGTTTAGCAACCTACAGGTACAGTCGAAACCATGACATACCTTCAGTCGAAACTTTTAGCCTTTTACTGTACGTTATAGCAGAGTTTATATTTCAGAGATTAATATAAGCTTTGACTGTCTCTCCCATATGTGCTGCACCTTTCGTCTCAACAACCCGCAGTTTGTGGTTCAGTACTTTTCTTAGCTTCTGCATTCATGAGCATTTTAGTGCTTCCTATTTCCTTTCCTTAGTTGTTGATGCTTATTTTCCCTGCAAGGTTGTCAAAGAAGAGAACGATTTCTTTCCAGAAATCAATTCACACAGCCTAGCAAAATTTGAGGTGAGGTGGTACTTGCTTTCACTTGCTCTGTTTATTCTTGTTTTTTTCGTTTTGCAGGTGCTATCTGATAATGCGCATTTGCCACCAGAGTGCTCACTGTGGTTAATCTTACAGGTCTGAATTTAATCATCTCAATTTGATTTTTCTATGGATGCTACATGCCCCCCCCAAGGTGTAACTCTATGCCACGTGAAATGTTTGTTCAATGCTATGACTTTCCATCGTTAGCTTACTCTTTGATTAACTATGTATTCTGGTTTTATTTTGTGTAGGGAGAACGGGTGTTCTATAGGATCTTTTACCTTCTCTGTACTTTCCAATTCATGCTTTCTTCATTTCAATAAAGGTTACATACACTTTCTGTTTGAAATCTAAATCAAAGCACATGCTGAATGAGTCCATTACTGTGTTGCTTCATTTGTGGCGTTTTCTGTACTCGGAATTTGCTGAAACAACAACTCATATATGTTCTGCATGTATAATATTTGGGTGTTGCTGTCAAGATATTTGATGAAATATCTACATGCATGCACTGCCCAATACGCACCACCATGAGTAATCAGGTACTACACGTTGTCATATATGCTCTGCTTCTGGATCAGTGATGATGTAGAAAGAGTAAAATGTCAACAAAGTTTCTCTGTCCTAGGTATTTTGCAAAATTTAAAAAACATAGTGCTTCTTTCTTAATTTAGTGAATATATAAGATAATGCTCTTATATCATACCTGTCTTGTGACAGAGGCAGAAGGTTCTTGATATGCTAAGAGCTTCATAGCTATAAAATAGTCCTTCATTTCCTTGTGCCTTACAAATAGATTGATGACTCGTGTTGTTCGTACTCAAAAATAGTTTATAATATTCGTAGAGCATATTTGGCATGCCACAAAATTCTAAAGCACCATATTATTCATCCAAAGCCTAATATTGCAGGCACGAGCATCTCGAACACGTAATATTTCAACAAAAAGAAGAAACTTTTCCACTAAAAAAAGGAATATATATATTTATATATGGTACATTATATATACTGACAAAGATACCATGATCTCCATGAAAGGTCCTTGTTTGGTTTTGGTAATTGAGTGACAACTTAGGTGGACTAATATGTGTTTGAAGTGAATTACACAGGTGATTAGTCCACAGATGATCATGTGTGAGCAACATATGCCATAAAGGAGAAATGGCTTGGAATATGTCGCAAGGCTCACACATGTGAAGAAGGAGCTTAATGCACATGAAACATGACATGTGGTCATGTGGCTAAGATGGTAAAGATCAAGGCAAGACTTGGCTTGATGGACCGGTTGCAAAGGTGAAGGGCAAGTTGGAGGCTTTGAAGTCGTTGGTACCGAGTGTCGGGAGGCTTAAGCAAGACTTGGCGCCGAAGGACCGAAGCGATGGTGAAGAGCAAGTGATGTCAAGATCGATGGACCATGGAGACCATGTGATGATATGAAGTGGATCATATCATTTGATGAAGAGATTGGTGCATATGTTGCATCAACACCGGAGGAGATGGAATGGATTGCGCAAGGCAAAGGTATACTTATAGGGCATTTCATTTCACCGGTCATAGGTGTGTAGAGAAGATTATGACCGGGTTTAGGATAGATGGTCGTACTATTAAGAGGAGCAAACTTGTTTGCATATCGGTCATCTAGTGCCACTTGAGCGATCTAACTTTGCGATGTTGTTAGGATCGAGTGGCGTGGTGAGAGCAAGTGAAAATCCTTTGAAAAATGATTGTGAAAATGCTAACACACATGCACATGATGGTGTACACTTGGTGGTGTTGGCACATTTGCAAAGGAGAAGTTGTTGGAGTTGTTTTGGATCAACACAGAGAAGAAAAGAGAAGTTTTTTGAGTATGGTCGGTAGTACCGCCCAGGGGGGTCGGTAGTACCGCCCATGGGTGCTGCGTGCAACCTTCTCTGTGTTGGGGCTGATTTGGCCTGGCGGTAGTACCGCCATAACCTCGGTACTACCGCCCGGGGTGGTACCGACCAGAGGGTCGGTGGTACCGTGGCCCTGAAGGGTTTTGCAGGCTCTCTGTGTTGAGCTAAGTTTGGCCTGCCGGTAGTACCGCCATAGGGTCGGTACTACCGACCGTTCGAGGTTTCGAGGTGTGAGGAGTTTGGAAGCTCTCTGGAAGTGGCCAGTTTTGGCCTACCGGTAGTACCGCCATAGGGCCGGTAGTACCGGGCTCGGTAGTACCGACCAGGGGGTCGGTAGTACCATGGTATGGAGGAGTTTTGGATGCTCTCTGTGTAGATCCAAAGTTGGCCTGTCGGTAGTACCGCCATAGGGCCGGTACTACCGACCGTCGGAGGTACCGACCAGGAGTCGGTTGTCCATTTTGGTCAACGCGCCGTGTGTAACGGCTAGTTCTGACACTGTCGGTACTACCGCCCAAGGGGGTCGGTACTACCGACCGAAGCGCAGAAAAGGGGAAACGGCTAGTTGGCTGCTCCCCTCTATATATAGTCGTTGGGGCCGGCTTTGGGCCTGCGGTTGGAGCACTCAAAAGCCTTGGTGGCTTGCGTGGATGTGCTTGGGAGCCCTCTAACTCGCTTGTGCTTGCTAGTGTGCGAATCTATTGCGAGTGAGCGATTCTAGTGCGTTGCTTTGAGAGATTGCATCGAGTGGCACTAGGTGTTCGTGTTGCAAGCCGGTGGTGCTTATTACTCTTGGAGGTTGCCACCTCCTAGACGGCTTGGTGATCGAGTCTCCGTCGTGAAGCCCGCGTGAAGATTGTGCGTGGCTCCGGAGAAGGATTGTGAGGGGCATTGTGCTCGCCCCGCGGGGATCGCGAAGAGCAACTCTAGTAGAGCGTGTCATTGAGTTACCCTCACTTGTGGGTGAGTTCTTGCGGCGCTCGAGTGTCGAGCTAGGTGTGGTGCCTATTAGCCGCCGAACTACCAAAGTGTGTGGTCGACACAACGGGGACTAGCTTGGTGGCAACCAAGTGAACCTCGGGAGAAAAATCACCGTGTCAACTTCGTGTTCATCTTCTCAGTGGTTTGCAAACTCCATTCACTAGCTTGTATTTAGTTGTTCATATACTTGTGCTAGTATAGTTGCTCTTGTAATTAGTTAGCTTGTGTAGCATGCTAGTTACCTTCTTAGCTTGTGTAGCATAGAAGTTAATCCCGTGAGTGACTAGTTGACTTGTAGTCTTGCTAGTCACATTGCTTAGTTTGTGTAGCTAAGTTGAGCTCTCTAGTTTGGCTTGTGTAGCCTTGTTTTTGAGCATTGCTAGTGAGCTTAGGCTTTGTGCTTTTGCTTAGTGGCATGTGTAGGAGCTCCCCGGTTGATTGAGTACTAGTTGCTTAGGTTTGTGTAACCTTGCAAGCTAGAATTGTTTAGGTGAGCTCTAGCTAGCCCGACACCTTATTTGCATTGTTTAGGATCTTTTATAAGGTGTCATAGAGTATAAGTAGAGGGGTGTAGTCTTGGCTAGACCGATAGTTTTAATTCCGCATTTGTTTCGGTTAGCCGGTACGATTAATTTTAGAAAGGACTATTCGCCCCCCCTCTAGTCCGCCATCTCGACCCTTCAATTGGTATCGGAGCGAGGTCTCTCATTTGTGGTCTTCACCGACCCGAGAGGATGGCGTCTAGTGGGCTAGATGATGTGTGTGGTACACATATTTTTGATGACACACACTTTGCACAATGGAAACACCATATGCTTGATCATTTTCGTGCAAAGGGGCCAAAGTTTTGGTGGATTGTCACTAGTGGTCTCACTCATGTTTTGGACCATAGAAATCTCACCAAAGCTCAAAAGGAACTCTTTGAACTTGATGCAAATGCTTATTGTTATCTAATCGATGCATTGAGTTTTGAGTTGTTTTATAAGATAAACTCCAAAGGGACCGCCCATGAGATGTGGGAATCCATCAAGCACACCTTCGGTGACTCATCTACATGGGATGATGGCAAGTTCAAGGAGGATGAGACCAAGGTGGTGGCACATGAGGATGTTGAGCATGACCACAACTTGGTAGTTGTGGAAGATTGCTCCACCTCATGGTCAAGTGATGATGATGATGATGATGATCGATCTACAACAAGCTCACTTGACAAGGTTGATGGTGATGATTCAAGTGTTGCAAGTAATGATTCTACTCCAAGCACACTTGATGATGTTGATGGCTCATGCTCGGGTGATGATTGTGATACTACTACAAGCCCATCACCACATTGCTTCATGTCACAAGGTGACACCAAGGTATTTAATGCTAATGTGGTTGATCATGTTGATTCATATGATGGGCTTGTTAGTAGACTTGCTAGCATGACCATGTCTTTAGAAAATGAGAAAAATAAAACAATGAAATTAGCAAATGAAAACTCATTTCTAAAGAACTCATGTGAAGAACATAAGCACTTACTTGATGTTCTTAGAGCTTCACATGATGAATTAGTTGAGAAATATGGCTCTCTCATTAAAGCTTTTTCGAAGGAACTTAAAAACAATGAGAGCTCATCACATGGATCAAATGATCGATTACAAAGTGTTGCTAACCCATGTGATGTAGGTAAGAAGAATGTATCCACCTCTTGTGATGATTTATTAGACATGCCATGTTCTTCACTTTTAGATGCGTGTTCTACTTCTATGTCTTGTGAGACTAACCTTTTGAAGGAGAACAATGAGCTCAAAAATGAAGTGAGGAATTTGAGCAACAAGTTAGAGAGGTGCTACAACTCCAAAGTCACCTTTGAGCACATGTTGAAGAATCAAAAGAGCTACGGTGACAAGAGTGGCATTGGTTTCAACAAGAGCATGTCCAAGGGGGAGAGAAAAAGATTGAAGAAGATGAAAAAGCAAGAACAAAAGAAGCTATCTCATTTCATGTGCTTCAAATGCCATGAGATGGGACATCTTGCAAATGCTTGCCACAATGGAGAAAAGCTCAAGTTGAAGAAGGAAGAAGAGAGGCTCAGGCGTGTCAAATGCTTCAAGTGCCGCACTAGAGGACATCTCACCTCTATGTGCCCAACCAAGAAATTGGTGAAGCAACAAGATGAGCCTCAACCAAATCCACAAGTTGAGCAAGAAAAGAAGCCCCAAGTTCAAATCAAGAACAACCATCATGATGGTGACTTGATGAAGAAGAAGAAAACAAGAAGGGGCGAAAGAGCAAGGCATCCAACTCATATCCATGATGCCAAGATGATGATGAGCAAGAATGAAGATAAGAAGAAAGATTTGGCTCACATCAAGTGCTACAAGTGTGGTGACATGGGACACTTTGCCTCGGAGTGTCCTACCAAGCTTGAGAAGAAGATTCAAGCAAAAGAGAAGAGGCAAGGCAATGAGGAGCAACACATGAGCAAGGAAGAAAAGGCTCAATCAAAGAGAGTTTGCTACTCATGTCGGGAAAGGGGACACATGGCTAATTCATGTCCCCTAGGTAACACTTCTAAGCCTATTTCAATTGATAATGATATTGTGCTTAGAAAGGATGACAATGGTACCACATTGGTTGCTATTGCAAAACATCCCGCTACTCATACTAAGGCTATGCCAAAGTATGTTGCACCTAACTTGAGAGGACCCAAACTAGTTTGGGTACCATCAAAAGGTGGATGATTGTGTGTAGGTACCATGGCATTGGAGGCTTGATTCAATTGGATTCATGATGATTACTATATGATTGAGTCAAGTAATGAAGCTTAGTGCTATCCAAACCCAATGCCAAGACAAAAGAGTGAAGTCCAAGTGCTACAACATACAAGTGTCATGATCAAGTTGTGGTGGTTGATTGGAAGTATTTGAAGGCTTGCAATTGATGGATGAAGAAGCTTGCTATTGGATGATCATGAGCTACCAAGGTATATTCCCGGTAGATCATATTCATTTGGGTGCATATGAGTTGATTGAAATGGATATATATGTATATGTTGCTTGCTATAAGATGATTCAATGGATATATGTCTTGTGAGAGTGTTCAAGCAAGTTTATCTCAAGTTTGATTCAATATGGACAAGTATAGCTCAAATATAGGAATTTGTCCAAAATCTGAAATCTGAGCTAGATGTGATGATATCCATGTTTGAATGATCAAATCTATTTGGATTGGCTTGAAATTTGGTACGCATGCTCTACACTTATGATATTAGTTGCTGTGCAAAATTCATGATTATTGGATAAGATGTACTTTGGTTTTGGAGTATATCTTGTCAACTATAGTGCAGCAGTTTTCAGCATGTAGTGGTGTGGAATGAATTAAAATCTGGTAGCAATCTAGAAAGCCAATGAAGCTCAAATTTTTATGACTACTAGAATATATAGTGAGGCATATCTTCACAAAATTTCATGGCAATTGGATCAATATATTTTGAGATATGATCATTTCATTGAAGATGACAGAATCTGTCATATAAGTGATATTCATTGGATTGATCACAAGTCACTTTGATTGAAAGGCCCTCAAGTTGGAATCATGTTTATAAGTGGTTGAGGGACCTATGTTTGGTTTTGATATGAGTTAGAAACATGACAAAGATGAGTACAAGGTCATTTGATTGTGGAGTGTATTTGGCACACAATTGGTACTCAAATTGAAGATCAAGACCAAGATCAAGATAAAGATGAAGCTCAAGTCCTAGTGTTAGTTAAAGATCTTTTGAGAAGAAAGAAAAGAACTCAAAGAAGGATTCAAAATCTCATTTCAAGAAGAGTTCAAATGGATCAATCAAATAAAGTCAATTCGAGTGAGTATCAAGGATGGTTCTTTTGAGAAAGGTCACTTCTCCCTTTTGTAGGGGCTTGCCGCCTTTTGTAGGTTAACCAAGCACGAGGTTTGGAAGGCTAACATGGAAGTGGTGATCTAGAGTATCATTGGAGATGCTTGGTTGAAGAAATCAAGAGATTGATCAAGAAAGAAAGCAAGCAACACCCAAGATAGAGAAGCAAATCATGAGTGGTATTCATATATGCAAGCTATGATCAAATGAATAAGCAAGCCAACCACAACAAAATAGTGCACTTGATCTTTAGGTGGTTCTCAAATCATATGGGTGAAGAATGGTATTCAAATTGGTATCTATTGGTCTTCACCAAGCTTTGAAATGGACTTCACATTGCTATTGGAGAAATAATTTGGAATCTATGTGACTATCCTCTTCTCCAACATAGCAAAGGTATCATTGAAATGTGCACGATCATTTCATCCCTTACTAGTATGCAATTAGTGCATATAGTACATGCTTAATAGGATCATGCATAACAAATGAAAAGTTTAAATTCATAGCCTACCACTATTGCTTGTTTGATTATATGATCTAGTGGTTAGTATATGAGTTTGTTCATGAGCTAGTGAACCCAAGTACTTGATCTAGAAGATGAACATTCAAGTGTCTAATTCAACATGAGTAAGATAACCATTGAAAGATGCGTGAAGAAGCTTACTCTAGAGCAAACCGAATTAGATATCTTGTGCAATATTGCCTAGTTCAAGTCACAAATGAGAAGCTCATGAAGATGACAAGAGTTCAAGAAGAAGATAATAATGCAAATGGATATCAAGTTAAATTTTCATTCAAGTGGTATCCTACAAGACTTCAAGTGATCCTCAACTTTAAGTGATCAAATCAAGCAAAGATCCATCACCAACAAGAGCTCAAGCTTATCAAGTGGATGACCCATGCTATGACATAGGGGAGGTGCCCCACCTATTGGTATCAAGGTCAAAGATCCTACACATGGTGTCATTTCAACACATATGGTGGTGTCCATCAAAAATACAAGACTCAAGTGTCAACCATCTACCCTAATGTCAACCCTTTGTATCAAGAGAAGCATACCTTTTGTGGTCATTGATGACAAAGGGGGAGAAATTGTGGCAAAGATATGTCATTTATGATATGTCAAGAACAAAGGGAAAAGTCAAGAAAAGAAGATGGACATGGATCAAAAGGGGAGAGGATCAAAATTCTTGGACAAAAGATGGACATGGATCAAAAGGGGAGAGGATCAAAATTCTTGGACAAAGAGAGCACACAAGTAGGGGGAGCAAGCTCATGAATAACATGTTTAATGCATTTGGTTGTGCATTACATTTGCTTGCTTGCATTGCATACATCCTAAATTCTTATATGCTTGTGTGCAATATTTGCTAGAGCTAAGACTTGAATGATGATTGTTTTCCTTTATTTGGTATCTAGAGCATAGTCTTAGCATAGCAAGTGGTACTACCTAGAACAATGTTTATAATGTTGATCTCATGTGGTATCTAGTTTCACTTGTTTCTAGCAAGGTTGATGCTAAGGATGAATCAAAATGTGGTATGCACGCTTCAAAGGTAAAATTTCATCATGTATACCTTAGCATCACTTAGTAGTGCTAACACTCCCATAAATTTCTTATTTATGCATGTGTGCAAGCTTGAAACCAAACCATTTGAGCACACATGCAGGGGGAGTTAACACTACAAAGTCAGGTTGTATGGTGCTTATCCAAATCTTTTCATATGGTCTTAATGTTGGATAAGTAACATAGAATCCAAACCAAGTTAGCAATTTACATTCTTGTGAAGTGCTACCTTGGAATAAGCATAATTTCCATATCTTTGTAGAGTTGTCATCAATTACCAAAAAGGGGAGATTGAAAGGTCCTTGTTTGGTTTTGGTAATTGAGTGACAACTTAGGTGGACTAATATGTGTTTGAAGTGAATTACACAGGTGATTAGTCCACAGATGATCATGTGTGAGCAACATATGCCATAAAGGAGAAATGGCTTGGAATATGTCGCAAGGCTCACACATGTGAAGAAGGAGCTTAATGCACATGAAACATGACATGTGGTCATGTGGCTAAGATGGTGAAGATCAAGGCAAGACTTGGCTTGATGGACCGATTGCAAAGGTGAAGGGCAAGTTGGAGGCTTTGAAGCCGTTGGTACCGAGTGTCGGGAGGCTTAAGCAAGACTTGGCGCCGAAGGACCGAAGCGATGGTGAAGAGCAAGTGATGTCAAGATCGATGGACCATGGAGACCATGTGATGATATGAAGTGGATCATATCATTTGATGAAGAGATTGGTGCATATGTTGCATCAACACCGGAGGAGATGGAATGGATTGCGCAAGGCAAAGGTATACTTATAGGGCATTTCATTTCACCGGTCATAGGTGTGTAGAGAAGATTATGACCGGGTTTAGGATAGATGGTCGTACTATTAAGAGGAGCAAACTTGTTTGCATATCGGTCATCTAGTGCCACTTGAGCGATCTAACTTTGCGATGTTGTTAGGATCGAGTGGCGTGGTGAGAGCAAGTGAAAATCCTTTGAAAAATGATTGTGAAAATGCTAACACACATGCACATGATGGTGTACACTTGGTGGTGTTGGCACATTTGCAAAGGAGAAGTTGTTGGAGTTGTTTTGGATCAACACAGAGAAGAAAAGGGAAGTTTTCTGAGTATGGTCGGTAGTACCGCCCAGGGGGGTCGGTAGTACCGCCCATGGGTGCTGCGTGCAACCTTCTCTATGTTGGGGCTGATTTGGCCTGGCGGTAGTACCGCCATAACCTCGGTACTACCGCCCGCGGTGGTACCGACCAGAGGGTCGGTGGTACCGTGGCCCTGAAGGGTTTTGCAGGCTCTCTGTGTTGAGCTAAGTTTGGCCTGCCGGTAGTACCGCCATAGGGTCGGTACTACCGACCGTTCGAGGTTTCGAGGTGTGAGGAGTTTGGAAGCTCTCTGGAAGTGGCCAGTTTTGGCCTACCGGTAGTACCGCCATAGGGCCGGTAGTACCGGGCTCGGTAGTACCGACCAGGGGGTCGGTAGTACCATGGTATGGAGGAGTTTTGGATGCTCTCTGTGTAGATCCAAAGTTGGCCTGTCGGTAGTACCGCCATAGGGCCGGTACTACCGACCGTCGGAGGTACCGACCAGGAGTCGGTTGTCCATTTTGGTCAACGCGCCGTGTGTAACGGCTAGTTCTGACACTGTCGGTACTACCGCCCAAGGGGGTCGGTACTACCGACCGAAGCGCAGAAAAGGGGAAACGGCTAGTTGGCTGCTCCCCTCTATATATAGTCGTTGGGGCCGGCTTTGGGCCTGCGGTTGGAGCACTCAAAAGCCTTGGTGGCTTGCGTGGATGTGCTTGGGAGCCCTCTAACTCGCTTGTGCTTGCTAGTGTGCGAATCTATTGCGAGTGAGCGATTCTAGTGCGTTGCTTTGAGAGATTGCATCGAGTGGCACTAGGTGTTCGTGTTGCAAGCCGGTGGTGCTTATTACTCTTGGAGGTTGCCACCTCCTAGACGGCTTGGTGATCGAGTCTCCGTCGTGAAGCCCGCGTGAAGATTGTGCGTGGCTCCGGAGAAGGATTGTGAGGGGCATTGTGCTCGCCCCGCGGGGATCGCGAAGAGCAACTCTAGTAGAGCGTGTCATTGAGTTACCCTCACTTGTGGGTGAGTTCTTGCGGCGCTCGAGTGTCGAGCTAGGTGTGGTGCCTATTAGCCGCCGAACTACCAAAGTGTGTGGTCGACACAACGGGGACTAGCTTGGTGGCAACCAAGTGAACCTCGGGAGAAAAATCACCGTGTCAACTTCGTGTTCATCTTCTCAGTGGTTTGCAAACTCCATTCACTAGCTTGTATTTAGTTGTTCATATACTTGTGCTAGTATAGTTGCTCTTGTAATTAGTTAGCTTGTGTAGCATGCTAGTTACCTTCTTAGCTTGTGTAGCATAGAAGTTAATCCCGTGAGTGACTAGTTGACTTGTAGTCTTGCTAGTCACATTGCTTAGTTTGTGTAGCTAAGTTGAGCTCTCTAGTTTGGCTTGTGTAGCCTTGTTTTTGAGCATTGCTAGTGAGCTTAGGCTTTGTGCTTTTGCTTAGTGGCATGTGTAGGAGCTCCCCGGTTGATTGAGTACTAGTTGCTTAGGTTTGTGTAACCTTGCAAGCTAGAATTGTTTAGGTGAGCTCTAGCTAGCCCGACACCTTATTTGCATTGTTTAGGATCTTTTATAAGGTGTCATAGAGTATAAGTAGAGGGGTGTAGTCTTGGCTAGACCGATAGTTTTAATTCCGCATTTGTTTCGGTTAGCCGGTACGATTAATTTTAGAAAGGACTATTCGCCCCCCCCTCTAGTCCGCCATCTCGACCCTTCACTCCTTGACCATAAATGTGAAGTATGCATGTGTACCTGATGAGCCCTGTGTATGAAAGGGATTTTTGTCTATCATTCTAGAAATTCTTCCATGTATAACAGTTTTTTCTACCGCTCTGAACATTCTTCTATATATATATATATATCAGTTCACTTTTCTTCATTGTAATACTTTGTTGTTACTATATACTCAGGGATGAATCAAGGATCCAATATTTTTTCATATCTTAAATTTCTGAAATACTAAATCCATGGCTATGCGCGCAAAGAGGAAGAGGCACCGGTCCTCACCCGCTCGATGTAGATGGCAGCAACAGCCACCTGCAGCGGATCATCCACTGCGTATAGCAAGTAGTGCATCTTGTCATCAAAGCCTTCAAAAAAAATACTATGCTTTTGTGTGCAATACACCGGCGGAAGGCTTCTGCTCGCTTAGAATGAGACGTCTTTTATTACTGACCTAAGCTTTCTTGGTTCAATTGTCTGGATGTAGTACTGATTCGCACTTCCTGCGTCACAGCACAAGAAATTGAAGGGAATTTTTAGCATAATGGATTCTTTTTTCCTCCTGCCTTCCTCAGATGAGTAGTCTTTTTATATTCCCCAACAACATCACTGTATTGTTCCTTTCTCATGATGTTATATATAGTTATAAGGGTGTAGCGATCTGGTTCCCAGGGAACTATTTATCAAAAATTCAAGATAGATGTTATTTAGTCTGTGTAAAGAGCTTTCAGGTCTATATTGAAATTAATAGATTTGTCCATCCCTTCATTTTTATCATTTGGGGCTATAGACAGATTTTAAATGTAGCGTCTATGATTTTCTCCATCGGTTCATTCTGATTTTACTTAAGCATGAAGAAAGCCAAAGATGATAATCAGATCGAAGCAGGATATCAACATAAGCAACATTGCCATCACTGCTACTACACATAACTGCTTGTACTTTAGTGGCAGCTATCTGTAAATGTAGATATATGTATAATTATGAACTTCAGCGTACCGCTAACTACTCTGTCCTGTAATATAGGTTACCTATAATATACATACATGACCTGTAATATATATGGACCAATGTAGTTCTCCTAATCCAATAAATTTCCTTTAGCTATAAAGCCACATAGAACTACCATCTTCTTTATACTCCACATGATATCAAAGATCAACATAATACCTTTTCTGTTTACACACAATTAAGGAACTCAATTCTCTACATATGGAGCCGCAAAGAAAGCACGGGCGCGCAAAGGCGTGCCCCCAATACTAGTCCTACGTCCAAAAAGGAGGACGATCGAGATCGATCGATGCAGGTCCAATCTCTGTGCAAATACACAGTAGATTATGTGCCGGGTTAATCTAACCCTAACATGGCCCACATGTGCGATAGTAAGATAACTATTAGGATCGGTACAAGCTCCCACACCCACTAGGCCACTACCACCACGGCACCACCACACACAAAAAAAAATGACAAAAACAAACAAAAGGGAACTACTACATTGAGAATTCTCACTACTAGAGAAAAGTCCTTTGGACGATAGACAGATTCGGCCATTAGTCTTGAATTTTTTTTGTGTCCGGGACTAAAAGTTCTTTAGTCCCGGTTGGTAACGGTTCCTTTTCCTCGAGGCAACCGAGAGACAACCGGGACTAAAGGGTCAGTGTTTCCCGGTTGGTAATACCAACCGGGACCTTTAGTCTCGGTTGGTATTACCAACCGGGACTAAAGGACCTTTTAGTCCCGGTTGGTAACACCAACCGAGACTAAAGGTCCTTCCAGACACAATTTAAAAAGGAGTATCCTATTCTGTTAGATGTGTAGTGTAGCTCAGTTGGTAACGCACGTGAAGACTAACTGTGCGGTCTTGAGTTCGAATCTCCACAGCCACAACATTTTTTTGTTTTTATTCCAGACCTTTAGTCCCGGGCTGAATACTGTAGAAGACTTTTAGTCCCGGAACCTTAGTCCCGGGTAAAGGCCCATCCTCTACTGTAGAGTAGTCGGCCCATCCTCTACTGTAGAGTAGTCCCGGGTAAAGAGTCCCGGGTAAAGCCCATCCTCTAGTAGTGTCTCTTAAATAAAGTTGCACTAACATGAGCACTGTAGAGTAATAATAGTAAACCTTGCCGCATGCATGCTCCAAAGTACTAATCAGTGTAACTTAACCGCCGTCACTAAGAGATACCGCTAGTAGCTAGTACTACATTGAGAGTACTTAGCATCTTTTTTTTTTTGAAACTGTACTTCGCATCTAATAATTAATGAAAATTGTATATGGGACGAAAACAATCGCATTGCAAAGCACCGACGCGTGAAGCTAGCTAGCAGCCACAGCCGATGGCCAGCTCAGCGCGTACGTGTTGACGCCTCCACGTAGCGGCGTCGCCGGACTCACGTCGCATGAAGCTAATAATAAGGGCAAAAAAAAAAGGCTTGTTCCGTTGCATGAGATCGAGCAGAGCACCACCATGGCCTCGCCTTAGGATTCTTGTTAAACAATGCATCATTATATTACGTAAGATGCAGCAGATCGAGCTGAACCCACCCCTGCTCTGCTCTGCTGCCTCCATGTCTCCCCCGGCCCTGTCCGTGTTTGGTGCTCAGTTGCCATCATCACATGCACACACGTACTACACGTGATCATGGACTTTTTCGCTTCACGCTTAGTAGTAGTGCAGTAGTTTACCCGAGCTCTAAACTCGACGCAGCAGGTCTTGCGACTTCTCTTCACCAAATCACCAGCACCATTACCATTAATTACAAACTCGCAATGTGAGCACACGAACCAAGCAAATGCCAGTGATGGTGGACTGCTATCTGTTCCACTAGGTCTGTGCTGAATGAATTCTGCATGTTTTCTTCACCCAAGTTCTAAATATAATAAGCTCGATGCAAGGTCTTGATGTTGTTCGGCCGGTGGTTTCGCAGCTGTTTTCAATAGTGTTCTACGAAAGAAAATAAACGACAATGCGGCCGACTGATAACTTCAAACGAACGGGCTCTTGCCCGTTCTCTTCACCGTGTTTACAAACTCACAGTATGAGCACGCAGACGAACAAAATTGCCACCGGCAGTTGCTACCTGTTTCACTTGGTGTCTGTGCTGAGTTCTCTGCATGCTGTTTTCGGTTCTGAAACACCTGGGACTCGGAACAGGTGTGATTGTGAAACTCGGAGCGGCAGAGGTACCGGATCAGAACACTTGTTATCTCTGAAGGCTGGAACCGCGGAAGCATTACCACTGGTCCCGAGCTCCAAAACGGCAGGCACGCACATTCATACGTAGGAGTACTGTAACAACATGTCTGATCTCTGCATACTATGAACAACTCAACAGTCGAGTTTCTTTCAGTACTTTGTTAAGTACAAGTATTATAATCTGCATCGGCTATGATTGCAATGTTTACCTGCCTTGAAGCTAAAGACAGCCCCACCCCACATCAGAGACGGTCACACCTGATGATCCCTACTCGGCTGGTATGTTTTTCGGCTGATTCAATAATATTTTGTGACTTGTGGGAGAGAATAAGGTCATGTTTGGTTAGGCTCCCTAAAGTTTAGTATTAGTGTTCCCTAGAGTTTAGTGACCATGTTTGATTATATAGTGACTACAAACCACTAAAGTTTAGTCACTTTTAGCTACCTCTTCATAACTAAAGACCCCTAAATTTTAGTGGCCCTTAAACTTTAGTGAGGCGTTTGGCACTTTAGGAACTAATTTTAATAGCTAAACTTTAGGGAGCCTAACCAAACAGGACCTAAGGCAAAAGAAGTTCAAACGAACAAGACTGTATTACTTTCCATGTCCAACGGTTGGTTTGTTCACAGTCAAGGCTCAGAGCTCTGCTCAAACTCACAAGCTGTGCGCGAGCATTTCTTTTCTTTTTTTCGCAAGATACATACTCTACAGACAGCTGAGCTGAGGATACGGATTACAGCACTACAGAACATGCCCTGCATTTTTACATACAAAACTGAAGAATCGACTTGGCGCAGGATTGCAGGAACAGAGCTAGCAGGCAGGCAGGCAGGCTGGCTAAACACCTGGTCTCAGTTGGGCTGGCCCCATTCCATTCCGTTGGCTGCTGGCCTACAGCCTACATGATGCTCGCGAGCGTGTGGCTGACGAGGCTCGAGTACGACGGCGCCGCCGACGGCTGGTGTTGGTGCTTGACGACGGCCGGGGTCGCGGCGGGGCTCGCGCTGGCCCTGCGCCGGTCGCGCTCCTTGACCAGCTCGTGCGCGAACCGCTCCAGCTTCTCCGCGTTGGTCTGCTCCGCCACCTTCTTCCCGCGGAACAGCACCGACTCCACGTTCCTCTGCGCCAGCATCTCCTCCACGGCGGAGGCGGCGGCGCCACGGCTCGCTCCTCGCGGCGTCCCTGTCGCCTGCATGCAATGCAAACGACGAGCGTGTGAACCATCTAGATTACTCTAGTAGTCTAGTCTGGAACGAGCAGAGGCAGAGCAGCACAGCGAAAGCAGATAGCAGCGACACTGCACTGGTGACAAGAGAGACTGCTGCACCTGCACTGACTGACCTGTATGCGGATATAGTTGGTTGTCCTATTATGTCCGAACGCCATGGCCACGGCCTGATCCACCATGTCAGCGACGCCCTCGGCGGCGATCCGGACGATCTGGGACGTGGAGGCGGCGCCCCGCTCCCGCTCCCTCTGGTCGTGTCCGGCCTCGCCGCTGCCGATGGAGACGACGAGCAGGTCGTCGACGCCGGCGGCGAGCGGGAAGTCGCGCCTGTTGTTGAGCACGTGCGTGATGGCGGCCGCCGTGGGGTTCCCGAGCGCGACGCCGCCGCCGACCGCGGCGATGCGCGTGGACCCGTCGCAGGACCGGGCCTCCACCACCGGCCCCGACCCGGCGCACGTGGCGGCGCAGACGTCGCGGAGGCGGAAGTCGTAGGCGCGGGTCTCCACGGCGTCGGCGCGCGAGAAGAGGAACGGCGCCGCGGTGGCCAGGTCGTAGCAGGGCACCAGCACGGGCCGCACCGTGTCGCGCAGCGTGAGGTCGCCGAACACCCTGCGGAACGCCGCGGCGCCGCCGCATCCGCCCGGGCGGCGGAGCTGGAACAGCCCCCGCAGGCCGAGGCCCTGCCCCTGGGCGTCGGACGACCAGCAGCCGCCTCCGCCGCCGCCGCCGCGGCGGAGGCTGCGCAGGAGGAACGCGAGCGCGTCGTCCGCGGAGAAGCGCGGGCGGCCGTCGGCGCCCCGCGCGACGAGCATGGCCGACAGCACGCCTCCCGCGCCGGACCCCGCGGCCACGTCGAAGAAGTCGGCGAGCCTGGCGCCGTCGTCGCCCGTTCGCCGCCGCAGCGACGCCTCCAGCCGCACCAGCGCGGCGCCGGCCAGCAGCCCGTCGGCGGCGCGCCCGCCGCCGTCGATCGAGAGGATGCAGACCTTGGCCCCCGCCTTTGCCGGCGACGCCGCGGCCGACCCCGGCGACGGCGAGGCCCCCGCGGCGGAGGGCGGCGGAGAGAAGAGCTTGGGGTCGTCGTAGCCGAAGAGGAACTTGCTCTCGAGGATGGAGAAGATCTCGTAGGTGAGCTTGTCCACGTCCAGAGCCGCCGCCGCCGGGTCCACCGCCCTCGCCGCCTCCATCTTCCCCCTCCCCTGCGCTCTCGCTCGCCGCTGGTCTGTGTTGCCGCGGTCGGGCTCGGGCGTGCGGGCGTGGAGAGCACTCTGGCAGTTGGCACTTGCACGGGGCGGAGACTGGAGACGTTTTTATATATTGGCGCGCGCGGGCGGGAGGGGGAGGGGAGAGCGTGGGTTCGTGGCGTTGACCCGCCGCGCGGTGGCGCGAGATGAGGACGACCACCAGCAGTACGGTAATTACGTACAGTAGTTACGGCTGCGCCGTGGTAGTGCAGTGCAGTGCAGGAGAATTATACAGTACTTGACTTGACGGGCTGGGCTGGTTCCCGTGGACGTGGAAGTGAAGAGTTGTCATAGGAGTGCGCGCGGTTCGTGTCGTGTTCGGCGCTGAATGATGCCGCATTGCGTTGCGTTGCTACGTCTACGTGATGATGGACAGACGACGACGGCGACAGTGCACGGACCCGGAGGAATGGATACTAGCTCAGCATTCAGCATTTTGTTCAGTGGACTGTGGAGTGCAGCAAATAAAGTGCCCAAGTGGACAAACAAGTGGTTCTACTACGAGGCCGCGTCGCACGTGCATGCAGGCTCTGCTGCGGCCTCAGCCTGGTTGATGATGTGTCCGTGTTGTGGTGGTGCGCGGCTGGCTAAACGAATCCGTGGAGGCAACAGACACGAGAAAAAAAAAAAAAGAGTGGAGCAAGCAGAAACAGTCGTATAGTACAGTAACAGTACGTAAAGATGCGATCGGGACAGGAGGAGGCCCCCCCTGCGATGCTGCTGCGCGCGGTCTGCCGCCGATCGATGCGGCGCCGGCCGGCGGGATCCGTGCCGATCGGTTGCTGCTGCCTGCACGGCCGTCGACGTCGCCTGCCTGATCCAGCCGGGCGGGCGCATCTGGTGGTCCGGCGAGTGTAGCGCGCCACACGACAGACGACACAGCGCGCCCCCTCACTAGTACTAGGTGCCGGCCGGCCGGCCGTACCGGCGGCACAGCGGATCTTGTATGTACGTGCATGGTGGTGGTGGTACCACCAGACAATATACTACTACTGTACAGTACTCTGTACTAGCCACTCCTGTTCCTGTACAATCCCTCCGTACTATAAAGCAATAGGCGCTGGCTGGATGGACCGAGAGCGGTCGAGATCGAGCAGCTCCCACCGCGCGCCGTCGTGTCAATGTGTATATGCATCACGCCGCGCTGTCCTGTCCGCCCTGGTATCCTATGAAATGAAGGCCCGGCTGCGGCTGGATCAGGAATCAGGAATCAGGATCAGTACGTCGTCGCTCATCGGATCTGGATCAGTAATCAGTAATCACTCCTGCTCTCCCTCCGTCCGTCCCTCCATCTCTGATCGAGTCGCCCAACAAGTCGTCCCCTCCCTCCATCCTAAGGGCACCTCCAGTGTGGAGATCGAACCAAATTAACACAACATCACTTGGATTCCGTCGACAAAAGTTCGACCGTTCTCGTGCTAAATCGATGAGTTTGACATGCATCTCAATAAACAAATTCAAAAGTAGTTCTCTTCTCTTCTCCAGCATGCGTCAATTGCTCGCATACATGCGCGGCTGAATATTTAATTCCCGTCGGTTCGAACTCTGCAAGAGATGATTTGAGGACTGACAACCATGGTTCATACATTGGAGTGTTTGTTGGTTCGATTTACGCTGCCCATAGTTCGCTTTTTCAACTTATACCGGAGGTGCTCTAAGTCCTAACAAACACGGATGCACTCTAGAAATTACAAGACAAATTTTTCTAAAAGAACTATAAGAAACGCTAATGTTATTAGCAGATGCTCAAAACTGTTGGAAATACATGATCTGGGTCTGATTATAAATTCTGAAATTTTCAGGTAAGATCTTGGTCCGATTAGAAATTATGAAATTTTCAGGAAAATACCAAAGATCGGTCCATTCATATATGTGCGTAAAGAGGAAAGTGAATAACTTTTTTGTCTCACCTAACCTATGAAAGTGGAGGTAGTACCTTCACCTCCTCGAGTCTAGTGTGAGGATGAGAAAAAAATATCTACATGTACAGTTCTCTCCACCTGTGCTTGCCTCGTCGAACGGGGTAAAGAGCGTGTGGCACCTTCGTGAATTGTCTTCGCCGATAGGAGTTCTTAAACAATTTAGATTAGATTAGATCATATGGTAGATGCACACATGCACATAATAGATGGGAAAACATTATGGGATGAACTGAATGCTAAATTAAGTGCATCAGATGCAAATAGTGAGTTGTAGATCATGGAGAGCTTTCATAATCATAAGATGGTGGGTAACCAATTAATCTATAATTGACCAAGTTCACGAGGTTTACCATGTTACAAAGAAACTTGAACTCCTTAGGTGTTTTGTACTTGGCAATTTTGTGGCCAGATGCGTAGCCTAGTTCCAGGTATTTTTGGATTGAAGCACTAATGCAGCAGAGTTAGAAGAAGCTCGGTATGTAGTTCGATCGGGCTATTTTTGGATGGAGCCGGCTTGAACCGTTTTTTCAGCGGTACTATACATTGTTCAATAATGTGAGACCAGGTGAAGCCTCTGCAATGACTTTGTTTCGTTTGATGACTATAATAGACATGAAGTTGCCTAGACATCAATCTCCACCCAGGCATCCAAAATTGAACGCGGGGGAGTTTCCTTCCTAGACATCAGCAAAACCACCAAAACTGAAAAACAAAGGGTTTTAAAAGTTGAAAGATACAAAAGAAAACTAGTTTTGTAGTTTAAAAATGGAAAGTGGTCGACCATGATAGTTGAGGAAGATATGAAAATCGGACGACCATTATAGTTGAGGGAGATAAATTAGACTTTTTTCTATCTACTTCTACTATCCTGAAGCTTGCCCAGTGTAGAATAAGAACCTCTTTGGAACAAAATTTTCATGAGGTTCAGCCTCTATTTTCCTTTGTTCTAAAGGGAGCCTAAACTGATTTCTCCCTGAAAAAAAAAATGCAATAATCCAATGTCTTTTTGTCCCAAGAAGGGAGAGCCGGAGAGGTAAAACAAGTGAAACAATGATACTGTATAACATTGTTAGAGCATCAAATCCAAACCACTGTAACACTGGTACGTACACATGAAGACGCCACACGCAAAGCTATATATCTTGGTAGAGACATATGGCCTCCCCTCTACAAGTCCTACTAAATCTCTTGCGTGAATAATAAGCAGCGTTTTTGGATCCTTAAGCAACTTTATTATTATTATTATTTTTGGCTGAGTTTGACCTGATTAAGGATCTTGGAGGCGTCTTTGCTGAATCATCGTAATAAACGGTTGGCGCAGCACTCAGCAACAAAAAGCGCTTAGCACGGGTGCCTTTGACCACCACTACACTTTGCAATTGCGTTGCCATGTTGCTTACTCTCTCCGTCCCTTTGAAAGTGACGTTTTTGACTTTTAAACTTCTCATTTGACCGTTCGTCTTATTCAAAAAATTTATACAAATAATAAAATAATAAATTATTATTAAAGTATCTTTAGTGGTAAAATAAATTATAACAAAATAAATAATATTTGTACAAAAATTTTGAATAAGACGAATGGTCAAACGATAAGTCTGAAAATCTAAAACGATATTTTTAATGGGAGGGAGGGAGTAAGCTTTTGTAGCTAGCATGCATGTCAACGTCAGGAATATTGGCTATATTAATTATATATATGAGCTAGCCTATGAGAGTTGTTCATAAATCCATTTCGTGTCTGTCATGCACCTTTTCCATGTATTCCTCTTAACCTGTCTTTGTCTCCACTATATTTGTTTTTCTCTTTGTTAAGAACAAACAACACTTCGAAATCCCATGGGATCCATGCTGCTCGTGACATTTGAGAACTATATAAAATATATACTACTATATCAGTTACAGATTATAAGTCGTTTTGATTTTTTTATGCATAAAATGGAACGAGTAATATTATATTTTTCAACAAAAATATGCGATTGATCAGTACATTATGTGTACTAATATAACACGCAATGGTACTACTTAATAGTACTATGTTCCTATTACCCAACATTGGATGAGTGCTTCTTGTGCATTGATGTAGGTACGTGGATAAGTCTGATTGGTTCCTGACAAAGCTGCATTACGTGGCCCCTCAAAGAAACTATAAGTAGATTTCCATGATGCCCTCCACAATCTCCATGACTAGGACAAGGATTATTTTCGTGTGCTGAGATTTTGTTTATTGCGTTGAAATCATGCACAAGGGGAAGGAAAGGTTCTTAATTGGGATAGTTGGTGCCCAGATTAATGGCCGTTGATCATGTAGTTTGATGACTAACTATTGCACGTCCTGATTAAGAGCAAATTAATTTAAGAATTAGAATTAGAGCCTGTTTGGATGTTGTGTTTTTTAAAAACTGTAGTATCGCAAAACTGTAGTTTTGTAAGCCAAAGAGATACAAAACCATGGTTTAGAAAAAAGAGATCATGAGTGGAGTTTTAAAAACTCTAAAAAGGCTACAGTTTTGACAAAACCATGGTTTTAAAGACTATAAGATTTATTGCATCCAAACATCTAGTAGCTTCTAAAAACCAAAGTATTTTGTAAAATCATAGTATTTCTCTAATACTTTAAAAATACTCTGCATCCAAACAGGGCCTCAGTGTTTACATGGCCGGTGATGAGTTTTAGAGTATTTCGTCCTTTCCCTTGTCCTTTATAGACAAAATAAATAATAATTAAATGACATAACAAAAATGGTTTAGCTTAGCTCCTTTTATTAGTTTGTAGATCGAACATGTGACAGTACAAAACTTAGCCATATTAAGCGCAGCAAAATATTGTGCGCCACGTACTTCTTGGTGTCAGTATGTCACTGAAGGTGAAGGTGACACCACTACTGCGAGATAGGATAAGAAAGCACGCACAAACACGCGCAAAGTTCTCTAGGCTAATGTGTACAAGAAACTTTTGATAAAGTCATTTTTGGATTGTTTTCTTTTTCATGTCACTGTTATGATTGTTTTTGAATGCATGTCTCCACACCGTTATGATTGAGAATGAGTTATGAGTTATATGACTGCTCGTCGCGACTCCAGCTAAAGTTGTTGGTTGCATGGACTAAAATTTAGTCTCTATCGCATGAATATTACGGATCTAATTTAGTCTATTAAAAGTAAATTAATTATAAAACTAATTTATTAGTCAGAAGATAATTCATGAGACCAATCTATTAAGTCTAATTAGTTCATGATTTGATAATGTGGTGTTACAGTAAATATTTGCTAATAATAAATTAACTTAGATTAATAGATTTATCTTGTAAATTAATATATGGTGAGGTAATTAGTTTTATAATTAATATATTTTAATAGACTAAATTATTACCGCAAATTCCACACGAGGAGTGCATGTCTGTCGAGGGAAAAACATAACGACGTCATCGATCACTGAGCTGTACTGCATGCACTACTGGTTTCCTCTTTTTCTTTTGATAAGAAAAAAAGAAGGACATTGCATGCAGTACTGTTTTGAGCGTTTGGGAAACGATTGGTGCGACTAGGGTTGGGTTGTCCATGCTCCATTGCTGCTCAGATAAGATACGGATCATTCATTTCAGTCAGTTACCTGTCATCATTCAGTGCAGGCAAAAGCAAAGCTCTGTCATCTTTTTTTTTTTTTAAAAAAAAAAGCAAAGCTCTACTACAGTACTATCCCCTTGGCCGTGAATAAATACAACCTCCGATCCAATCACAAGAAAAAAAGTGCATCATTTCCGACATAAGAAACCACTACTCAAAACCCATATTCCACAATACATTTTTCAAGTTTCTGATTTTTTTTAAAAAAAAAATATGAAAGAAAATTATATATATGTGGTGTGGTTGATGAGCATGATTTTATTTAGTGGAGCTGCCACGAGAGGCTGGAGCATTAACTACACCATTTTGAGGGGGTATTGTACATTTGTACCTATCTACTACTCACTCTCTAACGCTAGTGGAGAAAGAAACAACAAACAAGAACTGAAGTGCGCACGTAGCACGTACTCCACTCCACTTGTCAATGAAGCGGTGCCGCGCAACTGCAGCAACACAAGGCCGGCAATGATCGGTAGGGATGCAAGTTTAAAATATTTTGGGTCATTGGGTCGACCCCAAAAATTGATGAAATGAACTATGATGGTATTTTTGTAGTTTGAGGAAAGTGGAAAAATGAACTAGAATGACATTCCACCGTAAATAATTAGCTGACCCAAAAATACCCATTGGGTACCCACTTGCATCCCTGATCGGGGACGTGGACTTTAATTTACACGCGCGCGGATTACGTCCAAAAGCGCGCGCTAATCAGCTTCATTAAGCAGCTCCTGTCCCCTGCCTACCTGATGAGTGATGAAACCAACCTGATCATTATCTTGCTTGCTTGGCCACATCATGCATGGCCTTTTAGTTTAGTTAAGAATGACTCTCGCCTGACCGTGCGACTAATTAAATGAAAGCTTGGATTAGGAGGCAAAAAAAAGTAGACTTTATTTTTTTCCTATACTTGACCTTTTTTTTTGTATGTAATACTCCATGTAAAGCAAGAGAAAAAGCAAGTATGTACAGAGGGGATCTCTAGGCAAATAAGCATAGCGTTTTAAACATCATAAATGTGACTTCTCATACATCTAGCGAGGATTAGGTTTATTAGAGTATCATGCTCTGTTCTTTTGTCCTTATCGGCCGTACTTCGGCTTATTCTCTCTCACAGAATATTATTGGAACAACCGAAATCAGTCATACAAATGACCAGCCAAAAAACACCTAATCTACCTGTATATATCAAGAGAAAAGCATATATGTACAAAGGAGATCTCCGGGAGGCAAATAAAAACATGACGCTTTAGACACATCATAAATGTGACTCGCATCAACTGAAATTACTCGGGCAATTCTATAACAAGTAACAATACTTTTGTAGATAACTTTGCTCTAAACACATCTAGAGGTACCTCCTCCTTTTTGGTCACCGCTTTCCATGTGACAAGTCATACTGCTCTGTTATTATAAAAGATTCAGCTTTCGCTATGACACCATTAGAACCAGCAAGCGACTAAATCTCCCTATCAAAGATCTTGCTGCCAAAACCATGACTGTCGGTTCTAGTTTTCAGGTGAGTGTCTGGTGCATGCTCAAGCACGTCAAGGATGGCAAGCAAAACTTAGCCAGACTTACAAATTTCTTCCGAATTAGAGTCTTAGAGCTTGTTTGGATATGCCCATGTATGTACCTTAATGGGTCGGTGTGGAATTTATGCATGGATTGAGGTGCACACATGGACATCCAAACAAATCATTAGTGTACGTCCCTCAACCCTTGTGAGATGCACTTGAACTTCATATAAACCGAGCATTACACATACTAAGCTGCTTTTGAGCAGGCTGGTCGGAGCATACATACTCCGTTGCACACAATCGTGATGATTATCAATTATCATCATTATCATTAGACTGAAAACTCTTTCAGGTACGTTGACACCGTGCGTCGGCCTCACCAAGTAAATGCTAAGGGCAGTCGGGCAGAGACCACACAATGTGGCCAGGTGGGCCCAGTCCCAGTAATCGCACGATGTACTGTACTTGAGAGAACAGGCAGCCATTGTCGGTGCACGGAGAGGCACTCGTGCTACTTGCCTTGCCTAGTTGCCTTGCTGTACCCACATGTGTGCTGTGTGCTCTGTGGATGCCATCGTTCAGGTTGGTCAATCAAGGTTACAAAAAAGACAGAGCAAACCAGAGCACACCTGGTCATATTCGGGGACCTGAATCTATATGAGCCCGAGAACTCCTGCTGCCGTACCTAGTGCATGCGCATTGCGGTCCAACACATGAGTAATCCTGTGTCTAAACATTCGATGTGATAGATAAAAAAAAAAAAATTGGAGTGAAAACTAAACAAGGTCTAAACTCATCGTTCTTTAGGTCATTCTATGTCACAGAACATGATTGAAACAGTCAAAATCAGCTATAAATAAATTCTCGACCAAGAGAGCCTGATGTTTGACAGAATCGCAGCACAATGGTGATAGCCTAATAGTATGTCTTTCCTTTGCTCCATTCTTTCGTGAACAGGAGAGGAGATGCAGCGTAGGCCGTTGGTAGAGTAAAGGGACCAAGTACCAACCACACAACACTCCTACAGCTAGTCAGCTACTACCTATGAGTAAAGATGCCATATCCGTCTCTCTTTCTTTCTTTTCGGAAATTGCCATATCCGTTCTGCCCAAAGTACAACATGGAAAAGATTGCTCAACAGCCGGTGCAGGGCTGCAATGATGTAATGAGATCAGGTACAATAAAAGGTTCATAGCTAAATTAATGCTGATGTGGAAGAGAGAATGCTGATGTGGAAGAGAGAAGAGATGAGAGAGAAGAGCTTGACTTCTATGTAAGCACCAAACTGAGCACGGACGCACTGCATAAACTGCCCCAGCAAGCTAGCAGCACCAGGACGGATTGCAGACTTGCAGTACCGGTCCATCTATTGATTAGGGCCGTGCTTCAAGCTCCACGATGATCTGGACAAGTTCGGGCTCATGGCGTTCCAAGGATCCATCGCTGGGTCAAGTATTTCGCTGCATGCGCTAAGAAGCAGACCCCGAAACAGTGTGCTTTTGGAAACTGCGAAACAACTGCAAAGAAACGGCATGCTCAATTCCCACACCATTGAACGTGTTTACTGTTCGGCAAAGAAACATAACTTACATCGGGGGAAAAAAAAGAACAGTCACAATTTCAGTATCGCCCCAAGTACAGCAAGTACCCCCAACCCACCAAAAAAGAGGAAAAATGAAGAAAGAAAAAGACAGGACAACACGGTTAATATGGGGTATGTCATGATGGTACCACGCTACCACTTCAGAAAACTCTAGTAGACGCTGAGGGAGACCTAGATCTATCAAACAATTATATAGGGATATAATGGGCATGCCATAGACTTGATCATTTGACGCAGAACCAAGGACATCTGTCTGATCTCATCATTAGAGATCTTGATTACAGAAAGGCCCTTTCTATCTAACTGTAACACCTCTGGTGTTTAACTGTAATTAACCTGACATGTCATCATCATTAGTCATTAATCATCATTGCCTTGCATTTATGTTTGCTTAGTACTTGTGTAGCAATCTCTTTTCAAAAACCCTAAAAGCCCAAATCTTCCTATAAGGGCAAAAATGGTAATTTCAGCTCTGTGCCTAGCTTTGTGTAATTCTTGTTCAGTTGGATGTCTTGAAGTTTTGTTGTATTGGCCAAAGTTCAAAAATCAAAATCAGATTTCAAATCCCTTTGCAAAACCCTGATTTCCAAACCCTGGATTTTATCCCTCTTTTTGTAATTCAAAAATTATTCAAAATTTGAGGTTGGTCCAAAAAGCAAAGTTGTAGATCTGGCCAAGAGAAACAACTTTGGTATTTACAAATTTTCAAGTTTCTGTACAAAGTTTGAAGTGAATCCAAATTCATTCAAATTCCAGTTTTTGTCCCCTTTTCAGTTTTCAAAATTTATTTAAAACTATTGGGTTTCAGAAAAAGGGTATATTAGCAAAGTTGTAGGTTTTGATAAAAGGAACAACTTTCATATTTGCAGATTTCCAACTTTCGATGTAAAATCAAAAGTAATTTTGAAATTATTCAAATCCTAAAAGTATCCCCTTTTCTGATTTCGTATTTAATTCAAAAACTGTTTGGAATTTGAAAATATTCTTTTTGACAAAGTTGTAGATCTCTTTTTTCTGAACAACTTTGGTGTTTTGAGTTTTTGCTGCTCAGTTCAAGTTTTGGAAGTAATTTGCGAAATACAGAAAGTCAAACCCTAGACCTAGCCCTGTTCATCCCCTACCTCTAGCCGGCACAGAGCAGGAGGGGGCCCCGGCCATGGCCGCGCGCCAGCGCCGCCTGCGCCACGCGCGCCTGGCAGCCGCACGCCCGCCCCCGACTTGTCGCCTGCGCCCGCGCCATCATGCCGCACCCGCACGCGCAAACGCTGACCTCCGCCCCCGTCCCCTACAGTGCCCAGGGCGTCGCCGCCGCGTGGCCGTCACCGGCGAGCCTTCGCCCAGGCCCTGGGTGCACGCCGTCCTTCCCGCCGGCTTGCAATCGAGTGCGCACGCTTCGCCCGAGCTCATCCACACCATCCCGTGCTCTCTACCGTCCCCGACCGTGCCTATAAAAGGGACCGCCGGAGTCCGAGCTCCTCACTCGACCCCGCCGCCGTGGCCAGCCCACTCCGAAGCTCCCGCCGCTCAACCACCTAGCCCGAAAGCTCCGCCTTGAGCTCGCGAAGCTTCCCAGCCCCTCAATTTCACCTACCCCGCCTCCTATCGCCCGGCGTAGCTCGCCGTTCCCATCTCCGGCGAAAACCCGGCGAACTCGGGTTCGTCAAATACTACCTCTCCGGCCACGATCATCTTCCCCTGACCCCTGTGTCAGCTTCCTTGGCTCCGCGCGACTCTAACCAGACCCTTGCGGTCTCGTGTGTTGCGCAGGATCGCCGAATCGCCGGAGTGCCGCCGCGGCCGTCTCCTTCCTCGAGCCTCACCCTCGAGCACGTGTCGAGCCTCACCCTCGAGCCTCACCCTCGAGAACGTGTCGAGCCTCACCCTCGAGAACGTGTCGAGCCTCACCCTCGAGCCTCACCCTCGAGCACGTTCCCGAGCCACACCCTCGAGCACGCCTGCGAACCGCGCTCCCTCGAAGCAGCCGAGCCCTGCCTCCGACCCGTGGTAAGTACTCGAAGCCCCGGTCTCTGCTTCCACTGGCCTCGGACGAAACGCTTATTTCCGTCTCGCCCGAGCCCTGCTGTCCGCCTCGCAGCGATTCGCCCGAGCCCCTGCGAGGAAGGAGCACAGCGCTCTTTTCTTTTTCCTTTTTGAAAGAGTATGAATAGTGTTCTGTTTTCTCTTTTTTGTGTGAATTAATTTGTTGTTCCTTAAATCCTGATAAAATTATGGTATGCTCCATGCACTGTGTAGTATTTTATAAAAATATGAAACTTGACTTTTCTGCAAGAATTTGAAAATGTAAAATCCCTCTTTTAATTAATAAATGGATGGTTTTGGATTTTTAGAAAATTATTTTATAACTCCAAAAATCATGAGATAAATTTTTGTGAGCTTCCTATGCCATGTTTAGTCTCTGGTGAAATTTTGAAGTCTTTTGGAGCAAGTTGATTTTTGAGCATTTATCTTTAATTGTTAAATAGTGCCTTTGTTAATTAATGTCTGATTTTATTTGAGCACCTTAATGACCTCCAAAAATTATGAAATTTGTTTTGCCATCTATCTACACCATAATGAACTTATGTGATTAATTTGGTAATTTTTGGAGCAACTTCATAAAATGACCTTTTTAAATAATTAAGGAAAATAGAAAAAATGATTAGGGTTCATGTTGTATGCCCTGTTTTGCATTGTTCATGCTAGCATACTCATGTGCATGCATCATTGCATTCGTATAGTCACCGAAGAAGGAGTCAAGATCGAGGCAGCCGCCGACGAACCTGTCCCTGAGGCTACCCCGAGCTCCGACAACTGCCCTGCCGCCCTCGAGCCTGCCCTCTTTGCTCTTCAAAGGCAAGCCCCGGTGCATTTAACCCTTTCCTTGAATTTATAAAATGATTTCCTTAAATGCTTTTGAGTTAAATTATTGCATTAGGTTTATAGGAGTTGTGTGTTATCCTAACTGATGCACTATCCACCTTGACCACTGATACACCCGATACCTGCTTTTCAAAAGTATTTGAAAAATGCTTAACAATGCTTATTGAATTAGACTTTGCAATAAAATGCCAATTTCAAAAGTGTGATCACTTAAGGAATGTTTATGGGAATTTGGTCTTACTCCCCGGCTGTTGGCTAGGTATCTGATCCGTACCTAGTCAATAGCAAGGAGAGGTTGTCCGAGCGTACGGTGCCGTCATGTTGTAGTCCGGGACTCAACAGACACCGACCGGGACAGGGTTGAAAAACTGACAGGACTATTACGCTTGGGTGAGATATGACCAAGGTATAGTTCTAGCTGGAAAATTAGGGACCATCCGTATGGGGGCCTGCTGGTCAAGACTTGTAACTATTCACATACTTCGGAAAGCTCTGGCTCCGAGGAATCCTTTATTGGACCGACAACCGCGCACTGGGAGTGGAGAGATGGCGGAAGTAGCATGTACCCACGTGGTCGTCGTACCTGGATAGGAGTGGTGTACTGTACTTCCGGGTGCCGTAGGACCGGGCCCAATCTTGGAGGAATCGTGGTAGACGAGTTGGCATATGCAAGCTTGGGTGCTACATATGCAGTGTGGATAGGGATCCTCAGCTAAGTATTATTTATCCGGATTAACGTTGCTCCTCGGTTATGGAGACTTGGTCACTGACTGTCAACGGAGAGTGGTTCTCAACTAGGAATGTTTTGAAATGTAAAATGAATCATGAACGATGAAGAATTGAGGAATACTGAATCTTTCCAAAAAAATAAAAATAAGGTTTACAAGATGCTTTTCTGCAAAATACTTGATATTGCTTAAGCCTTACCTTGACTACCCTAAGCCTCTCATTCCTGAGTCTTCTCCCTTTTTCTTTAGTCGGGTAAGTCTTGTTGAGTACCCCAGTACTCAGGGTTTGTTACCCATGTTGCAGGTCTGACAGAATCCCCGATGTGTCTTGCACCCTGCTGCGTGACCATCGTCCAGGAAGAGGCCGATGAGGCCGAAGAATAGTTGTACACCCTCGGGCTGGGTGATTATAAGTATCTTTGCTGTTCCCCACTACGTTGCCTATGTCTATTTCTATTATCAGAACTTGGTTTGTAATAACTGCACCTTAATTTCTATTTTGGATCCTGCTTTGTAAAACTAAAGTTATGTAAGTCTTCCGCTCATTATTCCGATGTTATTTGTAAAAGTATGCAATGCTGTAACCGAATTGTGAGATGATCCTGCGGACATTGGGCACTGATGTAGCCCGGTGGCGAACATGTCTTAATCACATGGAACATGGGTTCGGCCGTCAGAGGTTGACAGGGACACGTGGGCCATGGGATTAGGGTGGTTCCGTCACACTAACCATGGCATATATGTTGGTGTGGGAAAATGCAGGATTCGTAGAAAAAAAAACTCTGATCATGTGTCAATGGATGACAGAGAATCCTAACATAATTATCTATGTTATCCACGGGCTATGCTCCATGTAAGTTCAAGCGAACAGATTATTGATGTGTAACCATCCTTACAGCTAGAAATGTCTAGTGAATACTCAGACAAATGTTTCAATTTTTATGTTAATGGGAGTAACTGTTGTGTGCTTTCCAAGAATGTTGTTGACGTATATGCATCCTACCGACTAGAAAACATTTGGAGAATGAATATATTCGTGGGGAAAATGTGCACTGCGGTGTGTACCTCTCAGGGCTACAACATTTGATGAGAGAACAAACATTTCAACAATGAATATAACAGATGATGGAAACTCCCAAACCTGCAAATATTCATACTCAATTCAGAAAGAGTAAAATGGCAGGTATGCTTAGAAGAGAACCAATTAATACATAAAAAATCTTTTATACCATCATTGTGAAAAGAAACAACTTGAAGTAGCTTGAAATGATGACAGCGAACAGAACATCCCTATACCTGATTAACAAAAAACTGTTATTACAAATAAATTTCATGGACAGGCAAACTAAATCGTAAATAAAATAAGAAATTCTAAAAATGTGACTCGCACAGAAATGAACTATGAGACTATTACATGATCTCTACTACCAGCATAAATCCCATCAAGAACACTCAGGGACCCATTCATAGCAACAAATGTTTTATTCTAACAAGAAGAGATGTCATGCTAGTTGTACCTTATAATATCAAAAGATAATTTGAGAATAAATCGCACTCCCAGGAGTAACATGATCATAAATATGATGTTTCCTAACAATGCATCGCCAATAACCTGGAGTGCAACAAAATGTTGGGCACACTGTTACGAAAATGTGCAGTAAAAGAAATATTTGAATGTTAACTGTAATCACCTCAGTGCAATTGGAAATTGTTGAGAAAATACTCCTGGAAGAAGCCCCATCAGCTCTGTTTCCTTTCGAAAAAGATATTCTGACTTACATAGTTATGGACTGTTTAAGTTGGGCAGATAGTTCATGGTAACCAAAATCAAAGTAAAAATTTATGAATTCTTAACTCTAAAAAATTTTATAAATTCTATGGATACATGCGTCAAGAGAAATATGTATCAAAGTAGACCGGTAAAGTATTCCCTGCAAACCAGAACACAATATAAATATTAGAAAAGGAATCAAATTATATATGGACATGAAGACGTACCCACCAAATAAGTTCTTGAAGCGAAGGTATGAAATCACTACAAGATGAGAGCAGATTAAAAGATTGGCAAACTATTCATCTAAAACCTATACGGATAGAAAACATTTTTTATGTCAGCTTGATTCCTGTATGCTGTTGTGGGGGATGGGGGGTCAGAAAGTCACAAAACACAAACGGCTGAAGTGTCAGTGAAATAGGAATGCCATCGTTAGCAAAAGGCAGAGAAGCTTTGGCTTTTCAAGCAGAAGCATGGGAATTATTGTAAGTAAAATGGAACAGGGCACAGCATTGATGATTTTTTATTGTTACCATCCTGATTGCTTGTGTTACTCCACAAGACAAAATTGAAGCGAAAAAGATACTGAAGAAGTAAATGCTTTGCTTTAATGTAGACAGGAGAGCACTCCTGGGTCCTGGCAATTTAGCATGAATAATGATGACCAAACCATATTTAGCCTCATTCATACATTAACTACTCTAGAAGTGGGCATCTCCAGTAACAATTGTTTCACACAGATTAGGTAAGGCAAGTCAAAGTGAAATGCATAAATGTATGAGACCAGCAAAAGAAAGGTGATATTCGATGTTTGCTGTATGAGCCAAGCACAATTTGATGTTTGCAGGAATGGGAAACAGCAACCAGAGTCGGCCTGGAAAGCATAGTTTCGTCATACCTTGTCAACAGATGATCCCATGCTGAGCTTATTAAACAGAACATGGCGATACGCCCTTGTCTTGTGCAGGATGAGATCAATCAAGATGATCTATAAAGGAACAAGCAGATGCCATCATGCCAACACTTCAGTCAACCACTCAAGCATCCTACGGCAAGTGCGGCTAACACATCCAAAACTACAAAGCTGCAAAGCATGGTTCATCGATAATCACCGTACCATGAACTCGCACTCGATGTAGGGATCAGCAACAGCCTTGCAATTATCCTAGTAGGCACAACAAGGGTAGTATTATCCACTATTTAGAGAGTTTGACAGCTCACAAACAGAAGTCAAAACGGATTACACGAATGGTGCAGAGACTCGAGAGGCCAGGGGGCACTCGCGTGGCTTACGCATTTCATCAAGCGGATGTTGCCCGGGGAGTACTGCACGAAGAGCGTCTTCACGCGCCCGCCGCAGCCAACGCAGCGCGGACCCTCCCCTGCCGCCTGCGCATCGCCCATCAGTGATTTCTATTTCTTCCGCCACCGCCCAGCCTACCTCGCGCAGTGCAGGTAGAGTCCCCCGCCTTATCCCACCCGGCCACCGCCGCCGTTGGGCCTCGGATCAGCACGACGGTGTGGTGGAGCCTGTGATGGAGCCTAGTGTTGCCGTCAGGGAGAACCCAAACAAGAGACTCATATCATTGTTTAGATCGTGTACAGTAAAAAGGGTGGCGCTCTAAAATTTACCGTCTCCAATAGCTAACCCAAAAGAAGAACCTGGGCAGCCAGGCTATCTCCCTCCGCGTCGGCCGCTTCCCGCCTCCCTCCGTGCCGAGCACTGCCCGCCTCCCTCCGCGCCGGCCACGGCCCGTCTCCCTTTGCGCCGGCCGCCTCCCTCCGCGCCGAGCGCCGCCCACCTCCCTCCCCGCCGAGCAGGGGCGGCGCGAATCTGGGGCCACCGCGTGGAGCAGGCGCACGGCCGCCTCCCTCCCCGCCGAGCAGCTATGGCGCGGGTCTGGGGCCGCCGCGTCGAGCAGGCGCGCCGGCCGCCTCCCTTCCCGACGAGCAGCTGCGGCACGGGTCTGGATGGGGCCGCCGCCGCGTGGAGCAGGCACGCGCCGCCCTCCTCCCACCCGTCGGCTCCGCCCGGTCGTCCCTTTCCTCGGTGGTGGCCGCGTGCGTGGAGACGCAAACAGACCGATACAGGACGCTTATTTGCGTTTCGCTTTCAGGCCAACGCAAAATGGGTAAAGTGTTTGCCTGAGGGTGGTTTTTTGAAAAAAAAAAAAAACTGTATATGACCTATTTTGGATATGGGTCATCTTATGCCTATGCTCTGCTCTTGGAGATAGTGTTTGGCTTGGCCCATCATTAAAAGTTGATTTATTCATGGATAAAAGAAAACTTTGTTTTGAGACAACTGTAAGAATCGATTTATTCCAGGAATGAAGGAAATATTAAACAGTTTGAAGTATAGAATATCTGAACTTCTACTTAAGGAAGAAAATTTAGCGACGTCGAGGAGGTTAAATAGATTTTTTTTGTTACTGCATTGCTACTGGGCTGCTCAGGCTCATCCAGCCAATGAAAATCTCTTAAGGGTGCAAGTAGGTGCACCTCTGACCCTGTGTGAACTAGAGAGGGTTGGAGGTACACCTAAGGTCTTGTTTGGCTGCACACAAATACCCCTTAATCCACATGACTTGAAGTGTATTGAAGAACTTTTACTACATTACATCTCAATCTCTTCCAAACTACATGAATTGAAGTGTATTTATGTGCAACCAAACAAGTCATAAGGTCTAAGAGCATCTCCAACAAATTCTTAAATGAGGTTGTTATACTTATAAATTTGGTAAAATCATAAAATTCTCTCTCCAACAACTCCTCAAACCAGCTTGCTATTTATTCCAAGTTGCGCAGATGCGTGGTCATGGCCCGCAGTGACGTCCATGCATGGTCCTACTTTTTTATGTTTACCAAGTTGAAATAGCAAATTGTTGGAGAAAAGACTTTTTTTTTCTACTTGCCATATAATTTAGCAACTTGTCAAACCATAAGATTTGACAAGTCAATTTTACCAAGTTGTTGGAGATGCTCAAGGGTCACTAATTTGCACCCTGTCAGTCCGTTTGAAACACAATGGGTGTGTAATATGCACAAAAATTGGTGCAAAAGCAACTAGAGAAATAACTAATACGAGAACACTACATATACAATAATAACTTAATAAGTTCTGCTCAGGTTTATTCGTGAAACATCTCAGAGTGCAATGAGCATTATTCTTAGTACCAGTTGAAACGCCTTTTTCTAACATTCCTGTTCGGAAGACATCAATAGTTCGATTCCAACGTCCCTCCCACATCGAGTTTGAACATTACAATGGATCATGACAGCAGCTAGACGGTTACAGTGGCCTCAACCTCTTGCAGTCTAAGGGTAACGGCTCTCTTGTGTGCCTCTAGCCCTTCCACTTCGGCCATCTTCGCAACGTATGGACCCAGCTTTCTCAGTCCTTCCTCTGTTAGGGATTGGACAGTAATGTATTTGAGGAAAGAGTTCAGTGATACACCACTGTACATCCTCGCGTAACCATAAGTTGGAAGGACATGGTTTGTTCCGCTTGCATAATCGCCCACGCTCTCTGGGGTCCATTGGCCCAAGAAAACTGACCCTGAAATATGAAAACCAAATATTTAGATCAAGAATTCGAGATAGATGTGCCCAGGGGTAGCATCTAAATGAAGATTAATGTGACCACACCAAAGCTAATGACAAAAATATGCCCACCTGCATTCTCAACAAGCTCCTCCCACTGCTCAGCATCCTTTACATTGATGATCAAATGCTCAGGGGCATACAGATTCGAGAACGATAACGCCTTCAAAAAGCAGAAACAAATGTCAAAGTTCCTGGGAAATGTCCAGCAGAATTGGAAGGCACTGAGGTCATAGCAGAAGGGAGATGCACTTAAAACACAAGTGGGCAGTGTAGATGCATCCATTGCAGGAAGCAGGGGTGAAGAATTACCTCAACCATATCTTTGGCGAACACAGTGAAGCTGTGGCTAAGTGCTTTTGAAGCAAATTCACCTCTTGGAAGTGCATTGCATTGTTTGCTAACTTCTGCCTCAATGGCACCCAAATCAACACCATCTCCAGCAATAACTAGAACAACCTGACTATCTGGCCCATGTTCTGCCTACAAAAGATTTAACTAGCTAACTGTAATGACATACATCATGAGCATGTGTGACAATAGGGAATTCAGCATCATAAAACAATCTCTATATACATGAAGGATTCTCAAAATTCAGTTTTTTAAATAGCAAACATGAACAAAATTAGCAATGCAGATCAGACCAGGGGAACAAATAGAATACCTGAGATAGCAGATCAGCAGCAACATGAACTGGTTTTGCGTATTTATCAGCAATCACTAAAACTTCAGAAGGGCCAGCAGGCATGTCTATAGATACCATAGCTTCACTGTTCTGCAGTCAAAGAAGAATTAGAACCACAAGAACAATTGGATACAGGAAGATGTCTAGGCAAAGAAGATAATGGTAAACTTTTACAACGAAAGAACAACAAACCTGAAGAATCATTTTGGCAGCTGTTACATACTGGTTACCAGGCCCAAAAATCTTCTCAACCTGCGGACGCAGTAACAAAGTTACCAAAAGTTATGCGATCAAATCTAAGTCCATATCCAATACAGAAAAACATAAATAATTGTTGTGGAACTTGGTGAGTCAACATCACCATATGTTAACAGTCATTCTAGGCAGAGTTTAAAGCACTAAGAGCATGGCATGCCCAATAAAACGCTGTGGTTTATTAAGTTCTATGAGAATTAATTAACAAGCAAGGAAATATATTAAATAAAGGCCAGTATATAGACACAAAATATTGCTACAAATACCTTTGGGCACGATGCAGTTCCCCATGCCATTGCTGAGATTGCCTGAAAGTAAACAACATTAAGAGCACTGAACTAAATAATGAAGCACAAGACAATCTCAAAATATTCTAGTACCTGAGCTCCTCCGGCTTTCAATATGTGTGTCACACCAGCTTTCTTTGCACAGTAAAGAACCTCCTGCAGGAAACAAGAAAAGCATATAGCACTCGATCAACAAAAAAAGAATACTGGTGCAGTTTCATGTCCCTCAAGTGTACCTTGCATATGCTACCATCACGGCTAGGTGGTGTGGCAAGAACAATAATTTTGCATCCAGCAATCTGTGCAGGCTGGCAGAAAGAAGAACTATATGAAAAGCTTCAAACAGTGAATTAATTCAATTAATTCAGATGAGAGGATTTGAGTAGAGGCAAGCATACCACAGCAAGCATCAATGCAGTTGACGGCAAGACTGCAGTGCCACCTGGGACATACAACCCGACAGAACCAATGCACCTTGTTATTCTCTTACATCTTACCCCCTTCATATATTCACAGAAAGGGCATAAATAATTAATGTAGAACATATATAAAAGGTGAAACTTTATAAATGGAAACATTGAGGCCATGACTTACTTTCATATTTTCAACTGTCTTCTCAGGTAATTTTTGTGAAACATGGAAGGCATATATATTGTCATATGCAACATCGAAGGCTTCCTTCACAGCTGGGTCAAGCTACAGTATTTATGTAGGTAAGACAACCAATTCATGCAGCAAATACAGGGAACAATATATACATAAGCTGATAAGCACCATTTGCAGGTAACAAATAAACTTATTATCATCAGTTGCGCATATTTCTAAGGATTAGCAAGCTCTGATTGCATGTAGCTAAAGCCTAGAGTTTCAAGATGCTATTGAAGAAATAAGCAATTAACAATTTTATAACATGTCATCCCAGACAAACATGTCCAACACTGCATGAATATGTATCACATCAGACCAGAAGTTCAAAGAGAAGGAACAACATGATGTGTGGAGCAACATCAATTTTTATCTATTACATGATTTGAACTAATAAAACTCCAGAACTCAGTTGCAGATAACAGGGAAATTACCTCTGCATCTGGAAGATCACTAACACGAACGACAACATCATCGAGCGTGACCTTGTCAAACTTTTCTGTGTAGCTGAAAAAAACAAACCCAGAAAATTAGGCACAATTTCCCTGTCGTCAAAGAAAAGGCCGTCCATAACAGCAACACTTACTGCTTAACTGCTGCATCACCTCTGACACGGACATCCTCAACGATTGGATTCACCTAATTGCACAGGACAGAATCCCATGGTTCTCAGACTATGAAATAAAACGATACTGGACTTCCAACACCTTGAGTAATCTCAGTGTCATCATACCGTGCCAAATATGGATGAGAAATCGATGCGGGGACGAGCCTTGAGGCCACTGACCTCGGCGTCGCTGAGCTCGGATAGCCTATACGACTTCATCGCGCTACTGGTAGTTAACCCTGAAAATCAGGAAGCAATGCGCGATTCCATGAAACAGAGTCCAACGAACGTTTAGGAACTCGTGGCTGGCACGGGCAGCAACAGCAAAAGATATAAACCAACAAGCGCGCACCTCTGGATTTGAGGACTGTGTCGGAGGAAAAACGAATCCCAGAACGGAAGGAAATCCTAGTGCTTCCAACGAGAGGCGCCGGCGCCGGCGGAGCGCGCAAGCTGCCCATCAACAGAGCGCGATTCAATTCTGGAGGGTCGCGTCGCGAGCGTTAGATGCGAGGGGGAGGGAGCGCGAAAATTGAACAGAAACCGAGCTCGGAGAGGGGACGGAGGTAGAGGGAGAGACGAACCGTGGCGAGACGCCGAGACGGCGGCGACTGTGCGATGGGAGTGGAAGTCGCCGCTGTCTCGTATCGTATCCCCGCTTGCTCTGTCAGTCAGACTCGGAGCCCCTCATTTCCTGGATATTAGCTGGGCCTTCGAACAATGGGCCGAGCAGGAGATCACAGGCCTAGAAGCCCACCGAGCAGAGTAGCGAAAGGAAAGAACTACTAAGTGGGTTACTGCAATAAAACATGGGCCCGACCGTGCCGCGGCTTTACCGTGCCGGTGAGACTGCATAAACCTAGGATGCTTAAAAAATTTCAACTTTACTATTGTAGCACTTTCGTTTGTATTTAACAAATATTGTTCAATTATATATTAACTAGACTTATGTTAACTAGGCTTAAAAGATTTATCTTGTGATTTACAACTAATCTGTACAATTAGTTATTTATTTTACCAACATTTAATGCTTCATGCATACGTCTAAATATTGATGTGATATAGAGAGAGTGAAAAAAGTTGAAAGTTTGATGCAATCTAAACGAGGCCCTAGTTTGAAAAATGAAAACTCAAATTCCCTTAAGATCCTACTCCGTAGATTGCAACGTTGATGAACTATTTCAGCATTTCCACATAGTTTGTGTCATGTCATGTGTAAGCTCGTTTCTTCCGCAATTTACCTGTTTTTTTATGTCAGGTGTCATGTCATGTGTATAACTCTTGAGCAAACAGCATCAAACTTTTTCTTAGAAAAAAGGAAATTTTATTTCGACCTCCTATGATTTTTGCACTCAACGAATCAATTACTATAATTAGGCATCTGACTGGATTTGAAAAGCTCATAAAAAGCAAATAAAATTGGAGGTTGGCAAACTAAGCACTAAACCTACTAGAACTCAGAAGACATCCACCCACTGACTCACGCCTGGCGAAAATCTCCATTATTTTTTGTCTCCAACATTCTACGTGCTCATTTCACTGTGAGTTGACCATAAGCGCGTTCAGTGAGTAGCAATACCATCAATCTAGATGGAGGAATAATAAAGATACTCACTCATCAACACAGAGTGAGGATAGATAAAATTTTATGCTTATAATGTGGTTAACATCTTCTAAACTTGATCTACGAGTGAGAGAATCATCCAATACATTCTATTCTATGGCCTAGGCTGCTAATTAAACAAGTAACAACCCTATTCTCTAACTAGCAAGCACGTGAGCACAATGCCATCTGTACATATCTTCTGTCCTGCACGTGGTTTCAGATTTCTGGCCATCATTGCAGATAGAAACAGCTACCACTTGCATTGCATAAGATTAACAAGGCAGCTGTTGGTTCACTTGGTACCAACATGTACAGCATGTCAGGATCTGAATTCTGAAACCTCAGTTAAATAGAACCCTTCACTTGGTCTGCAATGAACATGGATAAACGCACACGAGGAATATTAGCTACCAAGGGAGATCTCACCATACCGCCTCCTTATTCATGCTGTATCGCCTTCGTTCTGTCTATTTCTCATATCAGCAACAAGCTTGCATGTCTTTAAGAAAGCGCCTAGCAGCTGCATACAGAGGCAACCATGTTAATGTTTGTGATGTTCTGATTTCTGAACATTATACATTTATACTGGTCATTGCAAAATACATGGATGCAAAGCATGCAATCTATCTCCGACTGAGGTACTTACACCAGGATGCTGCTGCAAGGTAGGAGAGTACTGATCAAGAGTTAAATATATCTTTTGAAGAAGGCTTAACTGTGCAGTGATCCTATCGCCCAATATCATAACCTGATCACATCGAAAACATTTCAGAGTTTCTGCATGATAAACTTATATAATTATATATCACGTGTTCTTCCAATCAAAAAGTTCAATTCTAGAAGTACCTTGGCTTCAGCCTTTTGGAGCTCAGAACGCCTCGCTTCAATCATTTGTTTATACCAGAGCCCTATTTTTGTTAGTACCACGGCTTGTCTGACCATGTGGCTGCAGTGATCACTCAAATCATCTGACCTGAAATGAACAAGCTCGACATCGGAATCGTGTTTTTGAGAAGGAAATAAAAATTTGCCTGGGAAGCATATGTAATGAAGATAGACAAAAACAAACCTGTTCTCAATTCTTTCTGCTGACAATTTTTTCTCGATCTCTACAAATTCTTTTGATAATTTCATGATAGATACTAAAATGCACTCCAGCTGGTTTTCTTGCTCATTCCTAGTGAGGCTACTACTACGATCCATATTTTTATTGTCCATTTCCTTCAGGACACCTGAGGTTTGCTCCAAGCTTGACTTTAGCTTCACAAGTTCGTCATACTGCAAATCATTCCCATTTGATCTTCTCGGTGATGTGTGAGGCTCGACCTCAATGTCATGCAGAACAATTTCTGTACTCTCTTGTTTTATGACTTCTGGAACTTCCTGGTGATCGTGGATCAAGCACTCCTTTCCTAGCTCTGCTAACTTCTCCTTTAACCTGCGATTTTCTTCATTATATAGACATAACGCCTTATTCTTTTCAGAGACTGCAGACTCAAGTGAAGACAATTTTGCACTCAAATTTAGAGCAGCACCATCCATATTGTCCTTATAGTCATCAAGCAATTGTTTTGTAACAGTTTGGTACATCGCCTCTCTAACATCACCTTCAATTCGGAGGTCCTCACAGTCTTCTCTAACTTTGTCGATTTGTCTCAGGAGCTCTTCTTCGGACGACAACTGAAGAGACAGTTCTGTACTGGCTTCAGATAGCTGAGATGATAATGCCTTAACGTCCTTTGTCCTATCTGCAAGCAACCCTCGAAGATGCTGGTTTCCATAAAACAACGCATCGATTCTGCTCATCAGTCTGCATCTTTCTTCAAGTTCATCATGGGTCATGCAGATTGCAGGTATCTTTATATTCTTGGAAATGATTTGGTCCATTCTCAATACAATCTCTGGAATTTTCTTTCTCAAAGGTTCAAACTCGATGTCATTCTTGAGAGAATGTGACCCCTTCTCCCGTTTGAACCTGAACAGCTCTTCTGTCTTCTCTTGCAATGCTGATTCGTGCACCCTTTTCAGTTTGCTGATCTCAGACTTAAAATAGCTTATCACTTGCTCTCTACTCATACCATTGAGATGGCGAAAGTCGGATTTTTCTGAGATGACATCCTTTGCACCAAATGATTTTTGCTTCCTGAAACTCTTGCTGTCCTCGGCACGTGGAGAACGATCCTCTTTGGGCTTCTTTCCAAACAAATTGTACTTCCATCTGTTACTTCTGTTGCCCGGACTTTCATTCTTGCCGTTAGAAATGTGAGCTTCTGGTACTAAAGGCAGCAGCAGCTTACAAAGAGCGCCAAGGTCTTCGCGCATGGCGGCAAATTGAGTTATGGCTTCCTTCCAGTTCCTGCCCATGGTGTTCGTGATGTTAATCTGCTCGAACAGCTTCCGCTCTAGCTCCTCCTGCAGGCCACTGACGCACTCTCCGATGACGGCACCGAAGACTTCCAGCTGCAGCTCATTCTCCGACTGCAGATCAGACACCGACGAGTTGACCGAACCAAGCATCTCCTTGGCCTGCCGGAACACGGAACCCATGAGCAGCTTCAGGGCGTTGAACCTCTCGTCAATCTCAATCAGCATGACATCGAGCGACATGCCCAGGTGGTGCGCACCTCCGATCACACGGCCGTTGTCGGGCAAGGCGTAGCTCTCCAGGCCGGTGACACCGCCCTTGAGCCTGCCCAGCTGCGCATCCACCTCCACCCTCATCAGGTCCAGGTACTCGGCGCACCGGACCTGCGCGTTCGCGTCGAAGAGGTACCGGTTGGAGCGCGACGCCGCCGCACGGTCGGGCCATTCGGCGGAGGAGCTGCAGTTGTCCGGGCTGGAGCTGGACTTTAAGGACGACAGCAGCCTGGGCGTCAGCGCCGGCGAGTCCTCGGACGTCACTGACCCGCTGCTGAACCGGGGGGCGCAGGGCTTGGAGGTGTCTAGGAAAGAATAGGCGGCGGAACCGTCGTAGAAGCCCGCGCCGCTGCCGGCGTCAGGTTGAAACCGAACGACGCCGGATGGACTGGGTGACCTGTTGAGCAGCGGGTTCGTTCCCTCACTCGGTACCTGCAGCAAGTTTTTGCATTCAGAATTCAGATGTTTCAGTGTACTAGTATAGTTCAACTCAACAGCTGATGATATTCAGAATTCAGATATATTTTTTTTAGTGTAGTTCAGCATCTGATGATAGGAAAGGTGATGGAAACATTGGAGAACCGAACAAAATGGGAACTTGATCAGAAATATGTCGTCACAAGCTGACGCAAATCATGGGATGAGATTTGCTGATACAGATGGAGTCTGATCGAAATGAAACAATGGGCATGAAAATGAAACAAGGTGCTAGGCTTACAACCCACTGCCACTGGAATTGAATCCCCAAAACAGAGTCATCTGGTTTCAAGCACAAACTGTCGATGACCACTTATGAGCGGCGAGAACTTTCTGATGAACTCCAGTTTTTTTTTAATAAATAAAAAATATATAGCAGTTCCAGTAACAGTAGTTCTGATGAATTAGCAAGTGGACGCTGTTGCGGTGAGCAACTGGATTTGTGATTGTGTGATAATTCTCGATCAAGTAAGCCTTGGAATTCGACCGCCAATACGCGAACAACTTACACAGACGCGGAAAGTAATAACACCATGTTCCAACGCATACAGACAATGGATGAAAATGAAACAACCAAGCGGGCGCAAGAGAACGTGAGAGCGAGCGGATGAACAGCCGATTCAGAATTTCAGACCGACCCAAAGAAAAGGGATGACAGGCAGGCACACATACACATACACGCGCGTGCGCGTGGGAGAAGAGACAAGAAACGAGGAGAAAGCGGATCGGATCGCGTACCGTCTGGTGGACCGCCGCCTCCATGGCTGCTCCGCCGTCGCTCGCCGCCGGCACCACGTCCACTGCAGCCAACAGGTCCTCCTCACCACTAGCCAGCGAGTCAGCGGCAGGTAACTGCCATGCCAGCGAATCGTCCCGTGCTAGAGACAGGGGTGTAGAGGATAAGAGGCGGAGGAGGAGGAGGCAAGTGGGAGTGGGAGACCGGGGCGGCGGACAGCGACGGGCGACGGGCGACGGGGACGGAAAGGAGGGAAGCGGAGTCCGGGCAGAGTAATGCGCGCGACAGGGACGCGCGCGCGCGCGTGTGATCAGCAGAGTGGCGTGGCGGCCGAGTGGGTCGGGAGGCAGGGGCCGGGGGGAGTAGCTGGGGCCGGAAGGCGGCGGGCGGGCGGGCGGGCGGGCGTGGCGGCAGAGGAGAGGGTCAGAGGGCCGAGCCGACGAGGCGAGCAGTGAGACAGCGCCGCGCCCGTGGGGACGTCGGCCGGCCAGCGAGGACGCGGCGGTTCAGGTCGTGATCCGTCGTACGCCGGCAGGCGCCAGTGCCGTGGCGCCAGGCGGGCCGTGCGTGCGTGTGCGTTCCGGACCGCAAACCGTTTCAGCCTTTCAGGTTGGTTGCGGGGGATGGAGAGGGAGAGGGATGTGCTGACCTCATCCTGCGTGACAATGACATGGCTCACTGTGGTTTGTGAATTGTGATGGAACTTTATTATATGCAAAAAATGCAATGGGACATTGTTTGTCGATATATATTTATGTATATATAGGCTCTTTTTTTGGCAATAGAAGTTGGCACGGTCTCGTGCTTTCTGGTTCAAAAAAAAAATGCTCATCCAAAACTACTACCGTAAAAAGAATGCAATTTAATATTTAAACCAAGTGATTTTTTTCTTAAGTTCAACATAATTTATAGAAAATAGTATCGTGTCTTTGAATAGGGTTATTATAAAAAAAATATTTTGTTAATCATTTAATGATATTTATTTTGTATCATAGATTTAATCAAATATAAAAGTATTTAACTATTTAAAAAGCAATGATTGCATCCTTTTTGAAGATGAGGAAGTATACAAAAAGCCAAAAAGGTATGTAAATAACGATTCCAAGTGAGAACATGTTCAAGCAAGGGGGAAAAAGAAGGGAATGTGACAGAGGTAGCAGATGTCCAGATGCCTATGATCTGAATTCTGAACTTTAGAAGATCGCCGCTCGGGCGTTGACAGAGTGGCCAGTGTGTGGGCACAAGGGGCAAAAGCATTGAGCGGCAGCAATGCAAAAGGCTTTCTTTTTTTATTTGTTTCCCCTGCTGATAAGATTAGAAATGCAAGGTTTTCATTGAAAGTGACAGGCTGCAGGTGAATTTAGGAGAGAGAGACGCTGGGCTACACCAGGAGCCATGTGTTAAACATTTCAGTCATCAGGATTCACATGCGTACGAACTGGACAGAGACCTTGGAAATGCTGCCAAAAGCACTGCACTGCAAAATGTAAACGGCTGAAAGTTACATGGTCCGTTCCACGGATAACTGACGCGGAAGCTTTATGAATTACAAGGTGATTTTCTGATTCTCACTGAGAGAACTTTAGTGATTTTACACCGCCCCAAGAATCAATCATCGTTTCATTCTCAATCATGTGTCTGTCTCCTGATGCTGACCCACAGCATTAAGGGTCGCAGTTACAGAAATTCGAGTCCTAGTAGACCTCAACGTGCCATTGCTTGTTCTTCTTGAGCTGGGAAAGCTTCTGGTCCCAGCTCTCGCCTCTCTGCTCTGCCACCTTCTTGAGGGTGTCCTGAATTCCAGGCATCATCCCCTTCAAACCGCAGAAGTAGATGTGTGCGCCGCCATCCAGAAGCTTGAAAATCTCATCGCTGTACTCCTCGATCTTGTCCTGGACGTACATTTTGCCACCACTCCTGTTCTTCTGCTCCCTGCTGAGGGCTTTGTCGTACCTACATGTTTCAGAACGACTCGGTTATACTATATTACTATTATATGAAATATATGCTGGTTATAAGTACTTCAGTGATGCTGCACTGCACTCTCAAATCGCAATATTGCTGTGAAGTGACACAAACTGACAAGCACCCAAGTCAACAGCGAAGCGCAGTTGTTGGCAAGGATAGCATCAGTACATGAGATAAGGCGTTGTGATGGATGAGGTTATTCTAACCTGAAATTGTCTGGATACTGCTTAAGATAGCTGGTGAATTCTTCGTCGTACAGAAGGCTGTCTGAATTGGCAACACCAAGGAAGAGCCAGGCCAAGCCACCAAATCTGTAGTTCGGGACATCTTCCATGAACATGCGACGCAGGTACCCACGGAAAGGAGCAACACCAGTGCCAGTAGCAATCATGATATGGGTTGCGTTTGGATCCTCCTCAGGTAGAAGCATAATTTTGCCAGAGGGACCTGAGGTCAAGATGAAATCATATGAGATGCTTCCAGCCTACAACACCCACCATCTTCCATAAATTAATATACTAGCAGGCAAGCACATACAAGTAGTGGCATATTTGAGAGATACGGAGTACTTAGGAAAGAAAGCATCTTTTCTAAACAAAAACCTGTAGTTGTTGCATACCGTATGGGCAATCAGAAGTCTTCTCAACATATCATATTATCATATATCATATTAAGTAAACTAAAGGTGGGACAAAACAAGACAGAGATACAGAGTGCAGGGTCATAGTCATATTTACAGATGATTGTTGATTCTTACAGTAGCAAAACATTATTACATGTTTCCATTTGCTGTAGTAGCTAGTGTTTCAATAACATGTTCTGCACATGGTTAAATCAGAATGTTGCAAACCTGTGATGCTGAAAATGAAAATGAAATCCTGTTTCTTAATGTGTTGGAAGATCTTTTTCTAGCTATCTTAATTTTTATCTCTAGTGTGCTAAAACCATTATATAAATAACTGAAAAATGAGAAATGGGTCATCTACCAGGTGAATTTCAGGGACTACATTGACAAAAAGAACTAAAGAAATAACATTGCAGTTAGGACTAGGAGGCACTCATAGAACATTATAACCCAACAGGAGTGCCTTTGCATCCATCAGGAAGTTACCTGTTAATTGAATCTTGTCCCCAGGTTTTGAGTTGCAAAGGAAATTACTGCATAAACCATTCTTTGAGGGCTCTTCCTTGCCAGTTTCAGGATCATAATAAACTGCACGGCGGACACACAAGCTTCCGGTTCGCCCATCAAAGTTATCTCCATACCTAGTCGACGCAATTGAATAAAGCCGGACATTTTGTGGGGCTCCAGGCTTTTTAGGGTTTTCTCCCTAACAGATGAAAGTGCACTCAAGGTTCAGAGATTATGAACGTGAAGAGAAAACATGATGGGTAATAAAAGGAAATGGATAAAAAATGGTATTTTAAGATTAATTGAAACCAATTTTGCTGCAAAGATGTCATGTTGTCAATCATAGACCGTAACAATTTTTCCTCTAGCATGGTCTAACAGTATATCAGATGGTATATTGAATATAATATCTACAGATTCGGAAAGGACATTACTATGCCTATATTTATATGTAGAGAACAATATACTTAGCAGTTTAGCACCATGCAAAGTTCATTATTCTAATTTATACATTGATGCAAATGGAAACCATGACACCATAACACCAAGTGTGAAGAAAACTAATGTGTGTTCTTAGACAAACTAAACGACAGGAGAGCAGGGAATACTTACAGGAGGAATGATACCGTAACTCTGGCCCTCCCAGTATGGCACATTGCCACCATGGTCAATGACGATGTGGCAAGTCTCCCCGGGAGCTTTGGGGCCGACTAGCCTCTCCACCGAGACAATGGTGGCCGTGAAGGGCTCCTTGGGCTTGTATGTGTTGAGAGGTGGCTCCTTGGCGCTCTCGAGATCGAGCGGCGCAACGGAGACTTTACTCTTGCTCGCCTGCTGGACCGACATGCAGAGTACTTTGGTCGCGTGCCTGGGCCGCACCGAGCTGCTCTCCCAGGCCAATGTCCCACCAACCCAGGATTTGTTGACGAAGCTAACATTGTTGTTACCCTAGAGCACAATGAGCGGTCAATCTTAGAATGCCAGTATCGGCTTTATCGCCATGTGAGAGCGCTGTGAGTTCAAAATCATCAGCATAAATGACTGACAAGAACACTGCCGAGTTCAGCAGCAGGTGCCCTGAATTACTGAAGATGAGTGATATGCATGACTTATAAGCGATGGCCTAATATGCGCAAAATAACACCTACTCCGTATCTAGCAGCGCTATCTAAGGTTGTGTTCAGGAGGGCTCCTCTCCAGCTCCGGCCTCCTCCGGAGGAGCCCCACCAAACCGTTTAGTAGAAGGAGCCGTTTTTCAGGAGAAAAAAAAAAAGGAGACCGAGTAATTTTGGAGAAGCAAAAGAGGCCTGCCAATCCAAAACACGCACACTAACATTTGAACTGACCCCTGTTGTTACCAATCTAGTAGGCCTACCTATTCAACCATTCTAGTCATCTACCAACCCACCCAGCGCCGACCGAATCGCAGAAGATTCCCTCATAAAAAGCAGCAAACGGGGGCGAGATTCCAGCACGGACGGCGCCGAGGCACGCACCTTGATCCCGGAGCTCCTGGCGCCGCCATCCGAGCCGAAGACCGGCGCCGAGACAGCCACCTGCAGGGCAGGTCAACAGAGGAACACCGAGTCAGCAGAGCACGGAGCGGAAACGGGGGGCGCACGGACCGGGGAGGGACGCGCGTACCCGGGACGCAGCAGCAGCGGTCGCCATAGCCGATCAAGAGGCGGGGAGGGAGGGGCGCCGGGCCGGGGGGGTTTTGATCTGAGGAAAGAGAGGGGCGGTGGGAGGCGGGTTTATAGAGGGCGAAAACCGAAAAGTGAGCTCTTGAGGTGACGGAAGGGACGACCCGCTGGTTGGGGAGGCAGCCAAGGCAGAGGGAGGAGAGCACGGCTCGCTGCGAACTGCGATTAGCTGTGATTAGCTGCTAATAACCGGCCACTAACACATTTTATATGTATAAAAAAACCCGTTGTTGCTGAACTTGTGTGCTTTTGATGGGGGTCGTATTAGTAATCTAATTTGGATTTGATTTGATCTGGGCCGTGTTGTGTGTGTACTTGTGCTGGTTCGGTGAGCCAGCCGTACGTAGGCAGGCACAGAGAGCTGGTGATTGGCCGCTGAGGTCGGCTGAGAGCGGCTGCTCGGGAGCTTCCGGTGGCTGCTGAAACGGCCTTGTGGAAGTGTCAAGGGCCACTTTGTCTCCAACCGATCACGGGTCAAAAGAACTACGCAGAACGCAGACTAGCCCAGATGCATGCATGACCCACAGTGTACATGTCTAAGCGCATCACCCCACAAAAGAAATGGATTTATACTTGTTTCAGTCTGAATTTCCGTTTCCCAACTCACATGCAAGAGGAACCCCTCTCTCTCAAAACACTGCAATGAGCAGAAGCAAACCCCTCTCTCAAAACACCGAGCAGAAGCAACCCCCCTCTCTCTCAGCAAGAGGAACCCCTCTCTCTCAAAACACTGTAATGAGCAGAAGCAACCCCTCTCACACAAACCAAAAAAAAAAACAAATACGTATACAGCACCGGCTTCTCCTGAAGCATGCGCCCTGCGATCGAATGCTATCATAAACACGCAATATTCACATTGTAAATTTACCTGTATTATTATTTGAAATTTCCGACGGTCAATGCCTAGGCTTCTCACAACCAGATGCAACACTTCATAAGAGAGGCCTGCAAGCCGGCCAAGTTTGGCACTTTAACATCTTCGATACGCTAGATTAAGCTGGGATTTTTACAGCGCTAACCACTAAGCTCCAAAGCTACAAAAGTATTCTCTTTGGTCTTTGCTATCCAAAGTACGGCACAAATCTGTTTGCCCCCCCCCCCCCCCCCCCCACCACACCAAAAGAGTGAACCGCGATTGCTTCCCCTATGGTTACTTACAAACTATACAAGGCACGATCTTGGGCCTTGACAGATGATGAGTTGTGGCGACCAGCTTCATTCACATCCCCATGGCACGGCCCAGGACAGGATGAGGGCCGCCTCCACCGTATGACATCATGATGTTATGCAGCAGCTGGTGGAGCCATAGCCTTGCTGTGAGATCGACCTAGAGTTGCATCAAGGATTCAGAGTCAGCGAAGGGTTAGGATTCACAGTGTATGCTGTCATGTAGCTTCCTCGGGGAAGCAAAGATAACTCATTCTTCTGACACTGGAATAGTGAAATCACCTCGATGAAGTCGTTGAATGTCCCATTTCTCAACGCGGCGGGAAGCGTATTGCGTAGCGCATTGCAGGCCCTGCATAAGCATACAAAAGAATAGGGACAGGATGAGAATAACTTTACAAAATCAGAATTCGCATATAGCACACAGCATAAACCTTCGATCATCTGTCAGCCTGAGGTAGCAGCGGATTATGTGCTTCAACAACCTTGGGGAAGGCCGTTCAACAAGTTCTTCAACCATCTGACCTAGCACACTGGCTACAGCACAGAAACGTTCAGAAGAAGCACATACATAGGCAAGCCCTGCGTCATCAAGCATAATCTTTTGAAGAATAAAAGTGGCCACCTGCAAGTATAACTTGTCTCAGTAAGAGATGCTGAAGCAATAGATCCAAATGATCTAGTTGAATTCCTGACAGGATAAATGTTTGGATAAATTATATTTCAAGAAACAATTAAGACAAGTATTGAAGAATGAAATGGAGTAAAATGAAGCTACACCAAACAAGTACCTCATTGTGAAACAAATTTGTCAGCTAGAAAAGTAAAATAGGTTGCAACATGGTACTAATCATTGAAATAACTTGATACCTCAAATAGCGAACATGATATATGGAGAATAGTACAAGAAAGGAGCGTATCAATTGAGTACTCAGCATAGAAACAAACATAAAAGATTATTATGTTTTGAGTAATGGTTGGGTAGATTGGTATACCGTTTTCGAAAGTTCACTTCCCATATCAATAGCACGCAGACACAAAGGAATTATTTCAGAACCCAGCAGAAACGCAACAACTTCAGGATCATCAAACTGCATATATTGCCAGGAAAAAAAGTTGAGTTCTATTTTAAAAATATATATATATCTGGTGTAAAGAAAAATGAATGAATTTCAAACCTTCAGCAAATTACAGCACTGTTCAGCTCTTCAAACAATTATTAATGTTTATAAGGGATCCATAGGATTCAAAATCCCAATTAAATTATTTAATTGGTAAGACTGGAATATGTATCCAAAAATCCAAATTAATAGCCTGCACACCTCCCACCACTCCAAATAGAAATTCATATAGCCCTTCTTAGTTGTCTTAAATTTCTTACCTTCACAAGAGCACCGATCACACCTAGGCTGGTAAGCCTCAAGAACTCATATTCTCTTGTTTTGTAGGTAGTGTTCAAGAAAGGGTAAAGGTACAGTGGAACCAGTGCTGCAAGAGGAGACAGTTACTGAAAAGTGTATATTATAAACCAGAAGACTAAAAAGTAAAACGAGTACAGAGGAAATTTCTACGGGAAACATTATGTGATAAATACATTCTACTACTTAGAATCAAGTGTGTGTTTTAAGCAAGAGAAAATTCAGGATGATAGGAACATATATTCTTTAAAGTACATCATCATAAGGGTATTCATATTTTTCAGAAGCATGGTATCAGTCATTACCATTTATGAATGGCATCCTTGTATCAGGGTGAGATGCAACACACTGCAGAACAAGTAATACAAAATGGAAGTTAAGGAAACAGAATGGTGGACAAAACCAATTCAAGGTGCATGAACTGATAAATGGCAATTTAAAACAACCCCATATTACTATGAAATTTGCAGCTTTTTTCATATATTATCGTGACTAAGGCAACATATCCTGTATCCCTGATAATACTGATAGATTTTAGTATCAAAATGAACTGATACATGATGCTTTAAAGCATCCCCAGTGCCATGAGTACTTTGCTTTCTGATGTAAACACATACCTGAAGGAGTGCAAGAGCATTGCAAACTCGAGTTGATTGGTCAGACGATAATTTTGGGGGTGAAAGTGATCGATAAATTGACACAATTTCCTGCATATGTTTCAAGTGGCCATACAGACTTCAATCATAAAAGGATCCATGAAAGATTCAACTGATTTCTTATGAAATGATGAAACAATCTAAATGTACACCACACTAATGGAAACAGCATACTAACTTCCTAAGTTCATAGCTACTATGATGTCACAAGTTTCCTTGAGTTAAATTCAGAAGGCTGCAAGTATTTAACCCACCTGGAGTAGTGCAGCCATTGTACCATAAGAGTGCCATAGTAGCAGAGCAAGATTTTCACATTTTTCTCGTTTCTGAAAGAAATAACCAGGATCATCACTCTAAATGAAAACTGCGGTCCAACTTCCCAAATCAATATACTTAGGGCTCCACGCTCAAATATTTTAAGAAACAGTTTATATTAAATTTACCATGTGAGGTATAATGTATCCCAATGTACTTTTGAGTATGAGTAACAAATAACTATCTACCAAAAAGAAAAGCTTCAGGACTTCATTCAACCTATAGAGCACTTAAGTTAGTACATCTGAAACATCAGAATATCAGATCACAACAAACCTCGATACACATGCACTGAACACCTGCATAGCACATCATCAAACTGTTGTAGTAGACCATCTCAAATTTTATATAAAAGGATGCTAAACAGTGCAAAAGTACTATAGTGAAAACAGGAGGCTTAGATCTACGGAAACAAAATGTTAGACTCATGAACTTATCCCCCCCCCCCCCCCCCCCGCCTCACATGTAAAATATTGAAAATGTCAAATTTCCATCCACAAACCACCCTATCCCAACCAAATCTTCAGGGCCTGCACAATTCATTTTGCAGAGCACCCTATAAAGGCTCCTGTCTGAATCTCACCACTCACCAGTTTACTCAAGCTGGACGCCACCAGAAAATTGCAGTATCTTCTGTTTTACCTTAAACAAATTAGCTATCCAGTGCAGATCAAAATTGTGTCATTAAAATGTACACTGAAACCAGAGTCCCTTTCTTTAATGTGCAGGCCCTATTATTAATATTGACAAGAATAACTTGAACATAATCTAAAAGGACAGCAAAGAAGAACAAATACCAACCAAAAAACAACAATAGCTAACGTACTCCAAAACTGATTGTTTTTTTTTTACCATAGAAAATACTTATTGCTTTGTCCACAAAACTAAAGCATAGGACTATAAAATAAAATCTAGCAATTCTCATTCCTTTCCACATATGAACAACAGAACAAGCATATATTGCACTAAAATACCACCATTGAAGCGTCTGCAGATATCGAGTAACAGGAGCCTGGCGTAGTCTTTTGCCCTAGACAGCCAATCTGACAACATAACTGCATTCGACCTCCGCTAGGTCCCAGCGTTACACGGCCACGGCCGCGACTTCCAAAACCACGACGCGGCACCGGCGATCAGAAAGAGAGAGAACGGAAAAGGCGCGGAAATTTTTTTTATCCCCCCGCAACGCGGTGACGGCGAGAGAGTACGAGCGGTCATTCACCTTGGAGAGGAAGAAGAGAGCCTTCTCGCGGAGCTCTGGGACGCAGAGGTCGAGCACGAGCTGCGCCACGTCCTGATCCTCCTTCGCCGCGCCCTGATCCTTCGCCGCGGGCGCGGGCGCCGAGTACAGACCGGCGGAGAAGGACGGCGGGTGGTTCGCCATTGCGATTGGTGGTGGTGATGGTGCGGCGGCGGCAGCGGTGGCGGCGGTTCGCCGCGTGAATCGGGGAAGGATTGGTTGGCGACGGGACGGCCGGGACGGAGAGAGCGCCGTACCCGACTGCGGCTGGCTGCACGAGGAGTAGCTCTTTTTTTTTTAATCTCAATCTCAAAGCACGAGGAGGAGTAGGGAGCACGCTGCACACGTGCGTGCGCTTCCGGCAGAAAAAGAAAAACGAGCGGGCCTGGTCGCTTCTTCCTTCTTGTCCAAGATGGAAGCTATCCGTCCATGGGCTTTCGGCCCAACGAGCAGTGGCGGCGCGGGCCGGCTGGGTCATCGAACAGAGAAGAGACTCTATGGGCCTGCTTGTTTACGACTAAAATTTATTGTGCCAAAGTTTTGGCAACTAGTAAAAGTTAAGCAAAAAAATTACCATGGATATGGCAAGCCAAATGTGATAGGTTTGCAAGTTTTGGTAGCAAACCAAATACTAGTCAAAAGCTTGTCAAATCTTTGGTTTGGTAAATTTTGGAAGTGAACTAAAGTACTAAACAGGCACCGTAATTTAGGATAACCCCAACGTGATGGAGAATGGCTGATTCGAAGGATGCTAGCGATCGGCACCATGATGTGCCTCAGGTTTGATTCCGTTTAATTGTTGTTATTACATTTGGCTGATCTTTATGATGAGGCCATAGCTCGTCAAGTTTGGGACAATTAATTGGACAGTGTAGGTGAGTCCTTATCACTTTAGACCACACAGTTTTTTGAATCTGGAAAGATTTTATATATGTTAGTGGTTTAGTGGTGTGTCGTCTGGAAAGATTCATGCGTGTGGTTTTAATGGTGTGTTGTGTGTCAGTAAAAGCAGTCACATATCACATTGTATTTTGTCAAGGTCTTTAATAACATGGGCTCATGCAGCAAGAGCGGAGGTAGTAGATCTTATAGGCTCACAATGTTTACACGTGGGTGTAAAATAAGGGCTCGTGTCTATGAACGATGGTGTATGCAGAAAGCAGATAGACAAACAATTTGTTATTGCTTTTTACCGGGTAGTAGCACTACTACAGGTAGTAACTAATGCTTGCTTCCACTGCTAGCTTCACAATGTATCCTGTCACTGGTTTCAGTGCAAAGAGCGAAGGGGCCGAGTGTCGTCTATCAGAAGCCAAGTGTTGTCTTCCTCCCCAACCCTCCCTCCCCGCCGCCACCTCCGCCGGCCCTCTGCTCCTCTCCCCAGCGCCCTCGCCAACGGTATGGGCAGTTGAGTCGGCCCCCTCCCCCTCCTCTACCTCTTTTCCCTCCTACCTCTCCTTCCCCTGCTTGTTGCTCCAAGTTTTTTATTTTCAATAATCGTTAGATCCGGTGGAGAGGAGGGGTCTCCCGCCGGCGGCTATGGAGGCCACGGCCGCGGACCCGCCGCCGGCGCCGGCGACAACGGCGTCGCGCCCGCCCTCGGCACGGCACAACCGCTCCACGACCAACAGCGCCCGGATCCCGTCGCGCACGGCACGGGTGATGGCCTTCTCCTCCACCAGCGCCAAGAGGCCGGGCATGACGCCGTCGGCGGCGCCCAGAGCGGCGAGGGCGTCGGCGCCCGATGCGGACGCGGCGGCCTTGGCCACGGCGCCCGCGTTGACGCGCGCCTCCAGCACGCCGCCGCCGCCGAGGACCTTGCCGAGCCTGGCGACCTGCTCCTCCCTCCCGACTACACAGGGGGAGAGGCCACTTCCGCGGCAGAAGGCTGAGGCCTCATCCCACGTCGTGGGTGCGTGTGTGCAAACAGCTGGCGCAGGTATAGCCTCCCCCTTCTGTCTCCACCTCCAGGTGCCTGCGGTCTTTCCCGATCCGGTGGTCGGTCGTCGATTTCGGCTGGAGCTCGACCCCCAGCCTTCGATCTGTTGCCATCATCGCCAGATCTGCTACGACGGCCATCGATTCCTGAGGCAGGCACCTATTCCAGGCGCGACCTCCTGCACGGCGACGATCAGTGAAGAACCATCTTCTCAGAGACCCTGTAGCCCAGAAAGAGTAGAATCTATGTCAGATCTCCAATTACAACCTCTGATTCGAGATCTCTACAGAGGTGTACAACTGAGTCCGCTGTTGCTTCCCATAGATCTACGGCTCGGTTCTCAACCTTTGCAGCTATTGCTCAATGAAGGCTCTCGATGGTCCCGTTGCCAATAACCGGTACAGAGTTCATCGTGTTTCTTTTGGGACACGTCAAGGACCCATCGACACCTGTGAGAGTATTGAGTTTAGAGATCATATTTAGAATTTCTTGTATCGTTTCTGCTCTTCGGCTACTCTCTCTATAAGTAGTCTTCGCGCCCATGGACATCTGTGGTGCTTTGCATGTAATTGGGTATCTAACTCCCAATATTATGTACTCTGTTTCTTAATCTTAATATAATGTGCTTCTTGTCAAAAAAAAATGTATCTTGTCACCAACAACAACTTACTAGTTATACTATCCTCTTACTACATCGTATATATTGTGGAGCATAACACGGATTGTTCTGGGCCGGTTTCTGTTTGGGGTAGGAGGAGGTTAAATGGAGGGTCCAGACCAATCCAAGCTTGAATTCTTTTCTCTTTTTTTGGAGTGAGAGAGAGGCCAAGCTTGAATTAGTACACATCGTGGTCCGTAGAACCAAGGCCGTCCATAATCCATGATGCTTGCTTTGTCACGCCACGCTACCAGCCTTTGAAGCCACTTCGCTCCCGCCTTGTATTGTCCCCGTCCTCCTGGACCTGAATTGACCTCTTCCTTTTGCTTCAAACCTTGACCTAACCAAAGTGTGTGAATGTCAGCTACATGCATACATAAGCCTTGTTTAGTTTTTATCGTAAAAACTTTTCGCTTATCACATGGAATATTCGGACACATGCATGAAGTACTAAACATAGACTAAAAAAATAACTAATTACACAGATTATGTGTAAATTGCGAGACGATTTTTGAAGCCTAATAAATTTATATTTTGACAATGTTGTGTTACAGTAAGCATATGTTAATGATGAATTAATTAGTCTTAATAAATTCATCTCACGTTTCTAGGCGGAATATGTAATTTGTTTTTTTATTAGGCCTTGTTTAGATGCAACCGGTGAGATTTTTTCTCAACTGTAGCACTCTCGTTGTTATTTGATAAACTTTATCCAATCATGTGCTAACTAGGCTTAAAAGATTCGTCTCGACAAGTACATACTACAATTAGTTATTTATTTTACCAACATTTAATGCTTCATGCATGCGTCCAAACATTGATGTGACGGTAATGTGATGGAGAAAGAGTGAAAAAAAGTTGATAGTTTGAGTGTATCTAAACAAGGCCTAGTTTATTTTGATAGACTAAATGAGTGCCGGAACATCCAATGTGACACGCAAAAAAAATTTACCTCCAACTAAACAAAGCCATACATACCTCTGGCATGGTTGCCCCTAGCTAGCAGCTAGAATCCAGCGCGCACTTACTCGCTTTTAATTTCTTGCTTCCAAGCCAATATCAAAACACGTCTATGTCTATGTGTTGCAGCAAACACACGTCATATATGTATGTATCGATCTCACCTTCTTTTTATATATACTCCTAGCTCTATGGTTGAAGTATATATATACTCTCAATAATGCAAGTCACACACACACACAAGAATCGTCGAAGACCTTTATTAGTTTAACTCGATCGTTCTTGTAGCTTGTTGTGTGATGTGTATTGTTCATATGCATGGTTAAGGTTAAGTTGCAAACGACCATGGAGGAGACGACTGTGTTCAAGGGGAGAGCAAGAGCCTCTCACTCTCTGACCCATATCTTTCTCCGACGTTGTTTTGCGGTGGCCGCAGCTGCCATTTTTCTGCTGACAGATGGGAGGCATGCTCATGTAGTAGATCCCGCACTCCTCGGCGGCGCTGATGATGTCGTCGATACGCTTCTTCTTGCTGCCCAGAGACGACCAACAAACGTCAACGGGTATCATCTCATCGATCAAACCGCTAACCACTGCACGCTGTCTCTCTAGCAATTGCATTGCATCTGACCATGCGCTGATGCGCAGTTCTAGTTCGATCTATCGCGAGTTTGTTAAATTTATCTTGACGAGAGCATGCATGCATGTCGTACTCGTACGTACCACAGCGCATCAAGCAGCAGCGGCGAGGTGAAGGTGATCGACGACGACGACGATGAGCATCGTCAGTGGCGGATGGTCAAGACCAGGGGAAACCAGTTCGTTGTCGGCGGCCGGCCCTTCTACGTGAACGGCTTCAACGCGTACTGGCTGATGATCCTCGCCGTCGACCCGTCCACCAGGGGGAAGGTCACCGAGGTGTTCCGGCAGGCGGCGGCGGTCGGCCTCACGGTGTGCCGCTCCTGGGCCTTCAACGACGGTGGCTGGAGGGCGCTTCAGAAGTCGCCATCTGTCTATGACGAGGATGTCTTCAAGGTGAGAATGATATAATGCTTCTTATTGTGTGCATCATAAACATTATTACATTTTTTGTATATATTTAGTCAACTTTACTTTAAAACGTTTGACTCCTCAAAAAGTTATTATGTGCAATTATTGTGAGTTGGAACGAGTATAAATATAGGGCTCACTACTAAACAATAATATTGTGCATCTTTAGTTTCTTTCATTTTCCTAGAAATTTTGCTCAAGTACATCAAAGAATCATGGTATTTGCTAAAGGACACTACCAACTCAAAAAAAAAAGTACCTAACATCATTATGAAAATGTATGTCTTTATTATAACACAACGCTTGGGTTATTTTATTAACTTCTCATATCTCACGGAGAGAAGGTGAGAGAAATTACTTTTTACCCTTGCCTTCAACGTTAGACTGTCTCTAATAACGCAACCCAAACCCAAAATAGGTATTTCACGGTTGTTTTGCGTCTCAAGAACCGCCTCCAACAAATGACGCAAACGGATGATGCATTTTGCATACCTGTCGATCTGAAGCGCAAAAACGCGTCGTCTGGGAGAGAAGACGCAAAACTCTGGCGCCGTAGGGGTGGGCCCGTGGCAAGGTGCTGCCCGCAACGGGGGCGCGGCCGGCTCGGCGAGGATCCGCTCCGCCAGCGCAGCGATGAGCGGTCGTGGCCGGCTCGGCGAGGAGCTGTCGGTGCTTCCAGGCGGATCTGCCGGAGCTGCTGGCGCGGGGACGAGGAGTCGTCGGCGCTTCTAGGCAGATCCGCGGCAGGCAGCCACCGGCGCGGCGACGAGCAGCCGCGGCGAGGAGCCGCCGACGCTTCCAGGCGGATCCGGGGGGCGAGGAGCGGGGAGCCGGCGGCGCGACGAGTAGCGAGGAGTAGAGCGCGGGATGGAGTAGAGCAAGGCAAGGCCGGCGCGGCCAGGCAGGCCCGCGGCTGGGGCATTCGGCCAGGTGCGGATGGAGTTGCCGGCGACCTCGGTGCTCGACGGCTCGTGGGGACGGAGGCGGGGATCTCGGCTGGGTGGGCTTCTCCAAAAACTTGGCATCTCCAATTAGGTTATATGTCTCGGCAGAGCTTTTTTGGGTGGTGCTGGTCTCTAATTAGATACTCCCTCCGTTCCAAATTATAAGACATTCCAAGAATCTTGGAGAGTCATTTTGACCAAATTTATATAATAAAATAATAATATATATTATAATACCAACTAAGTACAATTAAATTTTTTTATTTTTTATTTTTTTTATAATATACATATTTGATGTCATAAATTTTATATTTCTCTCTAGAATTTTGGTCAAAGTTAAAAAACTTTGACTCTCCAAGATTCTTGTAATGGCTTATAATTTGGGATGGAGGGAGTATATATTATTGGGTGGGCTATGAACTAATTAGATATATATATATTATGTGTTCAAAAAATCAAAACGTCTTGTAATTTGCATCGCAGATCGCATAAACCTTAAGTTATATGTGACGCTACTTATTAATGGATTTGTTGCTTGTTTCTGGACGCACACACGTACGAACGAAGGCGTTGGATTTCGTGGTGAGCGAGGCAAGGAAGTACAGGATGAGGCTTATACTGTCACTGGTGAACAACTGGGACGGCTACGGCGGCAAGGCGCAGTACGTGAAATGGGCCAGGGACGGCGGCGGCGTCAACATCACCTCCGACGACGACTTCTTCTCGGACCAGACCGTCAAGGGCTACTTCAAGAACCACGTCAAGAACATGCTGACGAGGGTGAACACGTACACGAGCGTGGCGTACAAGGACGACCCGACCATCCTGGCGTGGGAGCTGATGAACGAGCCGCGCTGCGCGTCGGATCCAATCGGGGACAAGCTGCAGGGGTGGATCCAAGAGATGGCGTTCCACGTGAAGTCCATCGACCCGGACCACCTGCTCGAAGTCGGCGCGGAGGGCTTCTACGGGCCCTCGTCGCCGGCGCGGCTCCAGGCGAACCCGAGCGCCTACGCCGGCCAGGTCGGCGCCGACTTCGTCCGCAACCACCGCGTCCTGGGCATCGACTTCGCCTCCGTCCACGTCTACCCAGACGCCTGGATGCCGGCGGGCGCGACTCTGGAGGCGCAGCTCCAGTTCGTGGCGCCGTGGATGCAGGCGCACATCGCCGACGCCGAGGGCGCGCCGCTCGGCGGCATGCCGGTGGTGTTCACGGAGTTCGGGGCGTCCACCAGCAAGGCCCGGCGGACGAGCGGCGGCGGCCTCAACGCGACCACGAGAGACCAGCTCATCCAGACGGTGTACGCGCAGCTCCTGGCCTCGACGCGGCGTGGCGGCGCCGGAGCGGGGGCGCTGCTCTGGCAGGTGTTCCCGGAGGGCACCGACTACATGGACGACGGCTACGGCGTCGTGCTCCCTAGAGCGGCGGCCACTGCCCGGATCATGTCCGCGCACTCCAAGGAGCTAGCCGTTTTCAATTCTAGGTGCGCCTGGACCTGCCGCTGGGGGTGCAGGAGACAGGCAGAGGATAGATGTTGATGACCTGCATGCCGTTCAAGTCGAGGATGAACTGAGCATAGAAGAATATCATTAGCAAATTCAACGGCTAGACGTACAGCTGAGAACTGCAGGCGCGACGTACGGTGTGAAAGATCGAGAACGAATTCGAAATCATTTTGATTTTGCGAGATCGAAGAGAAATTCCGATGGCAAGAAAACTTGGCACTGGTTTTTCGCTGGAAAGACCCACAAACACTCCCAGGAAAGGCCAGTCGGGCAGAGCATGGCAGGGTTATCCTATGATTTTGGCAGGTCATCCACTATGCCAAAACAGACGATCACTGACAGCACATCCCTATAAATTAGTGGCATGCGAAATATAGCATATATATCCCTATAAGGAATCTATAGTCTAGGATTCTAAAAAATACTCGTAGTGATCGATCAGAATTATAATCCTTCCCTGTATATATACGCGCGCTTCCATCAATCCGTCCTACAAATACAAACCTCGCCCTCACAATCCGTCCACAAGAACACAAAGAACCCAAGCACGCCGCCATGTCCATGAAGGCGTACGGGCAGCAGCGCGTTTCCGCGGCCAGCGCCGGGCTCACGTCGTTGGCGCTCCGCCTCACGAAGCAGCTCGCCGCCAAAAGGAGTGGCGATGGCGACCGCAACCTCGTCATCTCGCCGCTGTCCATCTACGCGGCGCTGGCCCTGGTGGCGGCCGGGGCACGCGGCGCCGCCCTGGACGAGCTCCTGGCCCTGCTCGGCACCGCGTCGCGCGACGACCTCGCCGAGCTCGTCCGCGGCGCGCTCGCCGACGACGACTCCGCGTCCGGCGGCCCGCTCATCGCATTCGCGTGCGGCGTCTGGCACGACGACGAGGTGCTCTTGAAGCCGGCGTTCAGGGCGACCGCCGCCGAGTGCTTCAAGGCCGAGGTGCGCGCCGTGGATTTCCAGACAGAGGTGCGTTCTTTCATTTCATCTTGTAGCTACCTGGCTCCGTCGCCCGGAGAAACCGACATGGATCGGCGATTTATATTGCAAAATGAAATGCCCGACGACGACGATCCGTAGCAAGCTTGTTTTTTTTAACAAATAAATATGCAAAACGCAGACGCAGGCAGAGAAATCATGTCAGGAGATCAACAGGTGGGTGTCGGAGGCCACCAAAGGGCTCATCACCCAAGTGCTTCCTCCTGGCTCCGTGGACACTGGCAAGACCGGCCTATTGATGCTCGTCAACGCCATCTACTTCAAGGGCAAGTGGGAGACGCCCTTTGTCGAGCGCTGCACCGAGGCGGAGGACTTCCACCTCCTCGACGGCACCGCCGTGGAAACGCCGCTGATGCGCGGCTGCGGCAGCTACCTCGTCGCCGTGCACGACGGGTTCAAGGTGCTCAAGCTGCGGTACGACCAAGCAGCAACCCTGCCGCCCTTCGCCGCCACGTCCGGCGGGGACGACCGGATGCTGAAGGTCGCGCGCCGCGGCGCCGTCCCCAGCAGGTACTCGCTGTGCGTCTTCCTGCCGGACGCGCGCGACGGCCTGTGGAGCCTCGTCGACGAGCTCGCCGCGTCCGGCCCGGCGTTCCTGCACGACCACCTGCCCCGTCGGCAGGTCTGCGTCCGCAAGCTCCGGCTGCCCAGGTTCAAGATGTCCTTCGCCTGCGACCTCACCGCCGACCTCCAGGAGATGGGGCTCCAGGCCACGCTTGACCCTCGCGACCAAGGCGACGCCGACCTGACCGACATGGCCGAGAGGAGAAGCTTTCCCGGCGTGTCGCCCAAGATAGACACGGTCTATCACAAGGCGGTGATTGAGCTGAACGAGGAAGGCACAGAGGCCGCAGCTGTGACGTACGTCGGCATTCGCCGGCGGTCTGCATCACCGCGTGGCCCTCCACCAAAGGCTGTCGATTTCGTCGCCGACCACCCCTTCGCGTTCTTTGTCATGGAGGAGGTGTCCGGCGCCGTCGTCTTTGCTGGCTGCGTCCTTGATCCGTCCCAGCAGTGACGGCTGCTGCTTGTGTCGGCTATATATATGGCTTGCTTCCAAAAATATGGTTGGCTCAGGATTCTTTTGGACACATTTTCCACCTTAGTTTATCAAGGTTAATCACAAGTCTTTAGTTGACAAGTAAATTTATTTGAAAAAAAAGTTTCAATGGCATCGAGTAAAACGTATGACCATAGTTATCTAAGATTAATTATGATAGATTATTAGTGCTGGGAACCAATAAGTCCTATAGATTGGTGGAACTCCTTTTGCTCTGTGGCTTGACGCCTAAGAGCTGTGTGTGCATCTCAAATACTCCCTCCGTCCCAAAATGTTGGTCGTTTTCGATTTCTGTGCCACAAGTTTGACTCGATTTATAGAAAATATGTGTAATATTTATATCTTTAAATAAATTTGTTAAAAAACTAGATTCAAAGATCTTTCCGATGATACTAATTATGATACTAATCGATAATATTTATTATTTATAAAAATTGCCGGCATTTGTTTCTCGGGAAGCGAAAGCGACAAACATTTTGGGACGGAGGGAGTAGAATGGAACTCGTTAAGTACTTATGAATAGTACGCTGTCATATGATATTTTCTGCTGTTACTCAGAAATTGTCTACATTACATCCAACAACATTCTTTTATAATAAACGGATCTCAAAAACAAATACTTCACCCGGTGCAAGAGTTGAGGACTTGAGGAGAGCAAAACAAGATAGGCACAGCAGCGATCCAAGAACCAAGCTGGCCCAAAATAATCTCAAATATTAACATACCCTGAACAAAAAAGGACATACTGCGGCCACATATCATGCTGCAAGTGGACCACATATTTCGCTGAACAGGGCAAGAAGTAACCTACCACTTCGAATATAGTTTGCGTCGACCTCAGAACTTGTTAGGAAATGAAAGTTCTCCATATGCGGATTGTAGAGGTGACATCATGGACGAATCAAAGCCGATGCATGTATATCTATACAATTTGCATTCTCTAAATAGTTGTCTATGTCATTTATTGATGATTCTTACACATTTAAGTTATCTATATATATAATAGTTTAATTCTAGTTCAAATTGGCATGATGCCATGAGACCAAAATTATCGAATTCCTGAAATCCCATCACTAAGAAAATGAAATTGCTCTGCATACATGAAGCAGCATATCTAGAAAAAAAGGAGGAAATTTCCAATCGGCCGACACGTATATTTTCTCATCATCTATGCATGTCGTCACATGCGTACTCAACAACAATCACGAACAACTCCAACAGAATAGAATCCCTAAGTAGTTTTAGACCGAAGCTTATAGATTTGGCTACAACTTGGAGACATGGAATCCCGAAAAAGGTTTTCCGAGCCCAGCTCACAGCGCACCATCTGACTGCATTAGTACATACTCAACATACTCAAGGTAATGTATCCATAGTTTTCTTCACCAATCTATGCCCAAATTCCTTGAGGTGAAAAGGTCTTCAACATAGCGGATTACTGGAGCTGATGACCTGACAAAGTTCTGCATTTGAACCTTTGCTGATTCCTCTGCAAGTGAAAAATAAAGAAAATATGGTCAACATCACTACAGTCCAAATTAAGCCATATCACCTTAAGAAATCCCAGGCATCTTAGTATGCTTTAGATAAATCTGTACCATGTCAATATTGTTCATTTGTGTTCATATATATACCAAAAAAAAAGGTAGGGGGCTCCCATGCCGACCCTTCAAAAATAAATCCGTACCCCGCACTATCATTTTTATGAATCATGCACATCATAGAATCATAGGCATACATGAACATTAGTTTTTCCCTCACGAACAGACAAGAACAACTACGGTAATGCTTTATAAGGACCCAGAATAGCATTTTAATGTGATCATTTCAGCATAAAAAATAGGTGCTTGCTATTTTGCTAGGTGCTAAGGCATGGGTGAATTTAAGGTACTCACCATCTTCATTCAATTTCTTCAACAGCTGGGACTTTGAGGGAAGGGCATACATTCCAGCAGCAACTGCTTTCCTTATTGCCCATCCATGGTGAGGAGCAAAGACCTGAGCATAAGCTACTGACGCCGCATCCCTTAGCGAGTTGCCCCTGCAAGACAATGTTAATTGATCAAAATCATTGGGAAGGCATTGTAAGGAAATACAGAGCTTAACAGTTCACAAGACAAACTTATAAGCAACTGGGAGTTGCGAGAAGTAAAGAGGTATTCAGTGTGCCGCTCGTGCTTACTCTGTGACAATAATTTGCTCAAACAGGACTTTAACCATATCAATCCCACGCTTCACTCTAAGCAGATTCCTTGTATGGCTCCCTGGTTTCCTGACAGTGTCGGTCTGAATGTCTAGCTCAACCATAGAAGGCAATGTTTTAATTGACTTTGACGCCTCCACCAAATCATCAACCTGTAGAAGATCCAATGAAGTGATTAGAGAAGAATACCAGACACAACTTAGAAACGTCAGAATGATAACTTAGCAACAAGGAAAGCAACTCAGCGCCATCATCAATAAATTGCTAGAAGTAGTTCTATACTGTGTTGGCAACAAGGAAAGCAACTCAGCGCCGTCATCAATAAATTGCTAGAAGTAGTTCTATACTGTGTTTTCTGTGGTACTCCCTCCGTCCCTGAATAAATAGATTTCTAGAGTTGTCCTAAGTCAAACTTTTTAAACTTTGACCGAATTTTTAGAATAATACATCAAGATTTATGATATCAAATTAGTATCTTTAGATACATCATATAATATATTTTTATAATATGTTCATTTTATATCATAAATACTTTTACTTTTTTCTATAAAGTTGGTCAAACTTTAAAAAGTTTGACCGGCACGGATTCTAGGAATCGATTTATTCAGGGACGGAGGGAGTAGTAAACTATCCAAGTGTCTAGTCAAACTCAAAAGTGAAAGTACTTGTTACTAACACAAAATTGACTTCAACATTAGACAACTAACCAGACAAAGATGAGAGCAAAGTCAGAAACCAAACAGCACAGCATCCTAGCTCAGAATAAAACGGTTGCACATTAATCTGCTATATGTATTGCACTGTCCAGGACTCCAAGTCTCCAGTAAAAACTGATGAGACCTTTTTTAACTCTCTAGTAGCAAACTAGGAAGCAAGTGCGGAGGGTCATATCCTAACACCTTGAGTGTCCATTGAAACAAACTGGCACAGAACATGCCTTCGAATTAGATGATCTGGTTAAGATGCAAAAAGTCTACATTATTTTTGGAATTTTCAAGGGCAATTCTTACTAACCTCCAAGTCTTATACAATACCTCAATCACCATATTTGAGTACAACTAAGCAGAAGATCATACAATTTAACTAGCCAAAAAGGGTGTACCTAGCAGAAACTGAATCTATCCATCATCATTATCAAGAGCTCAAAGTAAAATAGTTGCACACTAAGTTTGCAGTGAATTATCCAAGTGACTACTCATATAACAACATACTAGCATATGATAAATGATACTGGTTGGCATGTGCAACAGATAGGATTCTACCACCTCCAGTATCCATCAAAACAAACAAGCAAATAACAGTGAACACGGCTTTAGAAGTAGTTCAAAGATTCTGATGCACCTAGTTGACATGTGAGACCATTTCGTCCTACTATAATGGTCTTAGACAATTATAAGTTCGATTGATCACATCACACGCCAGATACAAGCATGTTTAGTCAAATTCAAAAGTGGACATATTTGTTACTAACACAAAACAGACTTTAACAACAGATAACAAGGCAATGACAAGAGAAGTCAGAAACCAAATCAGCACAGCACCATAATCATCTGCCCAACCCAGAATGAACCAGTTGCACACTTAGTCAAGTGCCTGTTTTTTTTAGAATTATAGGGCATTGCCCCTGTCTTAGCATTAGAAAAGACACCATCGAGTTTTACAGCATTCAGGTGGGAGATACCTGTCCATACAGTTTTTAACACGAAACTCAAGTATTTTAATTCTAGCAACTCAAGTATCCATTGAAACAAACTGGTACAGAACACAGCTTCAGATTAGATGATCAGATTCACATGCAAAAAGGTCTAGTTTATTTGAACTCTTCGAGGTCAATTCATTAGTAACCACCAAGCTTTGGTTACTAATCAAACAGTTCACAAGCCAAAAACACTGCACCTAGAAGGGAATTGAAGCAGATCATCACCATCATTAAGAGTCCAAAGTAAAATAGCTGCACAATAAGTTCAAAGTGGATTATCCAAGTATATATGAAGTAAATGATTCTGGTCGGCATGTGCAGCAGGTAACATCTACTACCTCAAGCATCCACCAGAACAAACAAGCACAGAACACCATCCACCAGAACAAACAGGCACAGAACTCAATCGTACGAGCCTCCGAGGAAGATGGTCTGATATCAGTGAGACCATTTCATCCATACACAACAATTCTTAGTTCGAATCGATCACCACATCCAAGTACAAGTAAGCAGCAGACGGATCTAAACACTGGATGAAATTACGACAAACAGCCGCTACTACAGAGTCTGTAGTACAGAGCCGCAAAGACGAGGGAGGGAGAAAGGAGAATCGTACAGAGCCGCAGAGACGAGGGAGGGAGGAAGGAGAAGGGGAATAGGACTAGGAGGCATGCCTTAGCGACGTAGTCCATCTCCGCGAACTTGAAAGCGATGCCGAGGCAGCCGAAGAGGACGGAGACGTTGGAGCAGGCGCGCGAGAAGGCCCCGGCGTCCATGGACACCCCGGGCTGCTTGGCGACGGCGGCGAGCTCCTCGAATGACGCTGCGATCCGACGCAGCGGCTTCTCCGCCTCGCTCGATCCCATCGCCGCTTTCGCTTGCCGACTTCGGGTGCTTCGCCGACTTGGTGCTTCGCCGACTGCTGGCAAAGCTGCGGGAAGGAGACGAGAATTTTCTTTTTCCTCACCTTTTCTGGAGGATTTTTGACAGAAATGTTCGGTGCTGCCGGTTGCCTTTCGGTTTTTCTACGCGTTTGGTGGGTCCTTGCCAGGGCAGCACGAGTTGTTCGACGCCGTGTTGGGCTTCGCTGGGCCGGAAGTTGGGCCATTACGTCGCTGAGCATGCGCACCCGTTGGAAAAATTGGATTGCTCAAAAAAAAAAAAAAGTTGGAAAACAGGAGTTTGCCACGCGGAAAACAGGGTGGGAAGAGCTTTGCGAACTCAAGCTCTACAAAGTGAAATGTCAATAGATTTTATGGTAAAGACTTAATACAAGCCGGCCGTTTTATTATCTTTACGCACGCACAGGCTCCACTCCAGTCCGCACTCGCTCGGCCACCATCGTTCGCAAACACAGGCCCCAATGCCCCACTCTAGCCCGCTGCCCGCCGCACAGGCTCGTCTTCCACGCGCGTGTGGTTGTGCCATGGCTGCGACTTCTTTTCCTCCCCTCTTACTCCCCAGTGATTCCTCTCTGTTCCTTCCTGGCGACTTCCTCTCCACGCAACACCCCTCTGCTTGCACACCGCCACGCCCCATCGCCTTCGCGTGCCAGACATGGCGGATCCCGACAGAGGTAGCGGTGGATCCGGCGGCTGCGGTGGTGGATCCTCCGGATCCGGCGACGGCGGTGCCGGATCCGCCATGAACGGAAGCCCGTGCCGTCGACGCACACCAGGACACCAGGTTGGTGATGGCCAACCCGTACATGCGGAAGCAGCAGTCCATGGCGACCGCGGGAGATCGAGATCGGTCGACTTGCCTCGATGTGGCCACGAGCTGAGCTAGACTCCATGGGGAAGGATAAAGTTTGGATCTATTAAAGTTGTTTTTTGCTTTTTTTTTTGGCATAGTTGCTTTTCAGGTAATCCAAAATTGCCTTTTCAGTTTAAATAAATTGATTTTCAATTAAATCCAAATTGCTTTTTCAATTTGAATCAAATTGTTTTTCGATTCAATCAAATTGCTTTTCCATTAACCCAAAATTGCCTTTCGCTGAATAATTTTCTACTTTCGTTTCCAAGCTCCTCACATCCTCCCGTTTTGTCTCTGCTCCTTGCCGGGGGGCCACTGTTCCCATGCGCATGATGCCGAGGGCGGGTGCGCTGAGATCCGCGCCGAGGGCTGGACATCGAGGCTCGGACTAGGGACGCTCAAAGCCCGTAAGTTTCTACATGGAGCGGCCGGCCGTGCGGGGCGCTTAACATACGGCCCGGCCGTTTTTTAGCCGAGTCCAGATTTTATTTTAACAAGTACAGTACTTTTAGGTTTGTGATTTGTCACAATATCATTACAGAACGTTTTGCTCAATACAAGGTCATGCACCGAGATTCGAGTGATAATTCAGCCTGCTCAGCATTGCTGTAGCAGCAGTGCCTAGGATGCCTGTTCTGCTGCCAAGATAAAGAAGACCTGCATTATGACACTGCTGCATCTGTAAAGAGTCAGATTCACTGTTATGTCAATCAGCAAAGAACCGTCGTGTGAGCGGATCCTAAGACTGGGGCGACAATTTGAAATCATCATCCTCTGAAGACTGGATACATGCATATACTCCGTACATCAAATCAAATCAAAGATGAGAAAAAGAGCAAAAACATAAACTGATGAAAAGAACAAGACGAAGTGGCGAACTCATAGACAGTGGAGTCAGATTCGATAACATGTCAATCAGCACAGGCCCGGAAGTCCGGATCCTAAGACTGGGGCGACAAAACCATATCATCATCCTCCGACGAATTGTAAACCAAAAGATGGGGAAATCAACGCTGTTTCGAAGAACGATCCACAAAAGCCAGAGAAAACACGGAGGAACTGGAGGAGAAAACAGAACAAGCACGATAGACGAATGCGGAGGAATTCTACGGCGGCGGGGCGGCTTTATTTATCGTGGACGTGGATGCAGCAGGGCAATTAGGGTTTCCGGTGGGCCTTGGGGTGATTTATGGGCCTTTTCTCGAAGGCACGGGAGAAGAGCAGCAACTTACATTTCGCTCTGGGCCGTATTTTAGGCCTAGAACGAAACCGTCAGCCTTTACGAGCTCTTTCACACGTAGGCAGGCCTCAAATCAAAAAGAAGATGCCTGTACTGCATGCACCTCTGGTGACTTTTTCTAGTTCGAACAAATATAATCTCTGCTGATTTTCTAGTCTAGTCTAGTTCATTTTCAAAAAAAAAAAAAATACTAAAGTAGTTTCCCATAAGAAAAACTCCGTGTTTGCCTGGCAAAATACCGATTTTCAAGCGTAGCTTTCGACACCATTAGTTATCATTTATCAACAAACACCACGTGTGTTACTGAAGCGTGCAACTCAGAGGAAAAATGTACTAGTAATGAACTTGGTACATTCATAATCCATACATGTATGTACACAAAATACGACTTGCCACTCGGTGCTTACAGTTGGAGGAAGAAATGCCATGCCTCATGAGCTACGAGTCGTGACTACTTATCAAATAATGTCAATGCATATGTACAGGCTAGTTATTCAAATCAAATGGCTACCTCATGGCCAGGACAGGACAGAAACAGTCGCCATGAAAACGGCGGCTGAATTCCTCGGATCAGGCGCAAACCGCTGTATCTGTATGTAATACTACTCCGCGGTAGGCAAGCATACAAAGCATGGCGCGCCCCCTCGATCTCGATCAGTCCGTCGTCGCTGTCCGCTGCTGCAGCTCCAGCTCCTTGCCGAGCATCTCGCTGAACTCCTCGTCGGTGGCCTTGAGCATGTCCGGCAGCGGCAGCGCGACGCCGGCGTCCTCCGCGGCGCGGTGGCGCGGCGCGATCCGCTTCTCGAGGCTGAAGGCGAAGTACTGCGGGAAGGCCTTGACGTCCTCGACGCCGCCGCCCATGGCGTCCACGAGGTACTCGAACTTGGGCCTGTAGTTCCGCTCGATGCTGAAGGTGAAGAGCGCCGGGCACCGCAGCACCATGGCAACGGCGTCGTCCCGGGACATGCCTAGCCCGGCCAGGAACTCCAGCTTGGGCGCCAGGGTGCGCTCCACGCTGGAGACGAGGAGGATCGGGTCCTGCAGCGCCAGCGCGCGGCCGTCCCGGAACCCCAGGCGGCGGAGGTAGATGAGCGCCGGGCGGAGCTGGTCGCGGACGCTGCACGCCAGCACGCGCGGGCACTTGATCACCACGCGCCGGTGCGCCGACTCCGGGACGCCCAGGTCCTCGGAGAGGAAGGTGAAGACGGGGCGGAGGTCGCCGCGGACGCTGGCGGTGAGCACGGACGGGCACATGCCCAAGACGCGGCCAAGGTCCTTGAACTGCAGCCCGCGCGACTGGAGGAACGACACCACCGCGTGGATGGACTCCGGCGCCGCGTCGCGGAGCGCCGGGTTCTGCTCCAGCGCGCGCCCGTAGTCCACACCCATCAGCTCCAAGCTCAGGATCTTGTCCTTCACCTGCGACGGCAGCTCCGGCAGGTGCAGCGACAGCGCCGGGGTCGCTGTGGGCACGGCCGTCGCCGTACTGCGAATCGGCACAGTTGTCGCCACGGAGGCCGCCGCCGTGGAGGGGGACTTGGAGGAGGCGACGGACTGCTGGGGCTTCACGACGGGGACGGACGTGGAGGCGTAGAAGCTGCAGAGCGGCATGCTGGGCTCCTCGTCCCTTCCCCCTTTTGATTGATCTGGAGAAATCTTGGAAGACGGAGGAAGGGGAAAGACGACGAGGATACAAGCAGAAGCAGCAGCAGGACTGCAGGAGTGAAGTGAAGTGGCATCTCATCCGCTTCTTTATCTGGTCGTTGCGGATGACCTGGCACTCTGGGTGGTGCTCATTGGCTGCTGAGATTTGACAAGGGTGATCGCCTCTCAGATAGCACCCCGCGCAAAGAAACAGGCAGCCAGACACAAAGAAACAGAAAAAAAAATCTGAACATAACCATAACATAAAATCTGAACATACACCATAACATCAGATGAGGTACATGTATGCAATAAGAACAGTGATAAAGATATGAATATGAAGTTTATATAAGCTCGCCACAAAGTATCTAGTTCACTTGAACATGTTCCTATCAAATGAAGACTGTTGAATCAACCCTTTTGGAATATAATAATAAATACAGATATATGATATATCAATACTCAATATAAACCACTATAAGGTCACACCCACGGGGCGACAACGATCTATTGAGACTATCTTAAATGGAGTATTATTTTGTTTCTCCTGTTACACCAATCTGGAACTTCTGGAATGCTATTTCTGCCTAAGGAACACTTAAGCTACAGGAGTTCCGATCAGCACTTCCCAAAGCTTCAGCTCACAGAAGGCCGTCTCCCTACCTTGCGGTTACGAGTTATTTGGTCATCCTGCGACACATCAAGTAAAGTTCCACAATGATAGTAAATTAGTAATGGAATTCAGAGGGTGCATTACTTTATTTATGGTCATCCAAATATCACAATTCAAATAATGGATTCTTGATCAAGCCTTTTGTCACACCATAATATAGAATGCTGATATAAGCTCTCAATGCGGTAAGTTACTCGTACAGATTTTCTAGACATGATGCATTACTAGATGAGCAAGCTTTACCTTATATAATGAAGCTGCAGAATCAGATTGCATTATTTGATTTTGAGCTTGACCAAGTGATTGGTACGTGTCAACTGCATCTATCGTTAACTGCCAACCAGAGGGCGCTGAACTACTTGAGCTGGAGCCAATGTTGCTACAGCAAGCCGCTGCAACATTTCCATTCACCCATGGGCAGTAACTATTGTGATGCTTAACAGGATCAAATTCAAGCAGACCCGATTCATAGTCATTTTCTCCATTAGTAGCTCCTGAGAAGAAAATAACAAAGTATTATACGAGCAGAAGACATATAACTGAGCATAATCAGGAACTAAATGAAGTTCATCATCATCATCAACAACAACAACAAAGCATTTTGTCTCAAAGTAGGGTAGGCTAGAGATGAAGAAACCCAGCATGAACCACCACCAAGAAAGGGGAAAACAACTTGCATAATAATGAAGGTCTAAGAACAAAACAAATAGATGTATGGTTAGGGGTGTTCATGGTATTGGATCATGTCCACTTCGTTGCCAAAACACCTAAGTGAGAGATTTTACCCAAAAAAAAAAATGCTGGCAAAAATACAGTTATGAGCTATGATCGATGAATGAATTCCTTGACCCAAGCTAGTCATTTTATATTAGGGTATATCACATGGCAACTTCCAACTTCACTAAAAGAATGCTCAGAGAGTATCCCTACCAAATGAAGAATAACTGATTAATAGGTAAATGCCAACATGGAACCATGGAAAAGAATGCAAACGATACAGTACAGAAAAACCATTACGTTATATCTAGGAAAGGCTTGAATGAAAGTACCTAATCCATTCCCAGGATCATAATCTAACCCCATTAAGGCATCATCAGTAGTAAGTATTTTGCCAGTTTGTGTCACATCATCTTTGGACAGATCAAAACCAGCACACATCCCCGCGTTGCAAGAAAGGGAAGGACGCATACTGCTTCCATTACCGGTGGCATGACCTATCTTTTCTCCACTTTTAACAGAATCAGCTTTGGTATAGCCATATATTTTTGATCCACTGTCGGCTTGACCAACTGACCGAGACACTGTATCTTGGCTGTCTCCATGAGGTTCTTCTCGATCTACTTCAGGCACAAATTCATCCATTAATCCTGGTCCTGGAGCTGATTCACCAGTCTGACCCATTGTCTCGGTAAGCTCAGCAATAGGTTCGGCATCACCTACAACACTCTCAGTTCTGTGCAGAGAAGCAGCATTTCCATGAATTTCAGCCTCATGACTAGCTCCCATGCCAACGCTGCCACCACTAATTCCTAAACTAAGTTGATCCCTTCCGAAAGCATGACCTGTTTCAGCATTAATGACCTCCTCCCCTTCATTTGTACTGCTTCCTCCTATTTCTCTTGCATCGCTTCCAGCACCAGCATGTGCATTAGCACTTTGCTGTGCTTGGTTGCTATAGTTAAGATCCAAGGCATCATTCATTTCTATGTTCCTTTGTGCACTAGAAGAAGGCATATCGATATCATTACCATCACCTGGATAATACTCAACACTCTCCATAGAATCTTCCTCGGAAGTATGAATGGTGTGCATTGCAATAACAGAAGATGATCTCAGAGAATCCCTAGCAGTCGGACGCTCAACAGCTGCCAGGTCAATTGCTCTTGAGTGACTGAACATACCAGCATCCGGATCAGGGTCAAAGGACAAGTTTCTACTGGGACCAGCTCCAGAAGAAGGACGATAGGCATCAAACAGATAAAACCCACGGGACTTCTTATTCGGGACATCTGAATCTTGTGCGGCATCATCAACTTCCTCACCATCACGATCAATGAAATTTCCTTCTATGCTATCAGCATGCTGCAACCTATCTTGCGGATTGTCAGCTGTGCTCCCACCTTCCTCAAGGTTACGCTTCCTTGAACTCGGACCACGAGACTCATATGAGGTTTCACAGTCACCTACTTCACTGCCTGTAGGCTGTCCAATCATCAGATCCCTTCCCATTCCTCCATTGTTGAACCGCTCCGACATAGCAGGCATGGCAGATTGAGGTGATGGTAATCCTCCAGCCATTGTTAGGTTTAGGTCTACACCAACAAGTGATAGTGGTTTTCCCTCATCTGTTGCTGCTTCATCACGCCCTTCATCTTGACCTCTTTCCACTCCATCAGCAACCCACTCATTGATACCGCTGGCGGCACTAACTCCACGTGTCAGTGTTAGCTTTCTGCCTGTCTCAGGCACATCAATGTTATTCGCACTGAAACGAGAAGGACGTAATACAGGTCTAAAGTTCCACATCCTGACTGTAGCTCCACACAGGTTACAATCTAACAACGGTGACCTCATGCTGCATCCAGAATCCCCAACAGGCAATTTGCCTTTCCCCTTATCTTTCTTGGCTGATGCAGAAAATGAATTTTTGTTATGTTCAACAAAATGGGGATAGAACCGTTTGTCAGGTCCAACTGAGGGTGCATTTTTAGCTGAATGCGTTGAATTTTCTTCACAGTCTTGAACATTTGGAAGCCACCTAGGCTCCCATCCACACAGGCTTATGAGCTTCTGTGCCTACAAACTCATTGATAAAAGCACCTAAATTAAAAAAGGGCCAAAAACTGTAGGCAATGCAAAATAATAGTGTGTTAGTAACAATAAAAAAACATAGCGTGTGTACATGAAAAGAGATCAGCATACTTGAGAGTAGCTGCAGGAGAAATCTTGGTGGATATCAATTCCTGCTGTACTCTCAGCTCTGCAGCCCAAAATACCAGATAAAAAGGTAATTGACTGGGACAACAGACGGTCAATTTGTGCGCTCCTGGTAAGCTTCATGTTCTCAATTGCAGATGGTGCAATCACAGGAAGAGAGGTAAACTCTAAAAGCCCATCGCAGCGATCTTTAAAACCTCCAATAAGTGCTGATTGTGTAAGATGAAGCTGGACCAAGCTGTCAGCACAGTTATTGCCTCTCCAGGGACAACTATTCTGGTGTGCTGCATCAAGCTGTTCGGCAAAGGACTCTCCAGCATTTGCAACTAATAGAAGATACAAAGAAAGGTTTCACAGCTGAACAAAATTCAGTTTGCAAACAGAGATGTGCCAATCTATTTCCAGCCTAGCACAACAGTAAGACACAAGTAATAACAGTTATGATATTGCAGATGTTTTTTTTAGTTATGTCAGATGTTACTTGACGAATAATTCAAAACATTGGATATCCATACATTTTTATGTGAGACCCAAAATCTATAAGCATGGTTCGATGACAAAGGTGCATTCTTTGCTGCTACCAGAATCCTAAACATTTGGAGTTTCTGATGCAATGATGATTGTGTAAGTGGAGGGCCAGGGTCATACAGTAGTTTACAGACTTGTTCCCAACTTGGAATCATCTTGTATCCTACAAAAATACCCTCTATATTCGCATGAGGTGACTGAAAACACTGTGATATGTCCCATGTATAAACTCTACTCTCACCTCAGAATATCCAAATCTGTTCATGATTCTTTGGAACAAATGTTTGCCATATTAAATCTGTAATTCTGTATATGTAATTCTTGACTACCTTTTTACATACAATACAACAGTAAATAAATATATGGTCTGACTCAAGTTACAAGTATTCTAGCGGTCGAACAATGTTTTTGAGGCGTTGTGGCGTCCTATGGCGCTAGGGGTACGCCTGGACGCCGGCGATATGCGTAACTAAAACCCTGTGGCGTCCTGCGTCGCCTGGGGTACGCCACAACGCCTAGGCGGCGCCTCAAAAACAAAAACAATGCTGCCGAACATAACTCGTCAAAGTAGACGATAGGGTGAAATATAAACATGGGCAAATGCACTGATAAAAATGCTAGCTATCATAAGTAAAACATTGTAAATTGAATGCACGGTGTCATGGCTTGAAAAGAAAATTGCATAAACTCCAAGTTAGTTGGATATTCAGTAACCATTTTTCCCCCAACCAAACACATAGATATGCCTTATTATCGTAATGGGAAATAAGGTCACACTAAAAGATCATAGGTGATCGTTCAAAATACAATATGGCCTGCACTAGTCTCCACCCTTACAGTTAGTAGCAGAGCAGAAAAATGTAACTTGTAAGACAACTACACATAAGCACCAGTCACTTAGCAAGTTAGCATAGTAGTAAATCTATCACAAAACAAAAGTATATCAAGACATAACATACCTTCAACAGGTGACCAGGATGTCAATGCATTGAAGATTAGATGTGCGCCACACGACTCACATTCAATTTTGTCCAGGTCAACGTTCACCCAACCTCTCTGAGCACAGGCCAATGAACTAGCAGCCTGGAAAAATGAATATCAAATCACATAACTAATGTTAAGAAATTCAGAAGTTGAAGGATCCCTATAAAGGTCAAGCAAGCATCCAACAAATGCCTGGACAGATTAGCACAGAACCAGGCTTCATTTCAAAGAAAGACAAGGTTACCAAATTGGATAGTGCAACTAGGACAGCAATCAGCCCATATTGGTGTTCTCCTGAGTACTGACCACCAAGATGTGGTAGCAAGACTAAAATTTGCAATTTGATACTGAGCTGCTGAAAGCAACATCCAATTTCAAGCAAAGTAAACAGCGTTTGAATGCCACTTGTAATGAGCAAAACGGTGAAAGAGTAACTTCTTTAGAATTTTAAACAATATATCAAAGCAAGAATTTTATGTTATAGCTGATAGGAAAACGGAGAGGCCTATACGTGCATAATGATTTGGATTATGATTCCATGGTCACATTTTCAAACCTATGGCATGTTTTGTGTTACTGCCACCAACAAATGGAGACAAAAGAAATGTGCGACCAGCATTATCGGATCATTATGGAGTTAGCTTCAGGGACAACTTGGGTGGAGGATAGATGAACGAGCCTATTTAGTTTTATACTAAAGCCCAAAGGAGCAATATATGGTACATGCAACACAACACAACACAAGAGAAACCCTAAAGCATGTGAAATGACACAGGTACCATAGACCCTTGTAGTCCCAACTAGGGAAGATACCTTTGGTTTAGAAGCCCAAGTTGAAGGCTTGAATGTTGCCAGTCGGCGAAGTAAGTCTCCACGTTCCCATGGTCTACATGATGGTGCAGAATCCATAGCAGTTCCAGCTGCATCAAAACTGTGGGAAGGATGATAGGCATGTGCAGCAACTTGTGACGACGAGTCAACTCTGGAAGCTTGTTTGCCACCCAACCAATCTATGCTTGCAACATTAGTTTGCATAGCAGGTGATGAGGCACCGGCAGAACTGAAAACCAAAAGGGGCTTCAGTGCAAGCTTTAGAAAAAGAATGACAAAAAACTGCAGAAAGGATTATTTCTGGCTTTATGGATTCTGCGCAGAAAAGGTTCACATTGACGTTATGTAACTACCCATAGCCATGGCAAGGTGCCGGGACGTGAGCAAGATCACAGCAGAGATAACTTGGGGGAACAGAAGAGGAAAGGTTCCTCTCCGATTTGATTTCTTTCTAGTTCATTGTCTGGGTTCTGCCTTTACACGGCAGTGGCTTATAAGCCAGAGGCTGACTCTGCGCTCTGGGCCCATCCACACATACGGCATACCAACACCAAATACTATATGCAAGCTGTAGACTTGTTCACTCCGTTGGCATGGTACCAGCCATGACATGTTAGCTTGTCATCCCAAGAAAAAACCATTTTCAGGTTTTAGCACTCAAGCATAGAAACTATAGCACCATGTTACAGATCTAACATCACAAAATGAATTGAGAATGAGCTACCTAGATCTAAAGTTAACAAGGCCAACATGAGCTCCAGTGGCTCGATCCTATAGCATTAGACTATAAATAATAGTATGAAGACAAGGTAAGCACAAATGCAGCATGTCCCCCAAATCATAATATTTAGTGGCAAAACCGTGAAAGCTCAAATCGCGGAATTATGTCATCCAATGTCACCGTTCATTAATTTGTAACACTACACAGCAGCAGAAACTAATCTAGCAGCTCAAATCAACAAATCCTGGCGTTTGCAGCCAAAAGAAGTAAAGCTCAGCCAGCTACACCTGATTTTCACCGACCATGCACCTATAGTTGATGTAGGCCATCAAATATCCCATGTTTTCCCCTACAAAGGAGTGCCCTAGAGTTCAATCAAAATTCCATAATCGAATTTGAGCCACGGCCTCCGCAAATCCTACCTCAAATCCTACAATAGGTCTTTTGGGCCATGTAAAATCCACCTTCCTTACGCAGAACCAGCACCCTCACGACCAATCGGAGCACTGACACCCTGATTCCCTAACCAAGCAGCAGCGCCTAAAGCTAATAAGAATCTAGAACCAAAAGTACAGAGTTCCCAAGGCGCGATCGCCACCGTACCTGGCCACCGGGGTCTGTGGCGGCGACGAGGACCGGGCGACGGCCATCGGCGTTTCTGCCACCGCCCCCGACGAGCTCCTCACCTCCTCTGGCATCTCCCTCCCTCCCTCTCTCTCTCTCTCTCTCTCTCTCTCCGTGGCGCCCGCGCCTCTCGCTCCTGGGCGAAACGAAATGGGGAAAAGATTCCCTGACCGCGACGCGCCGGGCGGCGAATTGATGCGGCCGTCACATCGACCGTTAGTCCCCATCTCACGCCGTCAATTCGAGCCCCCGGGATTTGGCCCATGAGGCCCACGTGAATTAGATAGGCCCCCAAGGATTTGTGGGCCCATGGGCTACTCTTCATCGAGCAGCAAGTGGACTCTCCACTCTTCTTCTGCGGTCGGATCCCCTGGCGGGTCGGGCTGCGGAGCACGTGCTCCGACGAGCCGCTGACGAGGGCTTGTACGGCGAGCGAGCTCGTGGCGGGAGGGGATGGACGAAGCGAGCACCTCCGCGTCCGCCGGCGCGACGAGGCGAGCCTTCCCTCCGGCGAGATCGGGAGGTGAGTCACGCTCTGATGGCTGGGCTTGCTTCGATTCTGTCGCGTCGCACCTAGGTTTCCACGCTCATGAGCGGTGTGGTCTGCGGGAGATAGTAGCCTCAGATGCTAGGGTTAGTAGCTCTGCGCGATCGTGAGCTTGCATAAACGCTGAATTCAAGCGCGAAATTGCAGCTTGCGCTGTTGATTTCTTTTACGTGTTACGGTTACGGAGGTTGCTTGCTTTGGTGGGCTTTGTCTCTCTAGCCATTACAATTACAATCCATCCATTTATCCGAGCAATATTTGAGGTGTGGGCATGCTACGTTTGGTGTGTCTTTCTAACAATAAATGAACCTTAGCTATCATGGTGGGCATAAAGTAGTCACCATTTGGACTCACTATCTTTTCAACTCGAGGATATCCCCATTTCCATTTATAAAGATAAACGGAAATACAGGCGTTTGAAAGAGGACAGACACCAGAAACACAGAAGAATCGGGGGACTGTCAACACCAACACACTTAACCTGAACTCTGCTTCAGAGTCAGACAACTAACACGAACTGCCAGATAGGATCCAACTACCAGCCGGGAGAAAAGCAAGAGGTAACAGTTATTACAGACTGCTCTAAAAAGATCAAAGAGGTTTATGCAGGAATGAAGAATCCACCGCCTAGTTTCAACACGTATCAACCGCTCGACTTTCATAGAGACACCCACGGGTCCTTCGGGTCTTTGTCTTGTTCGGGCTTACAGATCCTCCGAGACTTCATCTTGATGATCACAAAGTTTCAGACGCTTCTGTCCTTCTTCTGCCGAATCCTTTGAAAGCAGCAAGTCTGCTGCCACTGTCAACATCGTGTTGACTGCATTGATGAGCACCTTCCTATCCACTTCATTATAGAGCCCTGTCCAAAAACGCATTAGCGCCCCAGCGTGACACAAAATCTCAATCGGATTCTTAAGTAATTTCCCATCAAAGCAGGCTTTATTCTGGGTCTTCCAGACAGCCCAGGAATCCAGCATATTGCGGCTATGCCCCATACATGAAAAATTTTCCCCGCTGGAAGCCAAAAATCACACCAGATCCAGCTCTGACTCAAGGATGTAGATATGTTATTAGCGCCAACAACCTAGGAATTACAGTCCACACTACCTTAGCAACTGGACATGTAAAGAACAAATGATCAAAAGATTAATCCACATCACAGAAGGAGCATTTGGGATTACCTACCCATTTTTTTTAATGAGGTTATCTTTAGTTAGCACTGCATCATTATTCATTACTGACCAGCCATAGAAAGAATTTTATTTTTTGAGGGACCTTCACTTTCCAAATTTTTCTATGAGACAAGCCAAAGTCATTTCTTGTCAGAGCATTATATAAGGATTTCACTGTAAACGTTTTGCTTTTTTCAAATCTCCAAAAAATTACGTCATCACTTTCTTGAAGGTGGAAATTCTGCACATCTAGATTAATAAGATCCCAACAAGTTTGCAATTCATCAGTTAACCATCTCCTAAAAGTAATATGAATAATGTCATTTTTCACATCAAAGACACAGGCCTCTTTCTGTTCACACAGGATGAAAAGTACAGGGGCAATAACACATATGGGTTTATCATACAGCCATGGGTCAGACCAGAATCTGGTCTTCTTCCCATTTCTGATCCTAATACCTCTTCCATGTAGGTATAGATCTTTTATTTTGAGGAGATCAGTCCAGATAGGTGAATCAGAGGCTTTATGTTTGACTGAAAAAATGGATTTATCGGAAAAATACTTGGCTGTGATAATGTCCTGCCATAGACCTTTTTCTGGACTCGCTATCTGTATCATCATTTTTCAGAATCATGTGGAACACAACACTGATGCAACTAAAGGCACAGGTAGATTTTGTTGTATTAACTTGTGTTTCCTTGACTGGCAACTACTAAATATGGACATAAGAATATTATTTGGTCGATTTCTTTTACAAACTTCGAGAATTCAGATTATATGTATTTTCCAATTATTGTTGTGTGTTGCAGTGCTGTTCTAGTTTAGTACACCATAGAGTTGGCCATGTTGTTGTTCCATTTTTTTTAAGTTTGTTTGTTTTGCAGTTTTCTATAGGTTCACCCAGCAGAATCTCCCAGCTTGGAAGCCAGCAATGACACCTGGATGTGTAAGTTTGCTCTGATCGTATTGACAGGTTTGGCACAGACTATTTCATACATGGTTCAATTGATGATATTTGACTTCATTGTTTTCAGTTAATAGCTATGTTCTTGATTGTCGGAATCATTTTCGTACCTTTTGGGCTTCTCTGTCTCCAAACTTCAAACCATGTAATTGTTCTGCTCCCTCTGGTAGATACTGATGTTTCCTTCCCTTAATCCTTATATCGCTGGGTATATGTATGACTGATGTGCTCATTATTCTGGTTCAGGTTGCAGAAATCATTCACCGCTATGATGTTGACTGTGTGCCTAATTCTTACAGAGGAAATAGGCAAGCTTATATTAAGGACAGTTCAATTTCAAAGAACTGTACTCTGCAAGCGAAGGTGGATCATTTTGTGATTGTAACAGAAGTTATCTCTTTGTCTTGTCTACTTTCTGCAGACTATATTTCTTCGTCTGTGATTGTCATAGCTAAAATTCCTAAGTTCAGCTTGGCACCTGAGATTGCATTCAGACTATATTTTTTTCTTCTCTTTGAATTTCTATTTTACTGTGGAATGGACATCTGCAGGTTCTGGAACACATGAGAGCACCCATTTATGTTTATTATGAACTTGATAACTTCTATCAGAATCATCGCAGGTAGTTATAACATCATTTATTTAGTTTCATGGTCATTTTATCTTTCTTTTTAATATAGGTTCATGGCCATTGTATCTGTTGGATGGGAGTAATGTTTTTTATTGATCTTGCTGAAAAAGATATTTATCAATGATGAACAGGTATGTCAAAAGTAGAAGTGATAAACAGCTGCGTTTTGGGGCCAAATACACAGCTGAGTCGTGCAGTCCTGTTCAATGGGATAATAATGGTTCCCCAATTGTTCCCTGCGGCTTGATTGCCTGGAGCTTATTCAATGATACCTATGGTTTTACTCGTGGGTCCAAGGAAATAAAGATCAACAGGAAAAACATTTCATGGAAGAGCGACCGGGAGCACAAGTTTGGCAAAGATGTGTTTCCTTCCAACTTTCAGAATGGAACCTTGATTGGAGGGGGGAAACTCGACCCTACAGTCCCAGTGAGTACTGTGGTAAACTAAGACACTAAGTATCGTTGATAGGTTGCCCAATGCTCAGTAGCTAATAGGATTGCCAGATGTACGCTTTGCCTTCAGTCAGTACATTGCCAAATTAACAGCTTGTTTTAACATTTTGCATCTTTTTTTCTCAGCTGAGTGAGCAGGAAGATCTTATTGTGTGGATGCGTGCTGCTGCTCTTCCCAAATTTCGAAAGCTCTATGGTGTAATTGAAGACGATCTGCACGCTGATGAGACCATAACTATTCTCATAGGAAACAATTACAACACCTACACGTTTGGTGGAAAGAAAAGCATAGTCCTTTCAACTACATCCTGGCTAGGTGGCAAGAATGACTTCCTAGGACGTGCTTATATTGTCACTGGTTCATTGAGCATCTTCATATCAATTCTCTTTGCTCTGATTCATGTGAAGTACCCAAGGTAAACAACAAGCTCCACACAGGCTGTGCATTCACAAACCTCCTGCTCAGGCTTAAAAAAAAAATCTTGGTGTACTTTTTTGTGGTCATTTTTAAGCTATATATATGACTCGTCGCATATTTGATGAACTCACAGGCCGCAAGGTGACCCTAATTCCCTATCCTGGAACAGGCGAAACAGCAACAGCTAGGGAGCCTGTATCTGTCATATATGTAGGTGCCAGTACCAGCCCCAGCTAACATGAAAAGAAACTGTGTACTCCGTACATTACATCATGCCATGCCATTCCGAAATATTTCATTGCAGACGCCATCTGGTGTGCATCAAGTTTAACACCTGGAGGTTTTTTTTTTTGCCATGCTTCATTTATAAGAGTGCGCACAGTAACTTGAAAAATGAAATTCTGTTGATAGCTGTAGTACCCGGTGCGGATCATGCATCCCAATGCGAAAGCAGAGTTGTAAAAATGCTTCAGCTGTGACGAATGAAAAGAGGAGATTCTGGCCTGGTGCTATGCTGCGAGAGATGCAATGCCTCTCACTCAGCCCTGCCCCTGAACTCGAAAGCTCGTTTTTCTTTTTCACGCCGAGAAAAGGACAAGAATTATTTATGAGTGTTCTTGGAGTTCTCTCCGTATCCGAATATATGTCGGCGTGATTGCTACTACCCGATAGATATCCTTTTGAAGGGGTGTCCCGATCCTGACGATGCACTCGAGGTTGATGGCATTTATCAGCGGCGGATGGATGACATGATGATGGCCCCATGCCCATTAGTGAGAGCCGTGCCCGTGCAGCCGTGAAGGTTACGTCTCGCAGGTCCATCGGTGACGCCAAACCAGCCGCACAATCATGCATTCCCTTTGATTTGGCTTGAGATGAAGATGACCTGTGGCTGCTGCGACGCGACGCGACGCGAGAGTACGATGTACGAGTGCTCGGCCCCTCTTGTCTTTTGACGAATTTGACGTGACACTGTCGCTCCGCTTGGGCCTGACCGACCATGATTTTATATAGAAAAGCTCTCGAGTCCCTCGCGAGTGTGCAACGCAGGGTGGTGCTTTGCGTAGCTGCACACGGAGAAAGCAAGCAGGTGTTGGCACCAATCAGAGGCGTTCTGATCAAAGACTAAAAATTAGTTCGTCCAACGTGATGTTTGATACTAATTAGAACAAGTATTAAATATAGAATAATCACATAACCGATTACATACATGTTGGAAGACTAATTCTCGAGAGGAAACTCGTCTCGTGAATTAGTCACGTCATATGCAATTACTTTTATAATTGACTTATATTTATAGTCATCTAATTAAAACCCAAACAACATGTAATATATATATTCCCCTTTCAGTCATCGGTAATCAAGGATCTGTGGCGATTCCGTAGCGGCATATCGTTGTCGCCTTTTCTGGTTCGGGTATGGAGAATCATGGTAGTATGTGTGCCTGGGAGTGTTCACATCGGGGTCATCGCCGTGCAAGCAAATGATTGCACTGCCAGTTCCGTTCCCGTTCGGACAGTCTCCCAGCTGCATGCATATCCGTAGCCGTGGTACGCAAAAGCTGGGTTTTGTTCAGACCCTGCTTCACGTCCCGTCGTCCGTAAATGCTAAATCCCGATGATTAGTGACGATTGATAGGAGAGGTTGTCATAAAAAAATGATAGTAGGGCCCTGTTTAGATATACTCAAACTATCAATTTTTTTCACTCTCTCTCCATCACATCAATGTTTGGACGCGTGCATGGAGTATTAAATATTGGTAAAATAAATAACTAATTGTACTTCTAGTATGTACATGTCGAGACGAATCTTTTGAATCTACACAGTCCATATTTGAATAAAGTTTATCAAATAACAACGAAAGTGCCACAGTTGATAAAAAAATCTCACCCAACGGGATCTAAACCAGGCCTAGATAGTACTAGGAGTGTTCGTGCAATTGTGCCTGCCGTGACAGAGGACGACGACGACGACGTCGAGTACGACGAGACTAGCACTGTTGCCGTGGTGGCTACCAGCATCAGCGATCAGTCATCAGTCTGGTCCGGGTACACTCTGCTTTTGGTGGACCACATTGAGAGTTTCGTGGCATACAGTGCCGTACAGTACTCGGCGTGGCCCATACAGCTAGTACTCGCGCCGGGCATGATTGAGATTTGAGAGGGAGCGACGTGGCCGGCCCAGCGGGCGGCCATCGTCGACAACTCGACATGCATGTCTCCACGTCCACGCCGACCCAGCATCGACACCGTCTTCCCCGGCCTGTCCCGGCTTGCCCGCCTGCCCGGCACCTTCCGTCTCCCGTCCGTCTCCGGCACCCGGGCCCGAGCCCTCCTCCTGCTCCCGCCCCCCGGCCGGCCGAAACGTGTCTCCCGGCGCGGCCAATGGCGACTGGACAGGCAGCGAGGCGCGGCCAATCAGCGGCGGCCGCGCTCTCGGAGCCCCGCCGTACGGCGTAGCGCGGCAGGGTGGATTAATCTACTAGTCCGTGGCGTATGGATCCGGCGCCGATAAACTAGTGGCTACCACTTACGCTTTCATGCAAAGCGCCCGCTTAAGCTTAACCCCTTTCCGGCACTTGTTTAAAGTTTAGCTAAAATCCTTCTCCCTTGTGCCTTGCGGCGCAGCCGGCTTGGCCTCCTTTTTCCTCCGGCAGACCAGGAGCAGAGCAGGAGGGGCTCTGCTTTCCATTCCACCGTCTCTCTCTCTTCCTATTGGAACGGGCGGATCGAATAACGTGCTGGGTGCGTCTCGTTTCCGCGTTACCTCCATCTCTAAAACTAAACATTTTTGTCACTGCTTCTATGATGGAATATGTTGTACAGGTATAAAATTAGTTATTGCAGCGCGTGATGCTAGATCTGTTCTGTATATGAGTTACAATATTACTTCTGTGTTACTATTTTTTTTCAATAAAATAGCCTTCTTTTTTTTTCAAAATATAATTGTTTGTCTGATCGTTTATGTGGCCGGTAAGTCAGCTGGTGCTGTTTCACTGTGAGAGAAAAATACTATATGATGGCTCACAAATCGAGTTAATAAGTTCAAGTAAAAAGGACCACCTGACGTAAACTCTCTAGTTTATAGGGAGGAAAATGGTAAACTCTCTCTCCTTTTATATAAGGAGTGGAATAGTCTGGCGTACCATTACTTTCTCATGAAAGATAGCAAAATAATACACCAAATTTAGTTATCAATACAAAAATTGTATCAAATGATGGGAGGTCCACTTTCGTTTCTTCCCCTGCCCTAGAAATGGGTCGGGTCTCGGTATGAACCTAGCCATAAACTGGAATAAAAAGTTGACCTTACAAATGGGTCGTTATCAACCTAACACAAACTGGAATAAATGTTGTAATATATTCTCTCTGTTCTAGAAAAAATCATTCTAGATTTAGAACTAGTCAAATTTGATCAATTTTATAGAAAAAAAAACCAACATGTATGTTATCATATAGAACTATGAAAATATATTTCATAAACACTCTAATAATGCTTATTTATTTATTTTTTTTGAAAAGAATTGGTCAAGTTGAAATGGCTTATCCTTAGATTTACAAAAGGATGTGATTACGAGTTTTCTTCGAGTTAAACTATATTAGCTTTAGCTTAATTTATAGTAAATAGTATTCACGTTTATATATCTAACTAAATTTACTATAAAACTATATTTTATAATTGATTTAATTATACTTATTTTTTACAATAAATATTACTATATTTTTTATATGTCTTTTGGTTAGATTTAAAATCGACTTATCAAAATGTAAGAACGTGCTCTTGCACTGCATGCATGCGAGGATTCGATGCCAAACGGTCCCAAAACCCCAATCCGCAATCCTGGCCTGCTCGCCGTAAAGTTTTCTCGGCACATTCGAGGTATGGTCCTTTTCACAAGAGAAAGGTGGCGCCATCTGCACGCCGCGCCGCAACCGCAGCTGACAGCCCTACGGACCTTTTCCCCGCTCCACAGTCCACCCTCTCGTTTTCTTTTTGGGACCCAAAATACTGAAAACTTTGTGCTCCTCACGGTAAACAATCTTCGACTCTCTTTACAATAAGGCTTGGGACACGGAAAAATTTTTAGGGTTTAGCCCTGTTTCTATATTTTTCTATAAAATTGAACTGATTTCTGTGAAATTCCTGTGTGATTCCTGTAAAGTTTCTACGTTCTAAACAGGCCCTAAACAATTTTCGACTCCTTCAGTCTGCCGATAAAAAAAACAACCTTCGATTGCATACTAATTTAGTATATTGAAAATAGACTAATAAAAAATAAATTACATATTTCGTCAGGAAACTATGAGACAAAATTATTAAGACTAGTTAATTTATTATTGACATATATTTAATGTAGTACAACATTATCAAATCATAGACTAATTAGATTTAAAAACATCTTACAAAGTTATCATAATCGGTGTAATTAATTTTTAATCTATATTTAGTACTCAGGTTTAACTGAATTTATAGTAAATACATGTAACATTTATATTTGTATATAAATTTGTTAAAAAACTAGATTTAAAAATCTTTTTAATAATAATATTAATTATGTACCATAAATATTAGTATTTTTATAATATATATTTAATAAAAAAATGTTTATTTTAGAAACCGAAAACTACAGTTATTTAGGAAGTCAGGGAGTATCAAACGTTATACTGTGCGATATCGGATGGATGCCGCGGCGGACACATGGCATGGACATGACTGTCACATCAATGCCGTCTCGACTCTCGAGTCGACATGTGCAACAGCAGCCACAGCCGCCGCCCGTCATCCATTCCGGTGCCGGCGCCGGCCGCAGGCGCGCGGTCAGAAAGACCAGAGCGGATGTCAGCACGCAGCCTTGCCGACGCCGTCCTCTGCAGCCATTGCCCATGTGCCAAACCAGCGCCCAGCGGCGGCGCGGGCAAATCGCCAACCACGCCGACGCCGTTAGGCCAATCTCAATGTTTTTTTATGTCCCCGTTTTAAAATAGAGTATCTCTCAATGCTCAGTTTCATCACACGATTCGTAGAATATTTTAGGTTTTTTGGGCCCTACCGATCTCTCTACCTCTCTTTCTTCCACACATACGTACGTGCTATTTACCGGAGGAGGAGCGCGAGCCTGTGCCACCGGAGAAGGTCGACGCTGCTGTCCGTGGACGGCGCCCGCACCTGAAGTTCGCATCTCGCGCTCGCGGCGGAGCCGACGCCCGCACTTGCGCCCGTGCTTGGAGCATGCGCCTTGGCCTGGAGTCCGCATCGACGCCTGTGGCCGGATCTCGCGCCTTGCGCCCGCACCTGGAGTTCCTCGCGTCGGCACCTGGAGTTTGCACCTCGCGCTCGCGGCCGGTGGCAGCGGAGTCCGCACCGGCGCCCGCGACCGGATCTCGCGCCTCGCGCTCGCGGCTGGCGGCAGCGGAGTCCGCACCGGCGCCCGTGGTCGGATCTCGCGCTCGCGGCGGAGGAGCTCCCGCGGCGGAGCCAGCGCCAGCGTCCAGAGCTCCCGCCTCGCGCTCGCGGCTGGCAGCAGCGGAGTCCGCACCGGCGCCCGTGACCGGATCTCGCGCCTCGCGCCCGCGGCCGGATCTCTGTTCCTCGCGCTTGCGGCGGAGCCGGCACCCGCGACTATGCCCGGAGCTCGCGGCGGAGCCGGCGCCCGTGGCCGTAGCTCCCGCGTCATGACCGGAACTTCACACGACCGCATCGGCGCGACCGGCGCCTACGCCGGCATCCCTTGTTGCGCGTCCCCAATCTGAAGTCACGGATGAAACAAAGAAAGCGGTCTCAATCGCGATTTCACTCTGTTACCGAGGTTCCACAAACAGCGTCCAAACGTTTCAGCGTGATGAAACGTTTTCCTTCTGTCTCCTACAAGTTTCATGCAAAAAGTACATTTTTGCTGACAGGGTACATTTTTGCTGACATGTCACCCTGTTTAATGTGCATGACACTTCCTATAAGTTTCATGCAAAAAGTACATTTTTGCTGACATGTCACACTGTTTAATGTGCATGACACTTCCCATGAAACCGCATTGACACTGACCTTGACGCAGAACCGAAAGGGCAAAGCTGTTGCGCTGTTCAGTACCAGATGTGAAATTTATTGGGTAGGAGCAGATGCGAGACTGCGAGAAGGGCCTGGCTGACATTTGTACTGAGATGGACTCTTGCATGAAAATGGACTCGTGTTTGTGTCTCGCATGTCCTACCACTACCGGTCTACCACTACTAGACTACTATAGTTGTAGCACGTGTGTTACGTGTCACTTGAAAAACATCACGTTTGATCTGATCAAGTATTAGTAAATAATATTCATATTTATAGCTTCAAATCAATTCATTATGAAAATACATTCGGTAACTAATATAGTGATATTTATGATCTCATAACTATTGATAATTCTTTATTTATAATTGATCAAATTTAAGATATTAAGACATCCGTTGTGTTACAATTACATTCTTTCTAGAACAGGGGACGTTGTTAAACATCTATTTGGTTCATTGGACTAAACTTTAGTTATCGTTGAATAATAGGCTAAAGGTGAACTAATTAATTTTTTTAATGAGTTCTACTCATCAATTATCCTCTATTAGTTTTTGTTAGATCATGATTAGTTAATATTTAGATTTTCTAATTACCATCCAAACACATGGATTAAATTTTAGTTTAGTCTATCCAAACAAGCCCTAAGCATTTGGATCGTCTCTTTGAGCTTATTTGGGTCCCAGCCCAGATGGGCAAAGCCATGTCATGTTTCCTTGGTGCATTGGCATCTGCAGGGTATATAAATTTTTTAATTAAATTGACTAATTGCATATATCTAGTGGAGGTGCTTGTTTGAAATCTAAGTAGGACCCAAAAAACGAACAAACCAAAATAAGCATAACATTTTTACGGTTTATTAACCGAAAAAACATTTGAAACGGTTAGTTTTCTTAACAAATTACACAAATGCAAGACACCAAGAGTATCCAACTAGTCATGACCTATTTTGACCCTTCGATGGCGCACCATCTTCACTATGATGCTAGCTTCGCCCCTACTACCCATATTGACATTCCTTGTTATTTCGGTTTGTATATATTCAAATTAGTTGAACATCTTAAACCATACGGTTCTAAGAAAATAGCAAATTAAAAATTAATGATTTAAACCTCCCATTTGTCATGTGTAGCACGATGTGGTTTTCTAGTATTGTCGGGGACCACAAAAGGGGTACCCCCAATCAACGCAAAACAAATAAGTTAAACCTAGAGCACCAAGTAATAAGAGACCTAATTAGTCTAACCCCTTAAAAAACCAACCCCTCGAGGCCTACAACACCGGTCCACCACCAGGAAGCCCGGGCCCGCCAAAGTCTTACCGACCGTCTCGTGGTAGCCTACCCCTCGAGCCCCGGCACATAGGCCTCGAGCCCACTACAGCCATACACCGTTCCTCGAGACCCCACGTGGGGACCTCGAGCCTGTTTAACACGGTAGCCTATCCCTCGAGACACATTATACCCCCCTCGAGCAGCGCCAGACATCGGATATCAATCCCATACCGCGCATTTAATACGTCCACCTACTACAGTCACATCCTCTGGTGCACGACGTCTCCGGTCACATCTTCTGGTACACGACGTATGCCACAGTGAACTGGGGCCAGAGTCAAACCTCGTTTTCACCACAAGCATGGACAAAAAGGCACAAGTACAGCACTGTTAGGCCATACCCTGCACTGTAGCACACTCGAGCCACATCTCGAGACCTGGATTCCTGCTGTACGGCCGGGGTTTCCGGGACTTGCCCACACCTGCGGGGGCTCGAGCCCCCCATAGGCGCCACCTCGAGGCCGGCCCTGCGCCCCTCGAGGCCTGACTGCTTTCATGCTATTGGAGGACAGGTACCCCAAGACCCGGAGGGACCCTGCCACGTCCTATACGTGCCGGAATGGGCGTTGCACGGCCTCCACGTCAACACGCCTCCACGTCCGCACCCGGGATGGAAGCCACGCTTCAAGGACGCCTCAACAGCAACACCCACGCCGGCTGCAGTAACTTCGACAAGACAGAATTCCAACCCTCCACCATATTGGGCGTAGTATACATGTCGCTCCTGTGTAACCCTGGCCTCCTCTTGTTCTATAAAAGAGGACACCAGGGTCCTTCACGCATACGGGGACACACACGAGTCCAGACTCTGGTCCATGCTCGTTGAGCTTGTATCGCCCCTGTACAAGCACTTAGGTGCAAGTAATACAAGAACCTCCTCCCCCCGCTGGACGTAGGGCCTTCTTTGCCCGAACCAGGATAAACTCTTGTGTCATCTTGCATCACCATCCAGAAAAGAGAGCACGCGATCACATTACTAGTTAGTGTCATACCCCCGGGGTAGAAACACCGACAAGTATCCAAAGAACAAAAACAATGTCCATGCATGTGTTGGAAAAGAGACAACAAATGTATTGCGTCATACACATTAATAGTTTAAATACTTTTTTTTACCTCCATGCATGTCCATACACATTTACCTTCACAGCATAGGTAAAATGTATTTAAACAATGTCCATACATATTTTACCTATGGTGTCTAAGTCTTACCTATTAGCTATTGTCCATTCATTGAGCACATAGCATTATGGATTTTGGGGGTACTGTTGGGGATGAGGACCCTCGGCAGCGGCACCACACAGAGCGCAGGCAAAAACGACCTTCGCGTGATCCACACGTCCCCGCTCGACCCTTTTCCGCATGGGACTGAACCCCTCGGACCCGTTTTCTAACCCTCGCCATGGATCTGACCCCCGAGGCTTTGTTACAATTCTCTGCAGGTTAAGACTCGACGACAACCAGGCGGGTGACCCTCGCTCGCCTTGCGAGGCCACTTCGCTTGGAGCGAAGGGTTCGACGAGGCGACGGAAGGACGCTGGCTCGAGGGCAAGCGGAGTCGAAGGTCAAAAGTTTTTACGTCTGCCCCCGAAGGTGGGCAAGACCGAGTGGCGGCGCACAGAGGGAAGACTGATTAGGGTTCCCGCTGCAACCGTGTTTTTACTTCTTTGCCCCCCCTCCCTGCGTGGAGGCGGGGAATCTTTGTTGTACCCTTTCGTAATTACTCCTGTGACCCTTGGTATTCCCTATAAATACCAAGGGGTGAACAGTGTAAGACACGATCTTTTTGGGGGGACAGAGCCATAGCAACTTTGTCTTCGTCGCCTTAACCTTCGCAATTGTTTCCGACGCTCGGTCACCTTCGCCACCCCCCCTGCACAAGTGCGAAGGGGAGCAAGTGTGTTTCCAACAGTTTGGCACCGTCCGTGGGGATCGAACGAAACTTCGAGATGGCGGGGAACAGGCGAACCAACACCACTAGAGACCTTCGCACGACTAGAGAGACAGCGACGGTGGTCCCACCTGCCGAGGAGATACCAGAACCCTCAAGGGCGCAGGATGTCACCCCGGACACGGAGGTCCCGGGCCCCCAAGCCCGGACCGTGTTGCACCCTCACACCCCCGGGGAGGGAGAGGGAGCTGACGAAGAGGAGTTGGGCCTCGAGGCCCTCGAAAGCCTTCAGGCTGAGCTGCAGGAGAAGAAAAGGCGTCTGGACCAGCTAGGGAAGCACAATCGGCTGCGCGCCATCAGGCAGAAGGCAGACGAGGCCAGGGAGCAGCTTCGCCGAGTGGAAGAGTCCCTCGCCGCGGTTGAGGCCGAAGCAGAGGGCTGGAACGACGGGGATATGCCCTCGCTGCAGGAGGGAAATGAGGAGCGAGATCGAGACAACCTTCGCCATCCACCACCCCCACCACCGCCACTCCAGGAGCATTACCCAATGAGACAGCAAAACTTTCGCCAACTTTACCCAGATGAGAGAGAGCCAAACCTCCGCATCCAAAGAAGACCTCAGCAACACCAAATGCCCTATGACCCGCGGTCACCCCTCTCCCAGATACTCCAAACTCAACCCTGGCCTCCATGCTACAACCCACAAAACTTACCTCGTTACGACGGGCTTTCCGACCCTCGCCAGTTCATAATGAGCTATGAGGCGGCAGTCGCCGCGGCAGGTGGAGACGAAGCAACAATGGCAAAATCTTTTGTCATTATCTTGCGCGACATCGCGCAAATTGGTACAGCAACCTTCGCCCCGGGACCGTGGATTCCTGGGCCAACCTCAGAGACAGGCTCTGCACAAACTTCAAAGGCATCACACCAGCCCCTTCGAACCCCATCGACTTGTTCAATTGCAAGCAAGAGGAGCGAGAACCGCTTCAAGACTACTGGCGAAGGTTCATCCAAATCAGAGCAAGAACTCCGGGGATATCCGACGAAGCTGTAATCCTCGCCGCAGTCAGTGGCCTGCGTCTAGGCCCATGCTCATCAAAGTTTGCCAGGAAGCCAGCGAATTCAATCAAGGAGTTACACGAAACAATGGAACGATATTGCAGAGCAGACATGGACTTCAGAGCGAAGTCTGACGCTCGGCGCTCACAACTGAAGCCACAGCCGAGGCCTCAAACAAGGGAAAGCAACCTTCGCCAAGAGCAAAGCAACGTTAGTGCAATCAACAAAGCAACAAATAACGAGGATCAAAGATGGGACGCTCAACCTCCGAGCAACCAAGCCTCTCAGGGTTTGCCACCCCCGCCGAATCAGCGGAACCAGCAACGAGATCCCGCTAAAATGTATTGTCACTTCTGTGGTCTCGGAAAGGGACACACAACAAAGCAATGCAAATGCTTCGCCAAGGGAAAAGAATACTAGGAATCCAGGAAAGCTGCTTCGTCAGACACCCGAACCATCAACCACACCAGGAAACCAAGCTTCCACCCTTCAAATACCCAATTCCGTTACACCCCCGTAAACTATGGCCTACCCTCGCAACAACCCATTTACCCCCACTACCCACACTTCAGCCAAGCTTCCTACCAAGCAACAACAATCCCACAACGCCAAAACACTCCATACACAGTCACATACCCAACAACCCCCCAAAACCAAATTCCAACAACCCACCAAGCCAGCAACGCTCTGCCACCACCACCGCCATTTCCCGCTTTACCAGCACCCCAGCCTGTCAAAGCCGAAGCCCAGAGCCAAACGACCATCAACAATCCAACATCAACCTTCGGTGTGATCCTAGCTATCACCGGAGGTTCAAATGAAGACCATGGTAATAAACGGCAGAGGAAGGAACATGCCAGACGAGTTCACCACGTGGCCGTCGAAGGACCCCACAGATTCGGTCGTTGGTCTCACATCCCCATAACCTTCGATTCCAGCGACATGAAGCTGAGAGATTACCCTCACACCGATGCTATGGTGATCGAAACCAACCTCGCTGGGTGGACTGTCACCAAAATCTTGGTTGATACAGGAAGCTCCGCTGACATCCTATTCGCCTCAACCTTCGACAGCATGAAGCTCGATAGAAACCTCCTGCAACCCGCTGACAATCCTCTATACGGCTTCGGCGGTCAACAAGTGAGAGCGGTTGGCAAAATATCCTTGCCTGTGACTTTCGGCGACCAAACGAACTGCAGAACTGAGCACATAACCTTTGATGTCGTCGACATGTTCTATCCATACAATGCCATTTTTTGCCGAGGGGTCACAAACGCATTCAATGCTGTCATCCATCCCGCTTACCTATGCATGAAGCTTCCCGCTCCGAAGGGTGTGGTTGCAGTATTTGGGGACCAAGACATTGCAAGGGTAGCTGAAGGAAACGTAGCCCCAGGGCAACGTAATGTACACAATTTATCAAAACCCCAAACCCCCGGCATCAGTGACGAGGGTGAAGTCTGCAATGACAGAGTGAAGGCAGCGCCAAGAGAGGAAACCAAACAAGTCCAACTCTTCGAGGGTAACACCGAAAGAAAGGTGCTCATCTCAGCCAATCTAGACCCCCAATCAGAAGGCAACCTCGTTACCTTCCTCAGAGAAAATTCCGACACATTCGCTTGGTCCGCAGAGGACCTAAAAGGAGTCAACAGATCAATGATTGAGCATAGCCTGAACATCAAAACAGGCTATCGCCCCAATCAAACAAAAGCTTCGCAAGATGTCAGAAGAAAGAAAGGAGGCAGCGAAGGCTGAGGTAAAAAGGCTTTTGGACGCAGGCGTCATTCGCTCGGTTAAATACCCAACTTGGCTCTCAAATGTGGTCCTAGTCCAAAAGAAGAACAAAAAACGGCGAATGTGCGTGGATTTCACTTGCTTGAACAAAGCTTGTCCGAAGGATGATTTCCCTCTCCCAAACATAAGCACCCTGGTCGACAGAGCGGCAGGTTGCCAAACGCTGTCCCTCCTTGATTGCTTTTCAGGCTATCACCAGATTTGGATGAATGAAGAGGACGAGGAAAAAACAAGTTTTATCACACCCTCGGGCACCTTTTGCTTCCGAAGAATGGCAGAAGGCTTGAAAAATGCAGGCTCAACCTTCGCTCGCATGACCTCTGAAGTTTTCAAGGATGAGCATGCTGTCTCTGCCTATGTCGATGACCTGGTTGTCCAGAGTGAACTAAAAGAAAACCACATATCAGACTTATCGAGGGTGTTCAGCAACCTCCGGTCCGCCGGATTGAAACTAAACCCAGAAAAATGCGTCTTCGGGGTAAGCGAAGGTAAATTGCTAGGTTGCATCGTCTCAGCCAGAGGAATCGAAGCTAACCCTGAGAAGATTGACGTCATCATGAACATGGAACCTCCGGCGACCAAAAAAGCAGCTCAGCGTCTGTCTGGTCGTTTAGCAGCACTTAGCAGATTCATCTCAAGATCCGCAGAGTGAGGGTTATCTTTCTTTCAAACACTCAGAAGCAGTGCTCCATTTAATTGGGGTCCCCAGCAGCAAAAAGCCTTCGAGAAATTGAAAAAGTATCTGACCAGCTTGACTGCCCTAACCAGCCCAAGCAAGGGAGATCTATTGTTACTCTACGTCGCAGCTTCGCCTCACGCAGCAAGCGCAGTTCTCATCAAGGAGCTCCGCAAAAACAACAAGACCAGACAAGCCCCAATCTACCATGTTTCAGAAACCCTCGAAGGCCCAAAGAGAAATTATTCGGAGCTTGAGAAAATAGCATACGCCGTCGTTATGGCATCAAGAAAGCTCAAGCACTATTTCCAGGCGCACGAGATCTATGTACCTTCGTCGTACCCCCTCGAGAACATTTTCAAAAACAACGAAGCAGTTGGAAGAATAGCAAAATGGGCAGTCGAGCTTAACAGTTACGCTGTGACCTTCGTCGGCAGAGCAACAGTCAAATCACAAGTACTGGCTGATTTCATAGCAGAATGGACACCCGACCCTCGTGCCGGTGAGCTGCGACATGACCAGTTTTGGATCGTTTACGTCGACGGAGCCTGGGGTGCAACTGGAGCCGGTGCCTCGGCCATTCTAATCTCGCCTTCCGGGTCGAAGCTGAGATACGCACGAAGGCTTGACTTCAAATGCACAAACAACTCCGCTGAATATGAAGCTGTAATTCTGGCACTTTCAAAACTACGGTCGTTGTCAGTCCGAAGGGCACTCATCAACACAGACTCTCAAGTCATTGCGGGGCACATTGAGAAGAACTACAAAGCAAAAGATCCAGAGCTTCAAAAGTATTTTCAATATGTCCGAAGGTTAGAATCTTTCTTCCTCGGCATAACTGTAAAAGCAATATCAAGGACTGAAAACAGCGAGGCAGATTGCCTAGCTAAAGCAGCCGCACAGCAGTTACAGCTTCCACCAGATGTGTTCTACGAGGTTACCACTCGGTCAGCTTTCGAAGCTACTGAAATCAGCGTCAAGCTGATCAGCGCAATTCAATGCGAGGATTGGAGAGCACCTATCATGGCCTACATCAAGGGGCTCCATGAATCAAACAACAGAGAAGAAGAAAACAGACTAAAGCAAAGAGTGCGAGGGTACAAGATTGTTGACAACACCTTGTACAAAGCTTCGGTAACCTCGCCATGGCTCAAATGTGTGTCACAGTCCGAAGGCAAGGACATTCTCAAGCTAATCCACGAGGGCATCTGTGGTTCTCACAACGGCCCGAGGGCTCTAGTCGGCAAAGCGTTCCGGCAAGGTTTCTACTGGCCAACAACATTAAGAGATGCGGAAACCACCGTCAAGCATTGCGAGGGTTGTCAACTGATGGCAAAGAACCAAAACGCTCCAGGGGCACCTACAACTCTCATATGCCCAACCTGGCCTCTGCAAAGGTGGGCGATGGACCTCGTAGGCCCACTACCGACGGCTCCAGGGAACCTTCGCTATGCGGTGGTAGCTGTGGAATACTTCACAAAGTGGATTGAAACAAGGCCATTGTCCTCCATCACTTCCCTCGCAGTAAAAAAGTTTTTCTGGCAACAAATAGTCTGTCGCTTTGGAGTTCCTCAATATCTAACCGTCGACAAAGGTACTCAGTTTGACAGCGAGGTCTTCAAGGAATTCTGTGCGCAAATTGGGACAATGTTATGCTTCGCCTCCGTCCGGCACCCGCAATCCAACGGCCTGGTTGAAAGAGCCAATGCGACAATATTCCAAGCTATATCCAAAAAGTTGCAGGGTAGACCTAAGGGTAAATGGGCCGATGAACTACCTTCGGTCACCTGGTCTCACAACACCTCAGAATGCAGAGCAACAAAATTCACTCCTTTCAAACTTTTGTTCGGCGAAGAAGCGGTGCTTCCAGAAGAACTAAAATATGGGTCGCTCAGAACAACCCTCGCACCTGACGAGCAAGCCCAACCGCTTGATAAAGACCTGCTCGAAGAAGCAAGATGCAACGCAGTGCACAACCTTCGTAAGTACCAAGAAGAAACCAAAAAATGGAGAGACAAAAAGATCAGAATCAAAGATTTGCAGACGGGTGACCTCGTCCTCATCAGAAAACAAAACGCCAGCTTGGCGGGAAAATTTCAGCCCAAGTGGACAGGTCCATACTTGATTGTGGAAAGCAATCGCCCCGGTTCCTTCCACCTCTCCGACAGCGAAGGAAACATCCTGCCTCACACCTAGAACATTGACGACCTTCGCAAATTCTACCCATAGCGGAGCCTTAGCGAGCCCTCGCACTATGTAATCTTTTGTTTCACTTTTGTTTTCTTCCATTTCTGTGCATGTAACAAAAACAGAAGGAGTTGCACTCTTTTTCCTTACGAAGGGGCGTAAGGTTTTTTAACGAGGCAGCATCCACAACCTTAATGCAGGTTAGAACCCCCGAAAAAAGAAGAGTCATCAAACTTCTACATTTACTAGAAAACATCGAAAAAGCACCCCTTCTTCAAAGAGTGCTATCATCGATGCAACCTTTTTTAAGATTGCTTCAAAAACGAACGTTTTCTAAAAGCAAACTTCACCTCTACCTAAGATAAGGGGAGGCGCGAAGTCCAAAAAGTCGAGCACCCTCGCAAAACACGTCAGGGGCTCGCAAAAGCAAACTTCACCTCTACCTAAGATAAGGGGAGGCGCGAAGTCCAAAAAGTCGACCACCCTCGCAAAACACGCCAGGGGCTCGCAAAAGCAAACTTCACCTCTACCTAAGATAAGGGGAGGCGCGAAGTCCAAAAAGCCGAGCACCCTCGCAAATCACGCCAGGGGCTCGCAAAAAAGCAAACTTCACCTCTACCTAAGATAAGGGGAGGCGCGAAGTCCAAAAAGCCGAGCACCCTCGCAAATCACGCCAGGGGCTCGCAAAAAGCAAACTTCACCTCTACCTAAGATAAGGGGAGGCGCGAAGTCCAAAAAGCCGAGCACCCTCGCAAATCACGCCAGGGGCTCGCAAAAAGCAAACTTCACCTCTATCTAAGATAAGGGGAGGCACAAAGTCCAAAAAGCTGAGCACCCTCGCAAATCACGCCAGGGGCTCGCAAAAAGCAAACTTCACGTCTACCTAAGATAAGGGGAGGCGCGAAGTCCAAAAAGCTGAGCACCCTCGCAAATCACGCCTGGGGCTCGCAAAAAGCAAACTTCACCTCTACCTAAGATAAGGGGAGGCGCGAAGTCCAAAAAGCCGAGCACCCTCGCTGCAAATGCCAGGGGCTTGCCAAAAAAGCAAACCCCGCCGCCCGTGATAACAGTAGACGCGAAGTCCAAAACCAGCTTGTCGAAAAGCATCACGCGAGCCTCGCTAAAAGAAAGTGGGGGCGTCGCTGTTTTTTCAAATCAGCCTATCAAAAGTGTTGCGCGAGCCTCGCTAAAAAAAAGTGGGGGCGTCGCTGTTTTTTCAAATCAGCTTATCAAAAGCGTTGCGCGAGCCTCGCTAAAAGAAAGTGGGGGCGTCGCTGTTTTTTCAAATCAGCCTATCAAAAGTGTTGCGCGAGCCTCGCTAAAAGAAAGTGGGGGCGTCGCTGTTTTTTCAAATCAGCTTATCAAAAACGTTGCGCGAGCCTCGCTAAAAGAAAGTGGGGGCGTCGCTGTTTTTTCAAATCAGCCTATCGAAAGGGTTGCGCGAGCCTCGCTAAAAGAAAGTGGGGGCGTCGCTGTTTTTTCAAATCAGCCTATCAAAAGCGTTGCGCGAGCCTCGCTAAAAGAAAGTGGGGGCGTCGCTGTTTTTTCAAATCAGCCTATCAAAAGTGTTGCGCGAGCCTCGCTAAAAGAAAGTGGAGGCGTCGCTGTTTTTTCAAATCAGCCTATCAAAAGTGTTGCGCGAGCCTCGCTAAAAGAAAGTGGGGGCGTCGCTGTTTTTTCAAATCAGCTTATCAAAAGCGTTGCGCGAGCATCGCTAAAAGAAAGTGGGTGCGTCGCTGTTTTTTCAAATCAGCCTATCAAAAGTGTTGCGCGAGCCTCGCTAAAAGAAAGTGGGGGCGTCGCTGTTTCTTCAAATCAGCTTATCAAAAGCGTTGCGCGAGCCTCACTAAAAGAAAGTAGGGGGCGTCGCTTTTTTTTTCCAAAATCATCCCATCAAAAGCGTAACGTAAAGCTTCACAATCACTTTAGTAAAACCATTACAAACCAATTCAGATAAATTGCAGAATTTACTTGCCTCAACCAATAATGCGGTTTACAATCTAAAAGGGAGAAAGTCACAGTTACAAGGGTTCACCCCCACGTTCAACTACTGCCAAGTCATCTGTAACACCTATGGTGATTAATATGTAATTAACTTGACATGTCATCATCTTTAGTCATTAATCTTTCTTGTCTTGCATTTATGTTTGCCTAATGCTTGTTTTGCATTTACCTTTTTCTGAGGTGACTTGTGTAGTGATCTTTCTTTTTCGAAAACCCTAAAGGCCCAAGTCTTCCTTTAAGGGCAAAATGGTAATTTCATCTCTGTGTCTAGCTTTGTGTAAATCTTGTTCAGTTTTGTGCCCTGATGTTTTGTTGTGTTGATCAAAGTTAAAAATCAGAAATAGAAATTAAATTCCTTTTGAAAAACCCTGATTTCCAAACCCTGGTTTTTACCCCTCTTTTATTAATTTAAAAACTATTCAAAATTTGAGGTTGGTCCTTTTAGCAAAGTTGTAGATCTTGTCAAGAGGAACAACTTTGGTGTTTGCAGATTTTCAAGTTTCAATACAAAATCAGAAGTAATTTCTAATTCTTTCAAACTGCAATTTTGTCCCTTTTTCGGTTTTCAAAATTATCTCAAAAACTTTTGAGTTTCAGAAAAAGTTTACATTGGCAAAGTTGTAGATCTCAAAATTTTAAGCAACTTTGGTGTTTTAAGTTTTCCTTGTGTAGTTCAAGTTTTGGGAGTAATTTCAAAAGTTCAGAAAGGGGAAGCTTTGCTTTAAAAATCGTCACTGTGCACGAGCCTTAAAGCCAGGGGGCCCCGGCCACCGGCAAGGCCGCCGCGCCGCGCGCGAGCCTCGCCGCCCATGCCGAGCCCGGCTGACCTGCGCCCGTGCCGCGCGCGGCCAAGTGCTGGCGCTCGTTTTTCCTCTCGGCCCCTACCTACCGCCGCCTCGCCCATCCCCTACCCTCCTCCTCTTTCCCCTCGGCCGCGGACAGCGCGCAGTTGCCGGCCGCCGGCAAGCCGCCCCGCCGCGCGCGCGTTCCCCGCCGCACCGAGCCGCCCTACCCTGCTCCCTACCTCCTTTAATGTCGCGCGAGCGCTCTCACCCCTCGCCCGGACCCCTCCCCAGCTCCGCCCGCGGCTATAAGAAGCCGCCGAGTTCCGCCATTGCCGCCACCACGGCGCCCCGCACCACCGGACCTCCCCAGCGCCCGTCGAGCCGCCGTTGCCTTCGCCTTGAGCCGCTCCACCTTCCCGAGCAACCAATTTCACCCCTCCGCCCTCCTCTCGCCGGCGCAGGAGCTTCGTCCCCAACCCCGGCGAACGGCCGCGTTTCGGCCAAGCGAGAAATTCGCCGCCGTGAGTTTTCCTCTTTTCCCTCCGACCCCTGCCCTCTCTTCCTCACCTCCGTGCGCTCCTAACCGCACCTCGGTGATCCCTTTCGGTGGACAGAGCCGCCGGACGCCGCTCGCCGCCAGAGAGCTCCGCCGAAGCACCGTCAACATCGAGCTCCCTCCTCCGACCCTGCACCGCCTCGCCGAGCCTCCCTCCCGACTCACGGTGAGCCCGCGAACCTTTCCCCACCCTCGGCTTTCCCAGCGCGAGCCCCGAACGGCCGGTCCGCCGTCCGCCTCGCCTGCGTCTCGCCCGAGCCTCCAAGCCAGGCCTCGGACGAAGCAGTCGTTTCCGTCTCGCCCGAGCCTCCAAGCCAGGCCTCTGACGAAGCAGTCGTTTCCGTCTCGCCCGAGCCTCCAAGCCAGGCCTCGGACGAAGCAGTCGTTTCCGTCTCGCCCGAGCCTCCAAGCCAGGCCTCGGACGAAGCAGTCGTTTCCGTCTCGCCCGAGCCCGTTTCGCCCGAGCCTTGCGAGGAAAGAGCACAGTGCTCTTTTTCCTTTTTGGAAGGATGTGAATAGTGTTCCTTTTTCTTCTTTTTGTGTGATTTTCTGTGTTGCTCCAAAAATTCTGAAAATTTGAAGGTAGACTCTTTATACCATGTAGTATTTTAGAAAAATATGAAACTTGGACTTTGTGCAAAAGTTTGAAAATGAAAAATCTCCCTTTTAATTAAGTAATGAATGGTTTTAGATTTTTAGAAAATCATGTGTAGCTCCAAAAAAAATATGAGATAAATTTTTATGTGCTAGTTATGTCATGTTTAGTCTCTGGTGAAATTTTGAGGCCTTTTCGAGCAAGTTGATTTTTGGGTATTTATTTAAATTGTTAAATAGTGCCTTTTGTTAATTAAATGGTTGATTTTTGTTAAGCACCTTAATGACCTCCAAAAATTATGAAATTTGTTTTGACATCTATTTATACCATAATGAACCTATGAGATTAATTGGGTAAATTTTGGAGCAACTGCATAAAATGACCTTTTTAAATAATTAGGAAAAATAGAAAATCAAGTAGAGTTCATGTTGTATGCCCTGTCATGTGACTTTTGGGATTGTTTGCTGTTCATAGACCCCCACCCCTTTGGTCTATGATGTTTGTGATGTCATGCTTGTTGTGTGTTTAGGTCAGATAAATGATGCTTAATAGGTTGATTAATTTTGCTTAGAGATCAAGATAAGTAACTTTGTGTCTGTTCTAGAAGTTAATTACACGATAGAAAGTTGTACTCTAGAATCAGTGGTTTTGTCTTGTGCTGTATTGTTCATGTCAGCATCCTCATAAGCATACATCATTGCATCCGTATAGTGACCGAAGGAGAAGGCATCAAAGTCGAAGCAGCCGCTGACGAACCTACCCCCGAGGCGACCCCGAGCTCCGACACCTGCACTACCGACCCCGAGCCCGTCCTCTTTGCTCTTCAAGGCAAGCCCCGGTGCATCTTAACCCTTCCTTGTTTTCACAAAAGTTTACTTAAATGCTTTTGAGTTAAAACTACTGCATTAGGTTATAGGAGTTGTGTGATGACCTATCACCTGCACTATTTACCTCCACCAGAAAATCCACCTGCCCTGTTTAAAAAACTATTTGCAAAATGCTTAGCGATGCTATACAATAGATTTGCAATAAAATGCCAATTTCAAAAGTGTGATCACTTAAAGAATTTTGATGGGAATTTGGCTTTACTCCCTGCCTGTTGGCTAAGTATCTGATCCGTACCTAGTCAACAGCAAGGAGAGGTTGTCCGAGCGTACGGTGCCGTCATGTTGTAGTCCGGGACTCAACAGTTGACACCGACCGGGACAGGGTTGAAAAACCGACAGAACCTGTACTCTTGGGTTAGAGTCCCAAGGTGCTTGTCGCTGGCGGAAAAATGTAGGGACCATCCGTATGGGGGCCTGCTGGCCAAGACTTGCAACTATTCACATACTTCGGAAAGCTCTGGCTCCGAGGAATCCTTTATTGGACCGACAACCGCGCACTGGGAGTGGAGAGATGGCGGAAGTAGCATGTACCCACGTGGTCGTCGTACCTGGATAGGAGTGGTGTACTGTACTTCCGGGTGGCGTAGGACCGGGCCCAATCTTGGAGGAATCGTGGTAGACGAGTTGGCATATGCAAGCTTGGGTGCTACATATGCAGTGTGGATAGGGATCCTCAGCTGAGTATTATTTATCCGGATTAACGTTGCTCCTCGGTTATGGAGACTTGGTCACTGACTGTCAACGGAGAGTGGTTCTCAACTAGGTATGTTTTTGAAAGGTAAAATGAATCATGGACAATGGAGAATGGAGAAATACTGGAATCTTTCCAAAAATAAAACAATGATTTCAAAATGCTTTTCTGCAAAATACTTGATCTTGCTTAAGCCTTACCTTGACTACCTAAGCCTCTCATTCCTGAGTCTTCTCCCATTTTTCTATAGTCGGGTAAGTCTTGTTGAGTACCCCCGTACTCAGGGTTTGTTGCCCATGCTGCAGGTATGACTGAGTCCCCGGTGTGTCTTGCGCCCTGCTGCATGACCATCGTCCAGGAAGAGGCCGATGAGGCCGAAGAGTAAAGTGTACACCCTCGGGCTGGGTGTTTGCAAGTATCTTATTTTGTTGTACTCCGCTACGTTGCCTATTTTCTATCTCCCGAACTTGGTTTGTAATAAATGCACCTTTAATTTTATCTGGAACCTCGGATTGCAAAACTAATGTTATTTAAGTCTTCCGCTCTGTATTCCGATGTTATTTGTAAAAGTATCCAATGCTGTAACCGAATTGTGAGATGATCCTGCGGACGATGGGCGCTGATGCAGCCCAGTGACGAACAGTCTTAATCACACGGAACATCAGTTCGGCTGTAAGTGGATGACAGGGACCGGTTGTAACACCCTAGGTGTTAAGCAACCCTAAGTGCATAATTTGACATCTCATGAGCATAAAGCATCATCATTTCATGTTGCATTCTTTCTTTTGTTGAGTCTCATTTCATGTGACCTTTTGTGATGCTATGCTTGATTGAATGCTTGTGTGTCTTGTTTGTGGAGTGTTTAAGTCTCCTTAGTAGTTGAACCTTGTTGAGGAGTCAAAATGAAGCTAGGTTTATGTTGGTCATGTTGGCTAACCAAGTCTCTAACCCTAGTTGCCTTAATAGAGCCCTAGGAGTCCTTTTGTTTGACTAACTAAGACCTTCTTGATAGAAGCTTTGCATGGCTGTGGGCCCTTAACCAAAAGTGTGTAGAATTTAGAGTAGAACAAAAGTTGTTTAAGGCCCAACTCATGAAAATGAGTTTAACAAGGTGTTTTGGGACCCACAAGGCAGATTTGAGGGAGTTTAGACTTAGAAAATTCTCTAAGTCCTAACTGCCCAAAACAGTTTCATCTAGCCATCTTTGGAGCTTTCTCGGGAGCAATCTAGGCCGAACCAAAGATCAATCTTGTAACCAAAGTGGTAGTCGGTATGTAGCTCTAAGCAATGGAGCAAGTGGTTTAGCTTTTCATCAAGTGGATTGGGAGTTAATCGCGCTCAAAGTCTGGCCGTCAGTCGGCCTGATGGCACTGAATCGGGCCGGGCCGTGCCGTGCCGGCGCGCGCGCGCGGCGTCGTGGCCGACAGCGCCAGGACGTTGCCGCCGCGTGGCGCTCGACGGCCGGCCAAGCCAGCGTCCGCGCGCGGCGTGGCAAGCATGCCTTCGCCCTCGCCCTGTCCGAACCCGCTCCTCCCTCCATTCTGTTCCCCGCGCTCGCGCCTCTCTCTCGCTCTCTGCTCTCGCCGGCGTTGGAGCGGGAAAAAGGGGAGAAAGCAAAGCGCCGCCGCCCGCCGAACCTCGGCGAGCGATTACTCGCTCCACCGTGCGCCGCCGTCCAATTTCCTCTCGCCAGTTCCTCCGCCCTGGTCTCCTCTTTCTCCGGTAAGGGTTGGTTTCCCCTCTCTCCCTCTCTAGCTGCCGGAACAGCGGACGCCATCCGCAAGCTTCCGCCATGGCCGCCATCGTGACCTTCACGTGGACCGGTCATCTCCGGCCATGCTACCCTGAGCTGAGCCATGTTCTAGTCTTCTCTACCGTCGTAGTAGCTTAGAGTCAGATGGAGACCTCTCTCGTGTCCTGAGTTCGCCGGACCGCGGGCCAGTCGCGCTGTGTCCGCCATGGACCGCCGCCGTGCATCGCGCCGGACAATGCCGGGGATGCCGAAGCCCGGGAGTTGCTCCATTAGGTCACTTGTGACTTGCTTAGGCTAGTGTTAGTCTCGCCGAGTCGCAAGCCGCCGGGAAGAGTTCCGCCGCCGAGTCGCCAGAGCCGCCGCTCCGCCATGGCCGCCGTCGAGCTTGCTCCGGTATCCCTCTGTCTCAGCGAGTCGGTTAGTTGTGTTCGCCTCGCAAACCCGCACCCAGTAATGGTCTCCGTGTCGCCAGAAGTGTCGCCGTCGACGAGCTAGGGCCGGTCAACGACCACGGCGCAAAACTCCGCCGTTGACCGCCGAGCCTGGCCTCGCACGGTAACGTGCCGAGCCTGGCCTCGGTAGCTTGGTCGCCCTGACCAGCGGGCCCCGACTGGCAGCAAGAAAGAAAGAAAGGGAAGCGTTTGGGTGCCGTAGGCCTCGGTAAGCCGGGCGTGCCGAGTGTTTGCCTCGAGCCTCGGCTAAGTCACCGAGCCTCGGTTGAGTCAGTAGCCTCGGTCGAATCGGTTGAGTGTGTTTGAGCCTCGGCCGAGTCGCGCCGAATGTGTCGAAGCCTTGCCTCGGGCCTCAGCCGAATCGCGCCGGGTGTGCTGAGCGTTTGCCTTATGCCTCGGGCCTCAGCCGAATCGCGCCGGGTGTGCTGAGCGTTGTCTTATGCCTCGGCCGAACCAAGTTGGAGTCCGTACGTTTAGGTTTGAGTTTCCTTTTTAGTTTGTTTTTGCAGAGTTATGTAATGGCTTCAAAAATTCCTACAAGGCTCATTTTAAGTCCAAATCCTGTGAAACAAATTTTGTTAGGTCAAGCATGTTTAGATCTATCAGTAAAAACTGTTAAATGCATTTTTGGTGATACTTTTATGTGTAGATTTATTTAATTTAGAAAAGTGCTGATAACTTGGTAAATGCATAACTAATTATATATAAGTCAGAAAAATGTGATTCCAGTTTTGTTAGGTTCGTATGAATGTGTAGTTTCAGAGAAAAATATAATATGAGGTTGTTCTGTGAATTAATTTGACAGTAGCTTTTAAAATGCTTAAATGTCGTTTCCTTGTTTATTTTGTAGTAATTAAAATATGAAGAATACGAACCTGAGAATTTAAGCACATTGCTCTTATGCTAGGAAGTTCAGTAGAAAAATAAGAAATCTGTTGTTTGACACTTTTTGCTAGGGTGTGTAGTTCAAAGCACCTCTCCATAATAGAATTTGTCTTTTTCATAGAGGATGAAGTCTAGGTCCAAATGGGATGAAATTTGGACAGAGGGTTAGATTAAGTATTATTGATCTCCAGTAATTTTTATAGGTTTTTGTGAAGCTGTCTAGGATAGGTTACTGTTATGGGCCTATTTAACTAGATTTAATTCTACAAATAATTAGAGGGTAATAAACCCGTTAAGCAACTTTGATGCGGTGACAACAAGACTTGATAAGTAGTATGTCGGATTAAATAAGTGAGTAGCAGTAGATGACATGTGCTTATCTCCTGAATGGTTACTCCATGTTGCATCACCATGCATCTCATGTGCATTCATATTGTTCATTCATGTACCGCATCATGCAGGATCGGTAGTGGAAGCCCAGGAGACGCCGGAGGAGCAGCGTCAGGAGGAGACACCTGAGGAGGGGATCCCGGAAGGAGACGCTGAAGACCTGCCGGAGTGCCGTGATCACCGCCCCGCCGACTTCGAGCGAGGCAAGCCCCGGAGCATTCTAACTCCTACGGTTTGCAAATGTTTCTAATTAACCTGATGATGGATGTTGCATTAGGTTATAGGAATTGATTGCTACCGTTGATGCATTATTACTTATCCTTGTCCACCTGCAAATATTACCTTGTTATCCCTGATAAGTCTAGGCTCGTTTATGCTTAGCCTGCTTAGACCGGTAAAAGTCGGGTGATTTCCTGTCTCCCGCATATAGGTGGATACTGATCATGTTTAGCCTTGTGCTATCATGGAGATAACCATGTGATAATTAATTTGAGACCGGGCGGGATGTAGGAGCAGCAGGACATGGGTTCTGTGTGCTAGTAGTCTCCCGTCTGTGTCGATCAGGAACCGACGAAGGCACACCTCAGTCATTTTGAACGCGTCAATCACTTAACGGAGCAGGTGCGGGTACCTCCCGTGAAGCCGAGTAAGGTTTTTCGAGCCGGTGACGGAGATGTTGACGCCTAACACCCAGGGCCTCAGATGTACCGTGGGCAACTATTCTGATCGACCTGGCATGGTCCGAGGGCAGGCAGGGCCTGATCGACCTGGCATGACCGTGGGCAGTTAATAGCTTGAGCGACCTGGCATTGAGATAACCCCCGGTGTAGAAGGGCCCATGACCGTCCCGCGTGTTGTGTTCTCGAACCTCCTGAAGTGGTCGCCAACGGCCACCTGGCAGGGTGTGTCGGGCGAGTGTGCGGCATTTTTATCCCCAGCTGGTAGGAATCGATTATAATCGCCATCGCTCCTGGTTAGTGAGTAACTTGACTGAGCATGTGTTACCGTAGTAATATATGGAATTAATGATGGTTATGGCTGATGAATCTGAAAGGCTATTGATGAAATAGTCACTCTTGCTTGAATAAGTAGTCAAGTGTTTGCTCTAGATCAGGTGCAAATCTAGATAATCAGGCTGATTACATAAAAGTGACTGTTAATGCTCTAATGATGACTAGTTAATAATAAAGTGCTTTTATGCAAAAAGGTAAGTGTGGCCAACCCCAGATACAGCCTTGCATAATCCTTGGTGTCGGTTATTTCTGGTTTATGACGGGTAAGTCTAGCTGAGTACCTTCTCGTACTCAGGGTTCTATCCCTTGTTGTTGCAGATGGGCAATGCTTCTTCGGCTATTGCGAGAACTGTCTGTACCCCGTCGAGGGCAGTGACTAGACCATAGGCATGGTCAACTCTTATCTTCCTTGATGCTTTTGTGGACCGATCAAGCATATGGCACTGTATTGTGAACTAAGGACTTGTGTTTCAAAACTATGTTGCTTCCGCTTTTGAATTCAAACTATGGTTTGTAATAACTGTTGAACTCCGATGTATTTGAACTATGTGCGAACTGAATGTACCTTGTGGGCATGTACGCTAATCTATTACGATCTTGGTTAAAGTTGAATGACTTGAAATCCTTCGAGATTTCCGGACTACCGGGTGTGTACGAGCTTAAGTACTTGTAATCTCTGTGAAAGCAGCGATTCAGTGTTTAATCTGGTGCAAATTGGTCGGTTCTGTTACACCGGTGGGCCATGGGATTAGGGTCGTTCCGCCACATCATCGAAACCCTCGACCCCCTCCTCAAACCCCCCCTCCACTGGAACCAGGGGTCCCCACAACAAAGGAGCTGCAGGGACAATCGGTAGTTCCCCGGGTAAAACCCTCGCCCTATACATGTATCTATGCCTTGTCTCACTAACTTCCGAAGGTTCTTCCTTCGGAATCATAAGCGCCCCATCCGAACCTATACCAAGCTCCCTTTGCCCAAACAAATATTCCAAAGCTGTGTTCTCGTCAATATCATCATCTCCGCTAGCTTGCGAGATCGAAGAAGATCCAAACAAATAACGGTCGGCCTGACGGTCCGTATAATCCGCTTCGCGCCAAAAACGACCCGACCTACTATTCTTTAAATCATACCTTCGCACCTTTGACCACCAAAAGCGTTCAAAGGAAAGCGAAGGATGTTTAAACCTAGCGCGAGCCCACGATTCACCAGTTATAAAAACATCTTGATAATTTAACATCAGCGGAGTCACGTCGAATACGTCTAGCACAGTTCCGTCAGGAACCTGCATGTTTCAACAAAAATACGAAGATGCTTCAGCCTCATCAAGTCTTTACAACCACAATCTCTACAAAAGGGCTACCTCGCCACAACAATCCCAGGGATCACACCTGACCAGCTTCCCTATGGGCTCCACTCGCAGCTCCATCCTTGATAGCTTGCGAACCTTCGCCAATGGCGACGGTCGAGGCTCCAGGAGGCGCCTCCTCCGCCGTTGTGACACCCCAATTTTAAGAACAAAATTGGAGCACAATATATGTATGCCAGGATCAATTTTCATACATATATCCACATCATAGTAAATATCAAAACAATACTTTATTAATAATATCGAACTTTATTACATAAATGACCCTCGGGTCTGAAAGAAAAGTACAGACTCTCTCGACGTCTAACTCTAATGAAGACTCTGAAGTAGTCGCGGAAGTCTGGACTCCATCTCCACAGGAAGGTCGACCGGGGGTAGCGCCATCCTAGTACAGGTCGTCAGGGTCGAAGCCACCGTCCTCTGGATACTCCGGCTCCTCGTGAACGTAGCCACCAGTGTCTCCGTAATCGCCAGCGTCTGGGTGGGGTAGCAGGGGGGACAAAGAGGAGGGTGAGTACATCGAAATGTACTCCGCAAGTGTAGGAAATATATGCTTTATGAAGCTTATAACAAAGGTAGGCTAACTTTGTTTGACTCAAGCGCCTAAAGCGACACATCCTATTAATCCTATTATTCCTATGCACCTGTTTACTAGGTTATAGACACAGACACTGTAGAAAAGTAACAACACTCGGAGTCGCACCGAGCAAGACCACACTCGGAGTCACACCGAGTAACCAACACTTGGAGTCACACCAAGCAACCGCACTTGGAGTCGCACCAAGTTCCCACACCTGAAGTCCATCAGGCAACCGCACCTGAAGTCCATCAGATGACCCGAAACAGTAACCAGAAACCAACTAATCTCGAAGAAGTCCAAGCCGCTCGTGACCGTGAGCACGGCTGATATACCAGTTTTACACTCTGCAGAGGTTGCACATCGTTACCCATGAGTCGTGCATTACCCGTCACGCTAAACACTGCCGAGGTGCATAGCGAGTTGCACTGCAAGGCCTTTACAAAGCCCCTCCAAGCCTGTGTTACACGTACTCTAAGGTTTCTCCCCTGTCCATAAGTCAGCGACCCCAAGGGACCCCTCTTGAGCCACTATACAAACCCCGTGTAGCATAACTTGGAGAAAACTAATTAATTAGCCAGGTCCAGCCCATCCAGATCTCATGGCTGCGCTGTTAAGCCGGGTTACAGGCTTCGAGAACCGGGTCCTAGGGATCCAGGCAGGACATGTCTAGCACGAGCCCCGAACCAAAAACCAAAACAGCTGCCGAGTCCCACGGCACAAAACCACCAGTACGGTTCCATCCTGCCGGATTTACCTAAACCATGTTTCTACAAAAGTTACCATGTCCACATTCGTTTCATAAATCATTAATCAAGATTATAAACATTTTAACTCCCATCCCAACCATGACTGCAGGGCTAAGCAAGACACCTACCCGAACATCCCAAAACAGGCGACAAGGAAAATAGAGCAAGATCTAGTAAACCATAATATAGGATTCAAATTTGACATTGCATGCATCTACTAGATCTAAACTACTCTAATACCAAAAGTAAAATAAAGTATAGGTGCAAGGTGTTCAAGGACACTTGCCTTCGGGTTGGGTCGAATCTGCAGGGTCACAGGAAGGGTCGGAAGCGTCCTCGTACTCCGCACTCTCTGGCCCAATCAACATACATGGCACATACAAAGCAAAATAAGAAACAGTACAATAAACAGTAATAAAACGGTAAACTAATAGATCTACTGCGTAGAGAACGAAATTATGAAACTAACGCAAGTTGAATGGGTCGAATCGGAGTTAAAATGAGCAAGTTATGAGCGTTTGAAGTTGGATGGCATTTCTGTAAATAGATTGAACTCATTTTCGGATTTAAAATAAATCAAAACTGAATTAAACCGGCTGCTGGACCGGGCGTCATTTATCCGAATACTCAGGGGCTAGAACGAATGTTTCCCAAGACTCAGTGCACAGTGCGGTGGGAGCGCGGGTTGATTCTGAATAAACTCAGGGACCTTTTTGCAAAATAGCCGGGACGCGACCGTGTGGTCACCGCGTGGCGCTAAGCTCGCCGCGTGGCGCCTTGCGAGTGGCTGGGTCCACCACGCGGGTTATGGACCGGCTGGCGTGGCGGGGTGGACCGAGCTCATAGCGCTGGTGCACCCGGCTCATACCCCTTCGGGGTTGATCTAATCTGAGCCACAGATCTAGGATCGGACGACTGAGGGGAGGGGAGTTGACGCCGGCGCAAAAGAGACGGTGGCGCGAGGGTCATGCACGGCGGCGCCATGATTTCGGCTCGCCGGAGTGCTCGGGGAACGGTCCACAAGGCAGTAGAGGCAACGGAAATAAGGGAGATCGAACGAGGGTCTCACCACGCGTCCGATGGAGGGGTCGGCGACGCCTGCTAGAGCCCGTAGATGGTCGGCGACGGGAAGAAGGCGGCGGGGAAGCTCCGTGTGCTGGTGGTGCGGTACACCCGAGGGGGGGGGGTGAAGAGCTCAGAGGATCGGTGTCGCGGTGGCGTCGGAAACCTGTGACGCCGACGGTGAGAACTGAGAGGTGAGTAACGGCCGGAGCCTGGGGACCATGAGCTTCGGCTCCTGGCTATGGTGGCGGCGCACTGGTGACGGGAAGATGGTCCTGGAGAGGGAAAAGTTGGGCTCGGAAGGAGAAGATGGGGATGCAACGCGTGGGAGGAGTCGGCACCCTAAATAGCTAGGGAAAAGAGGTGGCGGCTGGCTCTGGGATTGATCCGGAGTCGGGGAGGGTGGGCGCGTACGCCATGCCCGCGCGAAGGGCGGAGGGGGTTCGGTGCGGTGAGGAGGGAGTGCGCGTGTGGGGGACGGCCGGGCCGGTCCGGGACAAGGGTGAAGCGCGCGTGCGGCCTTTGCGCCCTCGAGTGGAACGGGCCGGAGGCGTGCTGCGGCTCGGGGAGGGAGCGGGGTGCGGCTCGGCGGGATCTGGGCCGGCTGGGTGAGGGCGAGCAGGCCGGGGCTTATGCGGGCCGGCGCGGTGAGGGGAGGGAGGGAGCTGCGGGCCGGTTTGGCCAAAAAGAAGAGAAGGGTTTTGCCATTTTCTTTTTCTTTTCTTTTGCAAACCTTTCAAACTTCTTTGAAATCCAAAATAAAACAGTTTTGAAATCAAAACAGTTTGAAGAGTTTTGAAAACATTTTCCCTAGGTTTTAAAATTAAAACTTGAGTTTTGATTTTATAAAATCTTTCATAAATATTTTATGGTTTTCTAAATAGAATAAATTCGATTCGCCCTATACGAGATTTAGTAAATTCTTTTTCACTCAAGAAAACTATGCAATGGCATGAATGCAACATGAAAATGATATATAAAATTTTATTTTCCTCCTCTAATAAACTAGCCAACCTATTTAATTTGTAATTTCTTTTATTAGATTGGGGAAAAATTAAATCAGGGTGTTACAAACCTACCCCCCTTAGAAGAATCTCGTCCTCGAGATTAGGAAGAGTCGGCGAAGAGATGAGGAAAATCTGCCCGAAGATCATCTTCTTTCTCCCATGTGGCTTCTTCTTCGGAGTAATGCTTCCATTGCACCTTGCAGATTTTAATCCTCTTGTTGCGAGTACCTCGTTCCATCGTGTCCAGAATCTTGATCGGCTCAGAGAAAGTCAAATCATCCCGCAGATCAAGCTCCTCAAGTGGCAACTGCTCCTCTGGAACTCTGAGGCATCTCTTCAGCTGGGATACATGGAATACATTATGGATACCTGCCAAACGTGCAGGCAACTCCAGCTGATATGCAACTGCGCCTTTCTTGTCAATCACCTTGAAAGGGCCAATGAATCTCGGAGATAGCTTCCCTTTGACATTAAACCTCCGAAGACCTCTGAAAGGTGACACCTTCAGATAGACATAGTCCCCAATCTGGAACTCCAGCTCTCGTCGTCTGACATCTGCATAACTCTTCTGTCTAGACTGAGCTGTCTTCAGGTTGCTTCTGATCTGCCTGACCTGTTCCTCAGCTTCCTCTATAGACTCGGGGCCAAAGACTTTCCTTTCTCCAACCTGATTCCAGAACAGAGGAGTTCTGCACTTCCTGCCATACAGTGCCTCGAAAGGTGACATCTTCAGACTGGCCTGATAGCTGTTGTTATATGAGAACTCTGCATATGGCAGACTCACATCCCAACTCTGGCTGTTCTGGAGTGCACTAGCTCTCAACATGTCCTCCAGAATCTGATTCACCCTCTCTGTCTGACCATCAGTCTGAGGGTGATAAGCCGAACTGAAACTGAGGCGAGTGTCCATAGACTCATGCAACCGCTTCCAGAATCTGGATGTGAACTGTGTACCTCTGTCAGATACTATGATCTTAGGTACCCCATGCAAGCAAACAATGCGGGACATGTACAACTCTGCAAGTCTATCTCCCTTATATGTTTCCTTGACAGGAATGAAGTGAGCAACCTTGGTCAACCGATCAACTATGACCCAGATAGAGTCATATCCAGACTGTGTCCTGGGCAAACCAGTGATGAAATCCATGCTGATCTCTTCCCATTTCCACTCGGGAATCCGCAGAGGCTGTAGCAAACCAGCTGGTCTCTGATGTTGGGCCTTAACCCTCTGACATGTGTCACACAAGGCCACATACTCTGCTACTTCCCTCTTCATCCCATACCACCAGTAATACTGCTTCAGATCCTGGTACATCTTGGTACTGCCTGGGTGAAGAGAGTAGGCTGAATCATGAGCTTCTCTCAAGATCAACTCCTTGATAGCCTTCACATCTGGAACACAGATCCTGCCTCTGAACCATAAGACACCCTGATCATCCTCTGTAAACCCTGGGGCTTTGTCCTCCTTGATCGACTGTCTGATCTCCAGAAGATACTCATCAGTGAGCTGTCCTGCCCGGATATCATGCTCAAGTGTCGAATCAACCTCCATGGCTACTGCATCAGTGTGGCCGAGAATACCCAAGTTGAGCTTCACAAACTCTTCATGCAACTCGGGCTGCTGCTCCTTGATCTCTAGCACATTACAGTAAACCTTCCTGCTCAAGGCATCTGCAACAACATTCGCCTTGCCTGGATGATAGTTGATACTCAGATCATAGTCTTTGATCAACTCGAGCCATCTCCGTTGGCGAAGATTCAGATCTGGCTGGGTGAAAATATACTTCAAGCTCTTATGGTCAGTGTATATCTCTGTCTTCTTGCCCAACAGATAGTGCCTCCAGATCTTCAGAGCATGAACAACAGCTGCCAACTCTAGATCATGTGTAGGGTAATTCAGCTCATGCTTCCTGAGCTGTCTCGAGGCATAAGCAATCACCCGACCTTCCTGCATAAGCACACATCCCAGACCCTGTCGCGAAGCATCACAATACACAGTGAAGTTCTTCTGGACATCTGGCATGACAAGAATAGGAGCAGAGGTCAATCTCGCTTTCAGCTCCTCGAAACCAGTCTGGCATTCAGGGGACCATACAAACTTGGCACCCTTCTCAGTCAATCTCGTCATCGGCTTCACGATCTTGGAGAATCCCTCAATGAATCTGCGATAATATCCTGCCATACCGAGGAAACTCCGAATCTCAGTAACGCTCTCAGGTACCTTCCAGTCCAATATATCTTGGACCTTGCCTGGATCCACTGATACACCACCCTCTGAGATGATATGCCCCAAATATGCAACCTTCTTCAACCAGAACTCGCATTTGCTCAACTTTGCATACAACCGATGCTCTCTGAGCTTCTGCAACACTAATCTCAGATGCTTCTCATGTTCTTCTTCAGTCTTCGAGAATATCAGGATATCATCAAGGAACACCACGACGAACAGATCTAAAAACTCCATAAAGACCTTGTTCATCAGATACATGAAGAAAGCTGGGGCATTAGTCAAGCCGAAGGACATCACTGTGTACTCATATAGCCCATATCGAGTTACGAATGCCGTCTTCGGGATATCAGCCTCACGAATCTTCAGCTGGTTATAACCTGTTTGCAGGTCAATCTTCGAGAACACATGAGCACCCTTCAACTGATCAAACAGATCATCAATGCGAGGAATCGGGTACTTGTTCTTAATGGTAGCTTCATTCAATGCGCGGTAATCAACGCACATCCGCAGGCCTCCATCCTTCTTCGGAACAAAGATCACAGGGGCTCCCCACGGGGATGTACTTGGACGAATATGCCCCTTCTCTAACTGCTCTTGGATCTGCGTCTTCAGCTCGGCTAGCTTTTCGGCATCCATTCTATATGGTCGCCTGTATATAGGTGCAGTGCCAGGAACTAAATCAATAGAGAACTCAATCTCACGATCAGGTGGCATACCTGGCACTTTCTGGAAGACATCAGGGAACTCCTTGACAACTCGGATATCAGGTACCACGACAGCCTCATATGCTCTGGCTTCTTCTATCATCTTTGTCGGTGCTCGATACACAATCTCCGTGCCATCTGGATGCTTCACTGTGATGAGCCTCTGAGCGCAATCAATGACTCCCTGGTACTTGCGTAGCCAATCCATTCCCAGAATGACATCAATACCTTGGGAATCCAGAACAATAAGAGAGGTGGGAAAGACTACCCCCCTTATGGTTAAGCTCACATTCGGGCACACATGCCTCGATATCAGTTCTCCTCCAGGAGAGTTCACTAGCAGATGCTTTTTCATCAACACTCTATTCATATTATATTTAGATGCGCAGGGTGCTGATATGAAAGAATGAGATGCTCCAGAATCAAACAAGATTGTAACTGGGTGAGAGTCAACAAGGAACGTACCAAACACCACATCTGGTGCCGTCTGGGCAGACTCCGCTGACACGTGGTTCACACGACCACGAGTGTAGCTCTGGGGCTGGCCTGCAGGACGTGACTGCGGTGGAGCTGACTGCCTCAATGGACACTTGTTGGCGAAGTGTCCCATCTGGTTACACTTGTAACACGGGCCAATCTGACCTGCCCCCTGTGCTGGACGGGGCTGCTGCGGAGCTGGAAGACCCTGGCGAGGTGCCTGAGCCTGGCGAGGCGGCTGCTGCTGCTGCTGCTGAGGTGGAGCCTGGTACTGTGGAGCTGGGTGCCTGTACTGAGGAGCGGGCTGCCGGGACTGGGGCGGCCGGTACTGCTGCTGCTGGGGAATCTGCCTGGAAGCTGAGGCAGGTGGAGTGTAGCGGGGACGGGCGGAGCTGCCGGAGGACTGTCCCTGGAACGTCATCTTCCTCTTGCGATCTGCATCGAGGTCCTTCCGTTCCTTCTCCACCGCGAAGGCACGGTCAACCAGCTTCTGAAATGAGGAATACTCATTTGAAGCTAGGGCATAGCGGAGTCCTGGGTTAAGCCCATGCCTGAAGCAGATAACAATTTTATTTTTTTATCAGGCAGCAAAAGGAATGAACAAGGGTGTATGAAGAATTTATTAATATAAAAGAATGACAGAAATCTTGCCTGAAACACTCCTGCTTCTTATCGTCCGTGTCCACGTCATCTGGGGCGTAACGGGACAGCTGGCTGAACTGCGTGAGATACTCACGCACTGTCATCGCGCCCTGCCGGAGGTCCTGAAACTCTCGGCGCTTCACCCTGATCTCGCCGAAAGGGACGTACTGGTCGCGGAATGCCTTACGGAAATCCTCCCAAGTGATCGAGTTGGCGTCCGCATGAGCTGCGGTGTAGGCAGTCCACCAGTTCTTCGCCGGGCCCTGAAGCTGGTGCGCGGCGTAGAGGGCCTTATCAAGGTCCCCGACATGGGCAAGCTGCAACTTGCCTGTAATCGTCTCGAGCCAATCATCTGCATCCATTGGCTCTATGGCGTGGTGGAACACTGGAGGGCGCGTCGTCATGAAGCTCCTGAGAGTGTCATCCGGTCGGGGTGGCTGTGCAGCTCCTGCACCCTGAGCACCCTGAGCAGCCTGCGCCATCTGCTGCATGTGCTGCATCATCTGGGCCATGTTCTGCATCATCTGGTTCTGCACCTGGGCCATCTGGAGCGGGTCGTACGGAGGCGGAGGTGGAGGTGGATGGGGATGAGGCGGCTGGTTGCCACCTGCCCCGCTCCCGCCAGCGTGACCGGCGTTACCCGCGCTGCTCCTGGTGTCAACCATCTGTTACATTTTCCAGGAGTAAGAGTGAGATATGATAGATAGATATATAGCAACCCTGATTTGGTTAGTTAATTTGATTAGTAAAACATTTTAAACAAATAATGTCGCTGCAACCTGACGGTCGCAACACACCAACAATCATTACAAAGAACCAAATCAAAACATGTGCACAAGTACATGTCAATCAACGTGCTACGAATTCAAACAATTATGGTGGGCATCCTACTATTGGAGGACCTACTTTGAAACAAAGTTTGAATTTTAAGCAGAGAAAGGGTCTACAGAAGTGAGAAAAGAGATGGGGCTTTTTAAAAATAGTTTTGTAAACTCGATGACTGACTAGGGTAGCGTCCTATGGTCAACACGGCTCCGATACCACTCTGTGACACCCCAATTTTAAGAACAAAATTGGAGCACAATATATGTATGCCAGGATCAATTTTCATACATATATCCACATCATAGTAAATATCAAAACAATGCTTTATTAATAATATCGAACTTTATTACATAAATGACCCTCGGGTCTGAAAGAAAAGTACAGACTCTCTCGACGTCTAACTCTAATGAAGACTCTGAAGTAGTCGCGGAAGTCTGGACTCCATCTCCACAGGAAGGTCGACCGGGGGTAGCGCCATCCTAGTACAGGTCGTCAGGGTCGAAGCCACCGTCCTCTGGATACTCCGGCTCCTCGTGAACGTAGCCACCAGTGTCTCCGTAATCGCCAGCGTCTGGGTGGGGTAGCAGGGGGGACAAAGAGGAGGGTGAGTACATCGAAATGTACTCCGCAAGTGTAGGAAATATATGCTTTATGAAGCTTATAACAAAGGTAGGCTAACTTTGTTTGACTCAAGCGCCTAAAGCGACACATCCTATTAATCCTATTATTCCTATGCACCTGTTTACTAGGTTATAGACACAGACACTGTAGAAAAGTAACAACACTCGGAGTCGCACCGAGCAAGACCACACTCGGAGTCACACCGAGTAACCAACACTTGGAGTCACACCAAGCAACCGCACTTGGAGTCGCACCAAGTTCCCACACCTGAAGTCCATCAGGCAACCGCACCTGAAGTCCATCAGATGACCCGAAACAGTAACCAGAAACCAACTAATCTCGAAGAAGTCCAAGCCGCTCGTGACCGTGAGCACGGCTGATATACCAGTTTTACACTCTGCAGAGGTTGCACATCGTTACCCATGAGTCGTGCATTACCCGTCACGCTAAACACTGCCGAGGTGCATAGCGAGTTGCACTGCAAGGCCTTTACAAAGCCCCTCCAAGCCTGTGTTACACGTACTCTAAGGTTTCTCCCCTGTCCATAAGTCAGCGACCCCAAGGGACCCCTCTTGAGCCACTATACAAACCCCGTGTAGCATAACTTGGAGAAAACTAATTAATTAGCCAGGTCCAGCCCATCCAGATCTCATGGCTGCGCTGTTAAGCCGGGTTACAGGCTTCGAGAACCGGGTCCTAGGGATCCAGGCAGGACATGTCTAGCACGAGCCCCGAACCAAAAACCAAAACAGCTGCCGAGTCCCACGGCACAAAACCACCAGTACGGTTCCATCCTGCCGGATTTACCTAAACCATGTTTCTACAAAAGTTACCATGTCCACATTCGTTTCATAAATCATTAATCAAGATTATAAACATTTTAACTCCCATCCCAACCATGACTGCAGGGCTAAGCAAGACACCTACCCGAACATCCCAAAACAGGCGACAAGGAAAATAGAGCAAGATCTAGTAAACCATAATATAGGATTCAAATTTGACATTGCATGCATCTACTAGATCTAAACTACTCTAATACCAAAAGTAAAATAAAGTATAGGTGCAAGGTGTTCAAGGACACTTGCCTTCGGGTTGGGTCGAATCTGCAGGGTCACAGGAAGGGTCGGAAGCGTCCTCGTACTCCGCACTCTCTGGCCCAATCAACATACATGGCACATACAAAGCAAAATAAGAAACAGTACAATAAACAGTAATAAAACGGTAAACTAATAGATCTACTGCGTAGAGAACGAAATTATGAAACTAACGCAAGTTGAATGGGTCGAATCGGAGTTAAAATGAGCAAGTTATGAGCGTTTGAAGTTGGATGGCATTTCTGTAAATAGATTGAACTCATTTTCGGATTTAAAATAAATCAAAACTGAATTAAACCGGCTGCTGGACCGGGCGTCATTTATCCGAATACTCAGGGGCTAGAACGAATGTTTCCCAAGACTCAGTGCACAGTGCGGTGGGAGCGCGGGTTGATTCTGAATAAACTCAGGGACCTTTTTGCAAAATAGCCGGGACGCGACCGTGTGGTCACCGCGTGGCGCCTTGCGAGTGGCTGGGTCCACCACGCGGGTTATGGACCGGCTGGCGTGGCGGGGTGGACCGAGCTCATAGCGCTGGTGCACCCGGCTCATACCCCTTCGGGGTTGATCTAATCTGAGCCACAGATCTAGGATCGGACGACTGAGGGGAGGGGAGTTGACGCCGGCGCAAAAGAGACGGTGGCGCGAGGGTCATGCACGGCGGCGCCATGATTTCGGCTCGCCGGAGTGCTCGGGGAACGGTCCACAAGGCAGTAGAGGCAACGGAAATAAGGGAGATCGAACGAGGGTCTCACCACGCGTCCGATGGAGGGGTCGGCGACGCCTGCTAGAGCCCATAGATGGTCGGCGACGGGAAGAAGGCGGCGGGGAAGCTCCGTGTGCTGGTGGTGCGGTACACCCGAGGGGGGGGTGAAGAGCTCAGAGGATCGGTGTCGCGGTGGCGTCGGAAACCTGTGACGCCGACGGTGAGAACTGAGAGGTGAGTAACGGCCGGAGCCTGGGGACCATGAGCTTCGGCTCCTGGCTATGGTGGCGGCGCACTGGTGACGGGAAGATGGTCCTGGAGAGGGAAAAGTAGGGCTCGGAAGGAGAAGATGGGGATGCAACGCGTGGGAGGAGTCGGCACCCTAAATAGCTAGGGAAAAGAGGTGGCGGCTGGCTCTGGGATTGATCCGGAGTCGGGGAGGGTGGGCGCGTACGCCATGCCCGCGCGAAGGGCGGAGGGGGTTCGGTGCGGTGAGGAGGGAGTGCGCGTGTGGGGGACGGCCGGGCCGGTCCGGGACAAGGGTGAAGCGCGCGTGCGGCCTTTGCGCCCTCGAGTGGAACGGGCCGGAGGCGTGCTGCGGCTCGGGGAGGGAGCGGGGTGCGGCTCGGCGGGATCTGGGCCGGCTGGGTGAGGGCGAGCAGGCCGGGGCTTATGCGGGCCGGCGCGGTGAGGGGAGGGAGGGAGCTGCGGGCCGGTTTGGCCAAAAAGAAGAGAAGGGTTTTGCCATTTTCTTTTTCTTTTCTTTTGCAAACCTTTCAAACTTCTTTGAAATCCAAAATAAAACAGTTTTGAAATCAAAACAGTTTGAAGAGTTTTGAAAACATTTTCCCTAGGTTTTAAAATTAAAACTTGAGTTTTGATTTTATAAAATCTTTCATAAATATTTTATGGTTTTCTAAATAGAATAAATTCGATTCGCCCTATACGAGATTTAGTAAATTCTTTTTCACTCAAGAAAACTATGCAATGGCATGAATGCAACATGAAAATGATATATAAAATTTTATTTTCCTCCTCTAATAAACTAGCCAACCTATTTAATTTCTAATTTCTTTTATTAGATTGGGGAAAAATTAAATCAAGGTGTTACAGCCGTGGATTCCTCCTCGGCAGCCTCGACGATCGAAGCAGGCTCCTCTTCCGTCGCCGCTTTTTGCACCGCGGCTTGTTCAGTGCTCGGGATGTCCCCAGCCAAGGCCTCGATCTCGGCGAGCGTAACCCCCGCAGCACTTGACTCAGGGGCAGCTTCGGAGCCACCTCCTACTTCAACTTCCGTGGGCGGCGAGGGCATCGCATCTTTTCGAGCCTATAAGCAAAACAAAGGCAAACCTCGCCAAGATCAATAATAACCCCTCTGAAACAGTTCAACAAAATCAAAAAATCCAAAAAAGTACGCAAACCTGACGTGTAGCCTCGACAGCTTCCTCGAAGGCAAGAGCTCGGCCGCCTCCGGAGATCCAAAACCTGCGGAGCAGACGCATCGCGCAGTTCCGAACTTCAGCATCATCAACCTTCATACGACGCACTTCATCGATCGACGGAAAGGCATGGTTTGGCCTCTTGATTTTGCGAAGATGATCACAACCCGCCAGTCGAAGCGTGCTCGCCATTGCCAAAGCCCTGGCGTAGCCTCCGAAATCGGCTGCATTGACAACTAGCGAACTAAATACATCAAGTTCATTACTCAGCCAACCCTCGAAGGCTTCCGCGCTAGCTGCAGGCAACGACTCTCCGGCAGAGCCTCCGGCCTCAGTCAGGCAACAATCAAGCTTACGCTGGACGTTCTCCATACTCGTCCGCCAGGATTCGCTCAAATCCCCTAAGCGACCCTCGGCATCGGCCAACGCCTTGTCCTTAGCCTTTCCCTCGGCAATCAAATCAGCATTACGCTTCGCCAGTTCAACTGCCTCCTCTCGAGCCTTCGTGGCCTTCTCCGAAGCATTCTTCAGTTCAATTTCCTTATTTTCCAAGCTCCGGGCAAGTCTGCCATTCTCCTTCTCAAGCTCAGTAATTTGGCTTCTCATAAATTCCATGTCGGAGCCAACCTTCCGTCTCGCCGCGCGGTTCAAGAGCATTAGCTCCGCCAACTTGACGTCAACGTCGGCAAAAGTATCACCAACCGCCTGGTCCGCAAGTCGAACCTCTGCCTCCGGCACACAAATGCGGCCGAAGATTCGGCCTAAAAAACGCCTTTCCTCCAGGCCACATTGCAAGTGACAATCCCGAAGGTCCGGACTGGTGAACAGCTCAGTTGCCGGATCAGAAATCCCAAGCCTCTTAGCATACTCCGGGAGGCTCGACCGATTCGCCTCGCCGTACGGTCTCTTTCCCCGGGCTCGGTCGGGCTCGAGTTCTCCATCAAACTCAAAACCCTCTACCCACAGGTGCAAGCCCGCAAAGCTGGGAATCGACCCTCGTCGAGGACTATCTGGCTCAATGTCTCGAGCGATGTCGTCCACGCTCCGGGAAACCATCGCACCAACGCTTGGCAAGGCCGCCCCTCTTCCGTGGGTGTCATCGATGGACACCTCCTCATCAGTGTCATGTCCTCCACTGGAAGCTTCGCTGCTTTCATCAGACGAACCCTCGTCCGTTCCCCCCTCTTTTCCATCCTTCTCCTCCTCCACCTCATCATCATCAGAATCATCCTCGTCGTCTGAAATTTGAATCAAAGCACTGATCCCTCCAACTCGGGGCACCCGCCCTGCAGCCCTACCGACACCTCGGCCGGAAGCAACAATAGCTGACAAAGAGGTACCAGCCGAAACGGCCGCGACCTTCATCGCGAATGTTTTCACCCGGCCACCGGCACCACCACGGCCTCGCCCACGGCCCCGTACCGGCCGAGAGACAATTCCCCTCTCCCCCGAAGCTTCGCGCTTCCTCTTCTTCGGCGCATCCTCGCTCGAAGGAGCTGGCCAGTCCGCATACCGGACCCCAAGAATATCAAACATTCTGTTCACCCGACCTCCGCTACCCGCCGAGCTGTGGATCGGCTTAGTCTCCAGCGTGGACAGTTTCCCGACAAGTTCCACAGTCCACTGCTGAACACGCTTGTAGATGACCTCCATCCCATCTCCGCATGAGGGAAACTTTTGGAGAGTTCTCTCCCAAATCTTGTCAAGATCCAGGCTCGGCCTCTTTAAACCCCTACCTTCATACTTGGGATCATCCTCCACTTTGAACCATGCCTGCCTTCGTCCAAGAGGCCAAATCTTGGCACAGCAATACTCCTCCACCAGGTCACGCGCGCACTGCGAGCGGGCAACAACCCTCAGGCAGTCAACAAAGGCGTGAGCCTCGACGCTCATCCTAGCTTCGGCGCTTACTTCTCCAAGCAACGAAAGCTCACCACAAAGCTCAACATCATCACTGAGTTTGTAGTAGAACTAGAACTCTTGCCATCCACTGCTCCACTTGTTCTTCTGTGCTTGTACCGGTAGCTCCGCGCCGGCGCGATGGCAGAAAGTGTAGACGGCGAACTGACCGAGACTGGATCTGCCCTCGCCGTCAGTGAACTTCCGAGGCTGCATATGGACGCGATGAGTGCGTACAAACCCTTCGACATGAGGGACAATCCCCTGAGATCGGCAGGCCCAAACATAAACAGACATCTTCGTGAAGCACGAAGGTGTAAGCTGATGAAAGCGCAAATTAAACCTTCGCAGAACTGAAGTCACGAAGGAGTCAGCAGGAAAGCGAAGTCCGGCTGAAAAGAATTTCTCAAATACAACAACCTCGTCTACACCCGGCTTCGGCACCGTCTCACCAGCACTGGCCCTCGCCTTGCCATCCTCAATCCAACCCCACCTAACATAGGATGCAAGATCAGTGGCGCAAACCCGACTATGCCCGAACTCGAAGGTAGTCCCCTCATCCGCAGCGACGGGAGATACAGCGCGAGCCGTTTGTTTCAACCTCGCCATCTCTAAAAACTAAGCCTCGCTAGACGCAAGCAGTCTAAGCCTTCACAACTATGCGAAAAGCAACCTCCGCAACAACAAACGAGCAGCAGCAGGATGGCAAGCGCGTTTGAAGGCACAAGACGAAAGCCCCTCACCTACCCCTCCTATTTATAGGACAAGAAGCGGGAGCATCCGCCCGACAAAATCGGCACAGTAGCCGAAAAACTCAGCACGAAAAACGGAGCGGCCTTAAACAGTACAAAAGCAAACAGTACTACGGCACAGCCCAGAGCAGTCGCGGGCGTCGCTGCCTAGGGTCTTTTCACGTCTCCCATCGAAAGGCGCTGCTTGGGCCTAAGCTCTGCTCCTTAGATCCAAAGCAACGAGGGGCTACTATTGGGGATGAGGACCCTCGGCAGCGGCACCACACAGAGTGCAGGCAAAAACGACCTTCGCATGATCCACACGTCCCCGCTCGACCCTTTTCCGCAAGGGACTGAACCCCTCGGACCCGTTTTCTAACCCTCGCCATGGATCCGACCCCCGAGGCTTTGTTACAATTCTCTGCAGGTTAAGACTTGACGACAACCAGGCGGGTGACCCTCGCTCGCCTTGCGAGGCCACTTCACTTGGAGCGAAGGGTTCGACGAGGCGACGGAAGGACGCTGGCTCGAGGGCAAGCGGAGTCGAAGGTCAAAAGTTTTTACGTCTGCCCCCGAAGGTGGGCAAGACCGAGTGGCGGCGCACAGAGGGAAGACTGATTAGGGTTCCCGCTGCAACCGTGTTTTTACTTCTTTGCCCCCCCTCCCTGCGTGGAGGCGGGGAATCTTTGTTGTACCCTTTCGTTATTAGTCCTGTGACCCTTGGTATTCCCTATAAATACCAAGGGGTGAACAGTGTAAGACACGATCTTTTTGGGGGGACAGAGCCATAGCAACTTTGTCTTCGTCGCCTTAACCTTCGCAATTGTTTCCGACGCTCGGTCACCTTCGCCACCCTGCACAAGTGCGAAGGGGAGCAAGTGTGTTTCCAACAGGTACGGAATGATGTTCATACTATGTTCACAGAGGTGAGTGTCTTTGCATTCGCTCTGATGAGAGAGAGAGAGAGAGAGATGACCTTTCGATGAGTATCTTTGCATTAGTTCTCCATCCTCGTCAAACAACATTCACTCTTGTGCGCGAGATTACGATTGGACTCCTTCCACCATGAATTCACGCAGAAAATGGAAAGGCCTTTGCCTCTTCATACGTTTCTCCTTATGTCGTGCGAACCTAATGGCTATTGAGCATGATGCAATGCAACATCTTGCTATAGACCCAATCCTGCCTCAGTGTATCTATTTCATTTATGTTGATAGTGGAAGAAAACCCAATCACGTCTCATCTCTTTTTATTACCTCGTGGACTCAAATCAAGCGACGAAAAAATAAAGTAGGCATGTGGCAAATCTCGAGAGTTGTCTACGTACATATAGGTCAAAACTATCTGCCAAAGCATCCAACGAAACAAAAACGTAAGCATATCTATATATGCAGGCCCCCCTCATCCTTTTGCGAGTGAGGCTACAAACTTGACTCCACCTACTACTATGCATGCGAAAATAAAAAAAATGGTTTCACCCCCTCCGTATGCTTCTTCATGTATTGAAACATCAGGGTGAATCTCGTGGCTATTCTGCACAAAACAATGCTTGCCGCCATAAATATATTATCTGGCAAGGTGAAAACTTACCAGTTGTTTTTTTATTTAAAAAATGAAAATCACTAGCTGTTAACCATTAAACTATTTTTTTTTTGTATTTAGCTCCACTTGTCCCATGAGATTGGCAGGAAACTCGAAATGGTACTCGTAACACCAAACCACATTACATTATTCCCACGTCGTCCATAGGAACCCTAGAAAATGTTTAAATGACCCGTACACATTGACTAGGAGGTAGGAGTACTCCTCCGTAGGAACTAGGAAGTGATCCGGTCCTCGGTGCCTTTTCCATCCAAAAGGACCACGATTCTTGGACCATTCATTGACCACAGTACGGGCTCACTCAGCGACCTGGGAAGCGTGAACCAGTCAGTCGACATGGCACCATGCCACCACCATCGAGGTCGCTCGCGGCTGGTGCGGAGCGGAGATTTGACGCCGCCTCGGCCGCGTGCGCCGAGGGCAGAAAAGGCAAGCGGTAGAAACGCTATCCGTTACGCACGGCACTGGACGCCGTACGGCCGCGGCATCACTCCCCAGTCCGCGCAGCACAGTGCGCGAGAGCGAGACCCACCCGACGCGTTCAGTAACCAGTACTAGTACGTACAGTGCGCGCGGCATGGTAGGGCAGGGCAGTGCAGTGCAGTGCAGTGCCGCAGACGGCAGATCTGACACCGGGCCGGCTGGCCCGGCCCCCCTAAAGCCTGCCGCCGCCGCTGTCTCCCGCTACCCTCTGGCCCTGCCTGCCCGCAGCAGCACCAGCAAGCGGGGAGCTCCTCCTGCCACTCCGCAGCGCCCGCCCCGCGCGTGAGCGTGAGGCGAGAGACGGGGGAGGCAGCGAGGCAGCGAGCGTCCGCGTCCGGTGTGCCAGCGCGGGCGGCAGCCGGAGGAAACCGGCAAAAAAACACCGAGGGGAAAAAAAAGGTGGCACGAGAGTAGGAGCACGGGCCATTACCCATTAGGCAGGCAGGCGTGGCAGGGCAGCCTAGGGATAAGACCGTTCGCAGCGCTCGAAGCAGCAGCCGGGCCGGCGCGCACGGCCACGACCACCAGCAGTCAGCACGCCGGGGAGCTAGCACCGAGCACCTGCCGTTGCCGCATTCCAGCAGCTACAGCTAGCCGGCCCGGCCGCCACTGGCGCCGAGCTGAAACCCGCCAGGCGCCAGCCCACGCGCCAGGAGCTCCAGCAGCTCCCCCATAAAAGCGCCGCATTCCTCTCACGGCCACTACGGCTCTCGCGGCCGCGCCAGCACCCGGCAGCAGCCAGCGTATGAGCAGCGCTTGCGCCTGCGGCGGCGGCAGTAGGGGATGGAGGCAGCGGCCGTGAGCGACGGAGCAGCTGCTGGCGGCGCGGGCGGCGCCGCCGCGCTCGCGGGCCGCTCCCAGCAGCAGGGCGCCAAGCGCGGCCGCGGCGGCGCCGTGAGGGGCAGCGAGGCGGCGGCATGGGGCCAGCCGCCGCCGCCACCGGCGCTCCCCCCGCCGCCGCCGCCCACGCCGGGGGCGGGGTCCCGGATCTACCGCGTGCGGGCCAGCGGCGGCAAGGACCGCCACAGCAAGGTGTACACGGCCAAGGGCATCCGCGACCGCCGCGTGCGCCTGTCGGTGCCCACCGCCATCCAGTTCTACGACCTGCAGGACCGCCTCGGCTTCGACCAGCCCAGCAAGGCCATCGAGTGGCTCATCAACGCCGCCGCCTCCGCCATCGACAAGCTCCCGGAGCTCGACCCGGCCGCCTTCGCCGCACTCCCCGCGCCGGGCGACGCGGATGCCGGCGGCAGGGACAAGCAGCAGAACCAGCAGCAGGGGAGCAAGTCCGCGGGCAGCAGCACGTCGGAGACGAGCAAGGGCTCCGAGCTCTCGCTCTCGCGCTCCGACGGCCGCGGGGGCGCCGCTGCCGCCGCGCGGGACAGGGAGGTCACCGTCGCCAGCACCACGGCGCAGGCCGCGTCCTTCACAGAGCTGCTCACCGGGGTCGCGTCGGCCGGCTCCATTACCGCCGCCGAGCACAAGCAGTCCTGGCACCAGCAGCCCACCGTCTCCGCGGCGGCCGCCGCCGCCGACTGCGTCGGCATTGCGCACCACGGGAAAGGTGCGGACGGGCTGTCGGCGCACAGCTTTTCTGCCCCCGCCGCCGCCAAGTTTGGCAATGCGCTTCCGTTCGGCCTGGTCCCGGCGCAGCCCTTCAACTTCACCAGCCCCATCGAGATGCCTCACTTCTCGCTTGGTCAGGACCTGGCGGCGTCCTCGGCTGCCGCCGGGGACTACAGCCTCGATTTTTCCATGTCCTCGGGTTTCTTGGGTGACAATAGGGGGACCCTTCAGTCCAATTCGCAGTCCAACTTCTCAGGCCATCATCACCAGCAGCTCCACAGGCTGGACGGCCCGATCTTGTTCGGTCACGCTCACGCCGCGGCGGCGGCGCATCCCGCATCCGAGAACCAGCTGACGGCATCTGCGGCGTTACAGCTGTGGGACGGGCTCCGGCACTCCGGCATGAAGGAGAAGAGCAAGAACTGAATGCACATTTTCAACGGTAAGATTTTTTTTTTTGTCGCCCGTGATGTGCTCAAATTGTCATTTCCGCATGATTACCTTACCTTCTTCGAGGCGCTCGAGGTAGCCTCGTGCCCATAACAGGTCCAACAGTTATGTTCTGTTCCAGTTGACTTGACGGGTGTCAGAACTTCAGTGGGTCCTAGTACTTCATTTTACCTTGGCTTTGTGCATGATCTAGTCTTACAGGTGTCATTTGCTCCTCATTTAGATAGAATTTTGCATGAGCACATGGCTTCTGATTGGCACGCATTGCATTTTATATTGTATTAAATTGCTTTGTTGTGTGCTGTAGCTACGTAGCATTGCTCAAAAGGGATTGAACACTACCTTTCCATGCATAAAAGGCTTAATACAAAACATATCTTAACTAAAGCGAGTTTCTGTTCATATTCAGGTTTTTTTTTGTCTGGATAAATGAATTCTTGGGATGCACTCTAGTAATGCAGTAATCTGATTTGCACCGTAACAAGGAACAGGTTTTATCCCCTTGATGCCTATTGATGTAGGTGATCTGAGATCTTAGGTTTGTGATAGAACATGCGCTTCTACTTGCTTTTGGTATGATAATATGGACTCTCAGTTAAAGTTCGCAGAAATATGATATACAATTTTGAGAGGCCATACAAACCTTAGCTTAGATGTCAAGGAATTTGAAAACAAATGCAATCGGCTAAAACCCTAATTGTAGAGTTACAAACCATAAGTTGTTCCACTTTCATGCATGCGAAACTACCTTATTACATGTCATTACCCATAAATCTACTTGGTGATGTGTTCATGCAAGCCATGCTTGGCTGCCTACTGCTCCAAGTGCATAGTAGGGCTTTGATTGGGTTTTGGCTCAAGATTAGAGCTGCTGCAAGCAGAAGCTCCCCCATACTCGATTCAGCTTGCTCTATGATCTTAAATATGACTGGATCAGTAGGATTTTACTTGTTCCGTAGTACGTAGTACATCACTAATTCACTATGGTAGTAGAACCGTCATATGGTAAGCAATGATCTGTACTTTTGTACTTTGGTCAGTTCATATTGTGTCCCACCACAAGAAAAAAATGTACTTAGTACAGTGTTGCCAGCAAAACATCACTAAGAGTCTTGTCATCAACAAAATGCTTGTGAATATTTATTATAGTTTGCTGACCTTGGTGATATCAGTTCGCCCCCCCCCCCCCCCCCTCCCCCCCAATAGACCAATAGACCACTCTCAGCATGCAAACCATTGTTCATCTCTAAATGTTATATGACGTTGAAAGTCTGTTAAATAAATTGTGCTATTATTAGGTAGTGGCCGCCAAGATTCAGTCTTTATTTCTTGAGATCGGATATGCCACCATTTCTGGTGCTTTGCTTGCACTGAGCTATCCAGAGTTCCAAACTTGTGAGTTAGACAATTCCAGACTTATTGATTGAACGTAGCTTTCCATCAGATGCTGTAACATTACTTCCTGGTTGGAGACCTAGACCTCATAGCACAATCTGGAGGGCTTGTTGTTGTTTGTTATACTTCCTAACTACCAGAAGTTAGTATTTTGTTTGTTATCTAGTTTCCCCATTTGAGACCTTAGCTTTCTAGTCTGTTAGGACTGTATGTAATTATGTACTCCGTATGCTAGAATCATATACTATTATTACATTTTTTTCTGGAATTAAATACATATAGAAGATTCATCTAAACTAGCATGATCGAAGTGCTATAATACTATTTTTAACTAATGATATTTCACTGATAAATTCTACTCTTGAATCTTGAGCAGTACCTTAAAACTTAATTGGTACTCCGTATCTAAGAAAAGAAAAATCCAAAGCAACAGGCATGATTCCTACATCAACAAACTTCTGTTGTCTTCTTTTTCTCAAAGGACGATTCAAACTATCGGAAGTGCTTGTATGCCTCCACATAAATGAGTCCTGGATCCCCAAAGGGATGCAACTATAGCACAGTACTAAGTCATACTATCTCATGTTCGACCAAATTTAATACAAACAATTATACATGTTTATGATATCCAATAGATATAGTTATTTTTATAATGTCATTATTTTTTTTAGAAAATGGAAGAAAACTTTCAGCCTCTGCATGTCCACACAGCATTATACGGAGTAGTTAATTATTTAGAGTCATAAATGTTGATAGTCATAGTTTGACTAAGAAAACATATAGAGTTGCATAATTTTGTGACAGAGGTAGTAGTTATTATTGTTGTTGTTAGAATCTGATACCCCTAGTTATGCGCAGCAGCCCTCGGATCTTTAAAAGGATGTTACGAATATGACACAAGCTAGCACCGTATCAAGAACGATGTAGTCGAATCGCGTAGAAAACCCTAGATGATGATGAAGCAACCACGACAAGAGATTAGAATTTGGCGACGCCGACCGCAAATTCTATTAGCACAATTCCAAAAGAGTACAAGAGATTGTCGCTCTCTCACAACCCTACTTGACCCTCCAGGACCCACTGATTCTTGTCCTATACAAGAATCTAGTGCAATAGAACTGTCTAGTCTAATCATCTTGAGCGCTCCTAATTGCTCCGTACAAGCCTTGGATGAGACCCCTTGTGTTGGCTTATGATCTTGTTGTTGATGCCTATGACCTCTACCCCTTGATTTATATAGTCCCCTCCAAGACCCTCATACATACAAATAGGAGTTCTACTCCTAGTAGGATTCTACACTCAAGACCTAGTAGAACTAGAAGTCCTAATAGCACACCTTTTTTAGTCCTATTCTAAGTAGGATTTGAGTCACCATACAACAGTTGTTATGCATCCAGATTGCATATAAAGCCATGATATAGTACTGGATAAGCAAGTACGGACACTGTTAGATATCAGTATCCATGTTGGCAGTACGCGAGACACTCGTTTCTCAGTGTTTGCAGTACAGATTGGACATTAACATATATGTCAGACAGTACAGATTGGTCATTAACATCTATGCCGGATTCTTAATCTTCTTTGTTTGTCAACCTGCAGACAACCGAAGACATCCAATTGCTGGGACCCGTTCCAGCAAGAATTCTCTTTTGGAGCTGCCACCGTTTGTTGCGGTGATGACTGTCAGATCGCCGGCACACAAGGCTACTACCTGCTATGGTCATTATCAACCGTCCATCGGCCCTAGCTGCTGCCGCTGATCAAACAGTCATGTGCTTTCTTTCTTTTTTTTCTTTCATTTCCTTCCTAGATGCTGTTGTACAAATTTTGTGGGAGATGAGAGTTTAAACAAGTGTTGTAAGAGTGCTCGCTAGTCGCGGTTCTAGTGCTCCCCGCCTCTAACTGCTGGTCTAGACTATTCTTAAGTTTGGATGGACAGGCATTGTGATCATAGTTTCTCAGTTTCGTTTGCGAGATATCCCTGATTCAGAGGTGCTACCATGGCTCTTTCTACCTGGTTTGAGTATTTCGATCTGGAAAGCTGGCACAATCGGTGTATCTGTAATTCTGTATAGCGTCATCCTGGTACAATGAAATTCAGAATGTTCGCCACTTTATTTATTCAGAAAAAAAAAAGACGCAGATCGTCAGCTGGCGCATGCAAGCAGACGACGGAGTGACGGAGCTTTGTCTCATTTTGGTCCGAGCAACCACTGCCTGTACTCCAGGACGAGCTGGTACACTTTTCTCGGGCGTGTACACGTTGGCCGCCACGCTGTCCCAGCGCGCGCACCGCGCCGCCCACGCCGCGAGCCCCGGGCACTCCTCCGCCACGGCGAACCGTCCGTGGCGCTCGTACGTGAGGAACCACGCGGCGAACGGCGCGGCCGCGACGTCGACGAACCCGAACGCCTCCCCGCCGAAGAACTCGCGGCCGCCGAGCTCGGCGTCCAGCGTCCGGAGCACAGCCAGCATCTCCGTCCGCGCCTCCGGCTCCGGCTCCGCGTCCGCCTCCTCGCCGTCGCGCCTCAGCCACAGCCGCTTCCCGCAGAGGTGTGCCCGGCCGGCGTACTCCGCCCAGAACCGCGCCCGCGCGCGCGCGTAGGGGTCGGCCGGCAGGAGCGGCGGCGTCGCCGGGAAGGCCTCGTCGAGGTACTCGAGGATGACGAGGGACTCGCAGACGGGGCGGCCCGCGTGGAGGAGCACCGGCACCTTGCCGCCGTGCGCCGGGTTGGAGCGGCGCAGGAGGTCGCTCTTGGCGGCGAGGTCCTCCTCGGCGCGATCGTACGCCAGGCCCTTCTCGGCCAGCGCGATGCGCACGCGCTGCGCGTACGGGCTGCCGAACACGTCCAGCAGCACCAGGTCGCCGCCGCTGCCACTGCCGCCGCTCTCGACGCCGGCCATGTGTGTGTGTGTGTGCGCGCGCGCGCAAGCACGCGCGAGCGGCGCTGGTTCGCGGTGGTGCGTCGGCGAGAGCGGGATCGAGGTCGTGAGACGGAGCTATGCTGGTGGCGTGCGTGACGTCGTACGTGCTGGACGACAGTAGGAGCTTCGAGGAAACTGTCTGTATGTACCTATGTTTTGCAGCTGCCACACATGTTTTTCATAGCTTCCAAGGGGAGACGAGCGGGTGATTGGGTCGTCAGCGCTGGCGTGTCCATGTTGTCTGATCGTCAGACGTCAGCGCTGATGAGAGGAGGGAGCTGAGGATCTCTTAGCTCTCTTTAGTTCTGTCCAACCTCTGAGAGTGAATTTATTTGAACATATACAAATATTAAAATGCTTTTTGATCTACAAACTAATTTGTTAACGTTCTTAGAGAAAAAAAAAAGTAACAACAATTCGGAAGAAAAAGAAGTAGTACTTAGTAGCCGAGAGGGCTAATGATGGTGGACCATCCGATCGCTGTCAGCTCAAGGCAATAAACGACGAAAATACTTGTTTGAATACAGTGGTATGTAGATAGACCTGTCCCATGACTAATGACGCTGCTTGCTACTCCGTCGGCTGCTACCATGACCAAGCCGCAGAGGAGGCGTGCTGCGTGCATGATGAATACTTATGATGCTGTAGAGGAGCAGCAACTGTCCAAACTGGATGCGGCGGCGACTGAACGGAAGCGGGAAAGATGAGGAGGAACCATGGGCTGGTCCAACCCGGAAAAACGACGGCCCAATGTGAAGCACACAGGCCCTGACTGGACCACACGAAGTCCAACACACACAGCCCATGTTCGCACGGTGTCGTGGCCATCGCCGGAGCTCGAGAATTGTGGTTTGCAAATGCGCTAGCGCTACTGGTGGAGACTGAGTGCTGCCAGCTAGCGCATCTCGAAATCTATCAGACAACAAGAGACCAAAAGGAAGACCCGGGAAGTGAAGGAAAAGAAAATCCATGGGAAACCATTTTTATTCAGCTCCGGTACGTGCACGAGGCAACACGGACGGCGCTGCCGCTGCACGTACGCCAGACAACAACAGATTGGATAAAGGACACGCACAACAACTCTCGACTCAACCCAAGCACACAACAATGACGAACTCTCACGCACATGCATGCATCCTACTGTAGTACTCATTATCATTGCTGTTATTATTACTAATTAATTACTCCCACCACCGCACGACCCCCGGCAGCCACCAGCCAGCCACCATCCTAGCTGCTACTACTACTCGATGCCGAACCTCTTCTTCAGCCCGCAGATGAAGTCGTAGACCTTCTCGGGCGGGTAGAGGTTCTTGGCGACGCTGGGGCGCTCGGCGCAGCGCTTGGCCCAGGCGGCGAGCCTGGGGCACTCCTCCTCCACGCTGAGGTCCCCGAACCGCTCGTAGGCGAGGAACCACGGCGTGAACGGCACGAGCGCGACGTCGACGAAGCCGAAGGCGTCGCCGCCGAAGAAGCTGCCGTCGCCGAGCGCGCCCTCGAGCGTGCGGAGGATCTCGACCATCTCCTTCCGCGCCTGCGCGTGGCCCTCCCCCTTGAGCTTCCACAGCCGGGTGCCGCAGTCGTAGAGCTTCTTGTCCACGTAGTCCGCCCAGAAGCGGGCCTGCGCGCGCGCGTACGGGTCGGCGGGGAGCAGCGGCGACGGTGTCGCCGCCGCCGGGAACGCCAGCTCGTCGAGGTACTGCACGATGACGAGGGACTCGCAGACGGGGCGGCCGTCGTGGAGCAGCACGGGGATCTTCTTGTGCACCGGGTTGGCGCGGAGCAGGAGCTCGCTCTTGCTCGCCAGGTCCTGCTCCAGGTACTCGTAGGCCAGGCCCTTCTCGTCCAGCGCGATGCGGCAGCGCTGCCCGAACGGGCTCACCCAGAAGTCCAGCAGCTGCAGGCCCTGCTCCTTCTCCCCGGCCATCTCTGCTTTTCTTCCTAGCTGCTCAGCGTACTACGTGCGCTGCTAGCGGCTGTGGAGGTGCAGGCGTGCAGTGCAGCAATCAATGGCGGATCGAGGTCGATGATGCCGTTGCTAGCTGTGTGTGGAGGTGGGGAATGGGGATCGGGCAGGGACCCTCTTGCTTTATTTATAGGAGCCGAGAGCGGGAGAGGGTGGAGCAGAGCAGAGCTCGCTCGCTCGAGCGAGCCAGTGTGCTCGAGGAGGTTCCGGAACGGAAGCTGTGGTCTCTTGTGTGTGTGTGTGGCCGCGTGTGGGTGGATGACGGACTGAAGGCGGACGACGAGTCAGACGATAGGAAGGAGGAGAATCACACACGCCCGAGACCGAGAGCGGTGTCACGGGTGACGTCACGGGGGTTGCCTCTGGTCTCGTGCACGCGACGGCCGATGAAGCCGGGCACGGGTTGGTGGCCACAGAAGATCGGGGATGCTGGGAGGGGAGGTATGGAATGACGACAGCGGAGGAGATTGAGGGACACTTGGACCAAAGAATTCCCTGTGAGCCATTATAAAACATTGTAATTTCTTGTACGCCACTAGAAAAGTTTGGTGGTCTTCAGCACCACTGGTTCAAATTTTTCATGCCCTCCATGCCACTGCCGTTAGATTGAACTCTAACGGTGTCAAACTGGATATGTGAAAAGTCAAAAATACGCTTATGTCTAATATATCATTTATTTTTTTGAGAATGTTAATGACCTCAAATGAAAAAAAAGTTGTAAATCTCATTGAGATCTACAATTTTTGTAAAAAAATTATTTTTCGGTTTGGTTTTCGGTATTTTCGGTTCGGTTCTCGGTTCTCGGTATTTTATGCCAGAGGGTGAGGTACCATACCGCAACTGAGACCGGACAGGGGGCTCAAGCAAATGAAATAACGCAGGCGCCAGCTGCCAGACATGCCCAAGCGCATGAGCAAAAACACCGTCGCGTACACCCGCACGCTGTCACACACGGCGCATACGTGTTCGGCGCCGCTGTCACAGGTATCCTTCCCCTGCGATCCAGAATGCCAGCCGACGGTCGTGTGCGTGCGGTGCACCCAGGGAGCGTCCGAGACCGGGAACGAAATATTACTCCGTTTGGCAGACCTATCTCCTAAATCCAGCAGGAGCTCTACAAAACAGTTTTTTAGATAGAAATAATTCTCTACTGATTTCGTGAAACGATTCTCTGAAACAAACTAAGAGGCTATAAGCCGAAAAAATAGCTTCTTTTGATTCTGTGAAATGACTCTTCGTGTTAATTTTAAAAGTTTATGCTAAAAAATCAAAGAGAATTATTTTCAGTCATAAAATCACTTCTCTTAAAGAATCAGCTTTTATAGAGTATCAGAATCAAAATCACATGAAGTCGTACCAAACTTATCCTTAGGTTGCTCCGGTCCGAGATTAAAAAGCTAGGCAACCAAAGAGCCTTGCTCGGTTACTTCAGAGGGTCCCAGCCGGCCGCTGCCTCTTCTGGTTTCCTTTCTTCGTCCCGGCAAGTGCAGGTAGCCGGCACGCGTACGTGCAGCATCTCGACCGGAACAGCGGCAGCGGTGCCCGGCCACACAGCCCAGGCAGAGAGCCCGCAGAGGATCTGGGCAGGCGATTCCCCGTGCAGTATAGGGTGACGTAGTGCACTTGTGCGATATCTGTATAGAGAAGAAAGGCTATATTACGTCAGAATGTGCTTTTTTTTTCTCATTTATAAAATAATGTTTTCTTCTAGATCAGGAGAGGGGCCGTTGTTTTGCAGGGCTAAAATTTTAGTCATATCGCACCAAATACTGCACCTCTAATTTAATCTATTAAAAATAAACTAATTTCAAAACTAGTTTATCAGTCAAAGAAGACGAATTTATTAAGTTTAATTAGTTTATGATTTAATAATGTGATACTATGGTAAATATTTGCTACTAATAGATTAATTTAACTTAACAGATTCATCTTATTAGTTACCATATGATAGTGTAATTAGTTTTATAACTATTTTATTTTTAATGGACTAAATTAGTGTCGTAGCATCTGACATGACACGTCTAAAATTTTAGCCTCGGATCCAACACCCTCCAAATCAGTCTGGCAATTCAGCTATAGCGACCAAAAAAAATCCTGCCAAACAAAGCAGGAAAACAAAAACTATCTTAGAGAGGGCTGCGCCTGAGCGTGTCATATGTGGAAAACACACACTGAATATGAACTTGTTAATCTCAGACCTAACTCTAGTCCTCGTTGAGACAAGAAGACTAGTAAGTGTTGTTTACAGAAAAGACGCGCATGTATATGTGTACATGTCCCGTATGAACGCGCGCATATATAGCCAAGAGGTTTTAAGATTAATGTACGATACTATAAACGGCTCGTTAGCAGAGTCAGCAAATCTGAAGGCTGATAAAGTCATCGTCGCGACTGCTGCCACACAAAACATATCATGTCATGTCATGTAATCTGAAGGCTGCTCGTTATTAGCAGATTAATGTACGGTTTTCCAGATTGACCGAGTAAGTCTCCCTTTCAATCGATTCGCAATCTATGGATGAATGAGATCGCGATTCTGCTTTTGGTAGTATTATTGCTGCTCGTGTTTGTTGCTTTTGGTGTTAATTTATTCCGTGACTTCGATCTCCAACGCCAGTGAGAAGGAAATGGAACTTCACATATATTTTTTTTCTAGGCAGCTATCGTGTTATCTGCATCAACACAAGTGATTGCTTCAGCTCCATTAGAGCAAGTATAATAACCGGCTGTAAGCCGGCTAAATGCAGAGGTGGAGGAGAGAGAAGAAGAGAGAGAAGAGAAGCGGCCTGTAATTTTACAGCCGGCTTCGACACAAGAACCGAGAAACTCTGTGAGACTGATGAGTGAGCCATGTATTAATTGTGAAGCAACAACTAGTGTACAAGCGGGCTGGAAGAAGGCTGTAAGGATTCTTACAGCCAGCTTGTTGGCTGTATTATTAGCCTTGCTCTTAGCATCTGTTATTATTATTATTTTCCTTTCTGGTACTCACCAATGGGAAGTGATCATGTCAGGTCCACGAGCATTGAACGTAGATGACGATGGCCAGCTAGTGGCTATTATTGGTCCTGTTTGGCAGTATGATTTAAAATGGTTTTTGCTTATTTGTACAAGTGTTTATTCGTACGACTGATTTGTTGGAAGAAAAAAAAACACAGTTATGTAACTAATTTATAAAGATTAAAACTAACTTGTAATTCAAGCGCTACTCGGTAAGAAGTGAGAAACATGCACACGCATGACTGTCCGCCGTATCTTGAAATTAGAATTCATGTGGGTGCGGCCTCGTGGAGTAGTTTCATGCATTGGTAAAATAAATAGTTGGAAAGGTGTCTCGATCGAGTATTGTTCCAATACCAAAGCCAAAGCCAAGAAGTAATAATACTACGTATCAATTGTTAAACTGGATACAATAAAGGGCCAAAAAGGCCCCGCGGGGCAACCAGGACTGCTTTGGGCTATTCGCTTATCACTGCTCAGAATAATGTTTTGCAGAAATTAGAGGCGATCTTATGGCGAGAACTTTCCGTCTTTTGGGCTCTGATGATCTCGAACGAGGTTATGGGGGCCCAAACGACTCCGACCCTGGGCCGAATCTTCGGCTCATCTAATGCCCCAAACTCCCAATTTCCCAAAGCTAACCCCCCAAACGCCAGGCCAGCGTGAAACGACCCAGTCCAGTCCTGGTCTCGTGTGGCCGCGTGCGACTCGGCTCCGCCACTCGGACTCGGGTCAGGTCTGGCCTGGCCAGCCTCCCCGAAACTCTCTTGGACGCGGGCGGAGGCGGACCCCGGATTAGTCAGCCGCGTGGGCGGCTCGCTCGGCTCGGCTGGCCCTGGACCTGGACGCTTCTCTTCTCTTCTCTTCTATTCTCCGCTGGTCGTCCCGACCGCGGCGTTGGACGGAGCAATCCAGGTGGAGTGGGGAGAGAAACCGCCGCCTGATCGAGCGGAACCAACGGCCGGCGCGGCGCGCCGCCATGGCAGCAGGTTCGTCGACGCCCTCCATGTCGTAACCCCCTTTCCTGCCGTGCTCACGCGTCTCGTGTCTGATTGATCGGCTGCGCGCGTCGCTGACTCGATCCGGCCGGCCGGTTGGTCGGCAGGTCGCCGGGACGAGGGTGGGAGACGGTGGGGGGTCGGTCCAATTCGTGCCCGATTTCGGTCCGATCGGCGGTCCGTTTGGGTTTCGGAGCTCCCTGGCGGTGGGCGCGTCCGGTCGTGCTTGGCCGCTCGGGGGGCCTCGTGTTACTGTAAATGTTTTTTGGGGAAGGGAAGGGCTCGTGGGTTCGCGCCGAGCGTCTCACCAGGGCTGTTGCTAGATATGCTACTCCGGCCGTCCGGCCTAGGAGAATCGACGCGATTATAAGATAAGGGCACGCGCAAAGAGGAAGTGTCAACCTTGACGAGGAATTGTTTAGCTTGGGATGAGCTTGCTGCCTTCCAGGATGGATTTTAGACGCCGCTGCGTTTTTTGCGATCCTGTATTTCACAGAGAAAACGGGATATGTGTATGAGCTTTAGTCTTGTGTTTCGCTAGATGTAGGTACAGTCCGTCTGAATCATTTTGGGGGTGGGAAGGCCACCCTTCTGAGTGCAAGTGTAGAAGTAATCTAAAACCTAGGTTGGCAAGTCTAATGCATGTGTTATGTATTGTCAAAAGTCATCAATATATGCTTGGCAAGCACTAATATAAGCAAGCATCCTGGTATTTTGGGTTTCATGGAACTATAAAGTTAGTTTTGGAAGCTTTAATTTGTGATGCCTTGATTGCTACCCTTGCTCATTCAGTGCATATTTCCAGTTCCTTGAGATCCATAGTTTAACATTACCTGTCCTTCTATGTATTAGTTGGATGTGGCATCTGTGGTGTACTTTACCTACATATTGAGGAACCAAAAGATTGAAGTCCACCATGTTTGCGGGCTTTGGTTTACAAAAGTTGCAAATGAAAGTAATGATCAGTCCATCAGGGCTTGAACTACTGCTTGTTTTTTTTTATTACACATTTGACATTGTAGTTCTGTTTTCTCCTTAAGCAGGAACTTTATTTGATCTTCAGTCTGTACTGTTGTACCACTTCACGTTTCCTTTTAATGTGTGAGCAGTTCCATCTTTGTTTCTTGTTGGAGGCTTAACGAAGATTTGTCCATGGATGTGATTGGCAGCTGGCAATCTGCCTCCAAAACCGTGGGAACGTGCAGGAGCTTCATCTGGCCCAGTGCCGTTTAAGCCACCCTCTGGTGGTAGCACCAGTGCTGTTGTTGAAGCTTCTGGGACAGCAAAGCATGGAGAAGTTGTTTCTGCTGCTGGGAATATTGTTGCCTCCAATGTAAACAGCAACATTTCAGTGCCTGTGCCCCCAAGGCCTTGGCAGCAGCAAGGCTATGGAAATTCTTATGGGGGTAACTGATAATCTTTTTTTGCATGTTTTCCGAAAATATTCTTGTCTCAAAATGTTAACGTTTGATAAAAATGCAGGTTATGGCTCCAGTATGTATAGCTCTTACGGTGGATATAGCGGACCCTATGGAAATAACATGTATTCAGGTTATGGAGGAGGTTATGGCAGTATGTATGGAGGTTCTGGAATGTATGGTGGATCAATGTATAATGGTGGAATGGGAGGACCCTATGGTGGTTATGGTATGGGCATGAGTCCTTACAATCAGGGACCGAATTCATTTGGCCCACCTGCACCACCCCCTGGTTTCTGGGTGTCCTTCGTACGAGTGGTAATATATGTTTACTATCAACTTACTGATGATTTAGATGATTAGCTTCATTTGATCATCCACACAACTGTGCATGAATAAGGTGGTCTTTTACAGTGCATTCATGCCCGCGTTCAAATGTTTTCTAGAACTTAAATTGCAGCTTGTTCTGTAGCTTGCCTTGATTGTTACACACATGGTGAAGCTAACACATTTTGTATTTTACCTGTATTATTATTGGAGCATATTGAACTAATTCAAAATCAAATTCTATGCAATGACTGCTTATAGTATGATTTGCATCAGTTGGATTTAAAATTATGTTTCGTAGAACTCGTCATTCTCTTAACCATTTCTCTTCTTAATTACAGATGCACGGTGTTGTAAATTTCTGTGGGAGGGTTAGCTTCCTTGTTAGCCAGAACACTCAGGCATTTCACATGTTCATTACCGCACTTTTGCAGGTAACTTCCGACTAGTGCTTCTACTTTCCCTGTTGAATTTATTTTGAGTATATTTCTTGTGTTTCCCCTGATGTGATTTTATTATTGCCATAGTTATGTGATCGGGCTGGAATGCTTTATGGTGAGCTTGCAAGATTTGTTCTACGTTTGCTGGGGATCAAAACAAAACCAAAGAAGGGTGGCGTTAAGGGCGCAGGAGCTCCATCATTAGAGGGACAAGGCCAGCAGTTTGTTGAGGCACCAAAAGCTAACTCCTCATGGGACAGCGTCTGGACTGAGAATGGCAAGGGGAAGTAAGGGCCTGTTTGGGCGCATTGAGGCAGTTTTTGTGAAAGGAGGATGAGTTTGCTTGTGGAAGAGAAATCTGCCAGTATCTGTTTGGATGAATTTTGCATTTGGATAGAATACAAAAGCAAGTAATCCCTTCCACCCTTTGTATTTGCCATGTTCTTCCATAGTGCACATATAGATCTGTCATGGTGTAGTAGTTAGTCTGCAATGAGAGCTCGTAAAGTACTGCTTTTGTAAAATGCCTGCAGCAGTACCTTTTGTACTGGAAAAAAAAGGAACACAATATAGATGGTCCTTTATTTGGCATGTTCCAAAATTAAAAATGAGTTCATTTATCGAGTATTGGCATATGATGGTGGCAGGTATTAATACCTGTTCATGGGATAAAAGTACCATGGAGTTCTTTCTCTTCTCATATTTCTTTTGCAGCAGGCGATCAAACTGATCATGAGGTTCTGCAGTCAAAGACGCTACCAGTTGTGGTAGTTTTCTGGGGTTAACTGTAACATGAAGTTGAGGTTTGGACTGGCAACTGGAGAGTGTCGTGTTTTCTGCTTTTTCATACATACATGGAGAAATGACGGATAAAACATAACTGGTCGCCAATGTATACTTATTCTGGCGACTCTGGAGCTTTTGCGGTGGCTCGTGCATCAGTATTGTTCTTGTGGAGCATATGGTTCACCCCTTGAGTGTATATGTTGGTTGGTGAAACTGAAAAATATATATCTTGGTCTTGGTTATGAACTGTTTTGTCTTGTTCACTGTCCTAGCTTATTCTCCTTTGCTCTTCATATTTTGGTGTTGGTTATGAACAGAGCTTCTCCATTGTTGACTGCAAATGTATTCTCCCCATCCAAATTGCACCATCATCCCATCGTAAGACGAGCCGATGCGAGCAACAATACTGCCCATAGGAATCGCCAAACAAGAACGACCACTGCTGTGGCCTTATCCTCCCTTGCTAAGAGCAATCTTGATTCGGTGATATTTCTTGAGCCATGATGCCTCAACGCAGTTGTACAAAGCAAGGTGAAAAGTTTTACTTTTTTTGGGGGGGACAAGTGGAAGAGGTAAACCACTCCAATTCAATCAACAAACAAAACTCAAAAAAAACTACTGGATGGAGGAGGCAGACGAGAGGCAGTGCATGGACTAGGAAGAAGGGACAGATGATGTCAAGTGGACGAGGAGGAAGCCGTGCAGGTGGAGCCATCCTTGATCCCAACCTCCAATAGCTCATCCGTAACCTTCTCAGTTTCCTACTTTCCTTTGCCACCGTTCCGTTCCATCCCCACGTACGTCTCCCCGCCCTTCCTTGTCTCCATGCGGAAACACCTCTCTCTCTCTCTCACTACCACGCCCACGTCCCCTATATTACCTGCCACTCCCTCTCGCTCTCAGCTCCCCGCCTTCCTCCACTGCCTCCGGATCCAGAGTCTTCGTCTCGTCCTTCCAGAGCTAGAGGTAACAACAAACTCATCACCACCATCATCATTTTATTTCTTCAGTTCAGCAAAATTCCCAGACTCTGCCAAGTATTTCGATGCTTTCGCAAAAGCACATGTGTTAAGCCCCCACTCAGGTGTGAGAAACCCAACCAGCTGAGTTACGCTTAGATCGCTGAATTTCTCTAAACTTGATCGTGTTTCCCAGTTTGTTCAGATGTTTGAACCGAGGAGAGGACTTGATAGGTGTTGTTCTTGTATGGTTAGTCCATGTTAACCCCAGCTGATAGGCTAGGCTGTCATCATATACAAGAAGATACTACATGCTGCTAGTGTTGTCCGGCAGTTCCCAGTTTCCTCCTTGAGGATATATATACTGGCATACATACTGTTATGTATCTGGGACACTACAGTATGAGAAAGTCTTACCCTTTCCCCCCCTGCTATACTGCTGTAGTACTCATTTGTGCCGGGTGAGCAGTTTTTTTGCAGACTGTAGTGTTACGTATTCTCACACACAAACAAAACGATATGCTTCAACTTTCTTGCATACGATCTTCTGAAGGAAAACACAGAGCACTAGTCTTTATCTTTAAAAAAAACTGGAATAATTCATGATTCTGTAACCAGCATATACTTATAGATATGCAAATTAGACTGCACCATTTTTTTTTGCTAGAAACAAATAGTTATTTGGCCATTAGTGATATGCAACATTTTTGCTCTCTGTTGTCTGTTCTGTTGACGTCACGATCTGAAGCTATAGTGGCATATGTTTGGTTACCTCTCGTTGTGTTTCTATTTTTCTGGTTTATTTTATTCGACATATTCAAACTGCAATTTTGAGCTTTTCTTAGTCCGCTTTGATGTGCATGAGTTGCAACAAAGACAGTTCACTATGTTTTCTTTAATAATGGCACGGTACGCCTAAACAATTGACGTGGGGATCATATCTTTTTTGTTGCCCAAATACTATTATTTTTGTAATTAACAGATAGTAGATGCGGAAGGCTCACCCAAATACTAAATAATCTGTGGGTATTCCAGAGTAGAGCGTTCAGCGGGACCCCAGCAGAGCGAAGACACCATGGGGGAGATCACGAACGTGATGGAGTACCAGGCCATCGCCAAGCAGAAGCTTCCCAAGATGGTCTACGACTACTACGCCTCCGGCGCCGAGGACGAGTGGACGCTCAAGGAGAACAGGGAGGCCTTCTCCAGAATCCTGTAAGCACCCCAGCACTCTGTCCACCACATGCCACTACTGGGCTTCTTCTATTTCCTGAATGCATTTGTTTTGTTCATCACCGCATTTTGTGCAAATTCGCTGTGTTAGTCCAGTTTAGCTGCCTGAATACATCCTTTACGTCGAATGCCTGCATTTCTTTATTTCAGTAACGTTAAGAAACCTGACTGTGGTTTTGTTGTGTGATCAGGTTCCGCCCTCGCATCCTGATCGATGTCTCCAAGATTGACATGACCACAAGTGTCCTGGGTTTCAAGATCTCAATGCCCATTGTGGTTGCCCCCACTGCCATGCAGAAGATGGCTCACCCAGACGGTAGGTATTCAGTTTAACGCTTCTCTAGCTCTCAGTCTTTACTCTTTACTACGTGTATGTGTAGATTGTATTTACTGACAACATTTTTAGTGTACTAAGCAGTACCTTCTGCACATATATAATTGGACGGCATAAAGCTAAGAAGCCTTTGTTTCTTGTCTTCTTGATACAACTATATATAAAGCTGATGATATGTCGTCGTCTATGATCAGGGGAGTATGCAACTGCAAGGGCAGCGTCAGCAGCGGGAACTATCATGGTGTGTGAGAAAGTTGTCCTAATAATATTGGCACACAATCAATGAACAATATAACCAAATAAAGAAGATACTGTAAATGCATACCATGTTGGAAAGATCCTGATTCGTGAATGAAACTGAATGTGATGTTGCCTTCTCTTCCAGACACTGTCGTCATGGGCAACTTCAAGCGTGGAGGAGGTCGCCTCCACCGGACCGGGAATCCGCTTCTTCCAGCTATATGTAAGCGAGCATGGCACACCACTCTTGTCATCAGACTATCAGAGTGTGCAGTGTACTGCTGTTTGTTTAGTCTCTTTTAGTGGGAGTGTTTGTCATTTTAGCCACTAAAAGTGACTAAAGTTTAGTGGGGTGGAACCAAACACACCCTTAAACGTCGTGATGTTTATTTTTATTTTTATTTTTTGCATGTGTGCCATGGGCATTTGTATAGGTGTACAAGGACAGGAAGGTGGTGGAGCAGCTGGTGAGAAGGGCCGAGAGGGCTGGGTTCAAGGCGACCGCGCTCACCGTGGACACCCCACGCCTGGGCCGCCGTGAAGCCGACATCAAGAACAGGTCCGTTTCGGTTCTGGGCCATCCATCCTTAATTTCCTTGCCATGTCAGAATCATCATACATACTCCAGAGCCTGTTTCCATTCATGGCCCCTGTTGCCATGCGATGCAGGTTCGTTCTGCCGCCGTTCCTGAAACTGAAGAACTTCGAGGGCCTGGACCTCGGCAAGATGGACCAGGTTCGTGTCAGCCTCAGCTGTTTGCATTTCTGTCCACCATTTCTCGCCTACTGAAACTGAAGATGGACGGACGGTGTGCTCTGTTTGGCGTTTGCAGGCCAACGACTCCGGGCTGTCGTCCTACGTTGCCGGACAGATCGACCGCACCCTGAGCTGGAAGGTATGCTCTGTTCGTCGCCGCCGCCGCATCCTGCATGATCTTGGCTTGCTTTGGCGCCATACCTTGAGAGCTGTGCTGGTGCTGTGGATGTGCAGGATATCAAGTGGCTGCAGAGCATCACCTCGCTGCCGATCCTGCTGAAGGGAGTCGACACGGCGGAGGACGGTAAGCTTCTACTTCTTCTTCTCTTTCCCTCCATTGAGGGACCTCCGCACGCCATCGGATTGACGACGTCGCCACGTCGGTGGAACTGCAATGCAGCGAGGCTGGCCGTGCACTCCGGCGCGGCGGGCATCATCGTGTCCAACCACGGCGCGCGCCAGCTGGACTACGTGCCGGCCACCGTCAGCGCGCTCGAGGAGGTCGTGGCGGCGGCGCAGGGGCGCATCCCGGTGTACCTGGACGGCGGCGTCCGCCGCGGCACCGACGTGTTCAAGGCGCTCGCCCTGGGGGCCGCCGGCGTCTTCGTTAGTGCCCATGCGGCCGTGCCCGTACATGTACACGTACAACAACAGAGCTGACTGACGGACCTGTGCATCTGCCTGCAGGTCGGCAGGCCGGCGGTGTTCGCGCTGGCGGCGGACGGCGAGGCGGGCGTCCGGAACGTGCTCCGGATGCTCCGGGACGAGTTCGAGCTCGCCATGGCGCTCAGCGGCTGCACCACGCTGGCCGACATCAACCGCAGCCACATCCTCACCGAGGGCGACCGCCTCCGCCCCGCGCCAAGGTTGTGAGCGGACGCCCGGCGCCGCTGTGCCTTTGCTGCGAATCTACCGATGATGCCGCGGCGGGCGGGCTGGGAGCTCCGTCGCCGTTGCCGACCGCGCATCCCATCGATAAACACTAGTACTTCGTGCTAAATTAAAGGGTAAACATAATAAGAACGTTAAACGTGGAAGCTCCAGATCCTGTGTCCGTCCGGTGGAAGGATGATTTTGCAGGTCGAAGACGTTTCATAATTACGATCGATGTGTTTGCATCATGCATGGACAGTACAAATAAACTTAGGGTCCATTTAACACAGCTTAGCTTCACTAGTGAAACTTTTGGTGGAGTCAAAGGTGGTTTGGCTAATAGTTTGGCAAAACGACATTGTATTGTAGATTTTCTAATAAAAACATAAAACTATGAAGAGATACCGTTTTCATCTTCACATCAGGCCATTCCTTTTGCGAGAGCAGGATCTAAGAAGCTTCATTCATCAAACTGGTTGCAGAAAGAATGTTTGTTGCTAAAAGAAAAACACCCAACCTTACTTGTAATTCGACCATCACCTACCTAATTACAAACACACGATCAAGTGTAATTAAACTGCGCTGTTCATTGTGTATCCTCAACAGTAGAAACTCGCAAGTTGAATTCTCGACGCCGTTCTTCAGCCATCACAACTTTGTGGACAGGTTTGGGATGCGGCGGCGGCTGGCAATGCAAGGCGACCGTGGAGCGGGCCGGTCTAGCGATCGTCGACCCAAATTGCCTCCTATTAGAAAAAAAAAATTTGGCTGCCCGTCTTGCCCGGTCAACACGAGCCGGCCCACACAACTGATCAGGGCCGCGTGCAACAATTCGGCCCGCTATTAATTAGATTTACGGTCTCCGTACATGACGTCACCACAAAACAACTTCCTCAAACTCACGCTCACGACGCGAGCACGGCGTTTGGCTCCGCACCGTGGCTGGCCGGCGGCGTCCCTGCCGAGCTTTGCGGCAGCCGCTCCGTCATCCACGTCGTCTTCGCCCCCGAGCCGCACGTTCCCTTACGGCCCATTTCTTTTTCTTTTTCTCTTTCGTTTTTAACGATGATGATACGAAGCCCAAAGGCCCAATTTCTAGTTGGCTTATCAGCTTATCCGCGGTGTCCCTGTCTCCTCTCCTGTTTGTCGTTGGCGCTCCAAAGATCCGCCCGCTGCTGACCTGACCGCCGGGACCCGCCCTGAGGTCAGTCACAAGTCACGCCATGCCACTTTGGGCTGTCACGTCCGCCGCTGCCGGTGAGAATAGTAGATGAAAAGACGAACTACAGTATAGCCAAGAGGGGGAAAAAAAGGAAAAGGAGCTGCAGCTTTCTCAGCCAATGTGAATGTGTGTGTGTGCTTCGCCACAAAAAGAAATGGCGACAGTACTCGTAGTAGTGAGATATAAAAGGGACTGGATCCGGTTCTCCCAAAATCATAAGTACTAGTACCAGTAGGTGACAGGCGATCGCAGCAAATCTATCCCCCAATCTGGAGCTGGCCCACTTGGCAGCCGAACAATTATACAAATAATAATGGGATTTTTATATGTTCCAGCCTTGCAGGGAAAAGAGGAAAGCAGACAAATGCGATGCGAGCGAGGAGCCAAGCTGCACATCGCATTTGGCATCTTTCGTGCCCGGTCCCCGCTCCTCGTATTCAGACTTTTCCTTGGTTTTGTTTGAGTTTTCGTTCAGTTTCGCTAGTACGCACTCATAAGGAGGGTTTTTTATACCGACCGGTAACCGGTCGGTATGGCCGGTTACCGGTCATACCGGACCGGACCGGTTTCGGTTCGGTCCGGTTCGGTTTTTTTAAATTTTAAATTTTAAAAATAAATTCTGAAAAAATTCTTAGAAATAGTTCATGATTTATAGAAGCTAATGGTGTAAAATTTTTTCAAATTTGAGTTCGTTTAGTATTTATTTAGACGTTTAGAAGTTTGAAGAAAAAGAAAAAGAAAAAGAAAAAATACATAGTCGACGGCCCATTAAATCATGAAGGTCAAAAAACATACTAAACACACTCAAATTTGAAAATTTTTGACATCGTTGGATTCTATAAATCATGAAGTATTTTTAGGAATTTTTTAGCATTTTTTTTAAAAAAAATAAATTTGAATTTTGAAAAAACCTCTCAAACCGACCGGTAAACCGCTCAAACCGGTCGGTATACCGGTGACAAACCGAACCGAAGCGACGTTTGAATTCAAAATCCAAACCGACCGGTACCTGGCGGTTACCGGCCAAACCGGACCGGTATACCGTTACCGGAGGCCGGCGGTAACCAGATACCGGTCGGTATAAAAAACCCTGCTCATAAGACATTTTTCATGTGGTCACGGGAATTATGCAGTAACAAAACTTGAGTTATGCGATGCTTGAATTGTCCTTTGGCCATTCGATTACGCGGATGGAAAACATCCCTCACGGGAAAAAAAAGAGAGGAAAACCAGTGAATAATAATGGTGTCGAAAGTTCACACCGTTTGCATCCTAATCCAGATTTGATCCTATTTTACTGAGGATGGGTGTACGTACTCCCTCCGTACTCATAGAAGAAGTCGTTTCAGATAAGATTTACGTTAAACATTGGGAATATAAACCATTAATAACTTTTTAGTTATTTAGTTTGTAAACATGAAAAATTATATGAATAGATTTGTCTTCCAAAATGTTTTCATAAAAGAATACATATATCACTTTTCTATAAATATTTTTATAAAAAACAAGAGGTCAAAGTTGTAATTTGGAGACCGTATCGCTGCCCTCAACGACATCTTATACCATGATTTGTAATTCGTGATCTATAGATGCCTCTTGTGTTATCTAAGATAAACTTGCTATAATTCTACCAGTCTAGTAACATAAGAAGATTTGGATGGTCTAGTTTCATGGGTTTTACCACGATTTAGAGGTTTTGGTGCGCATTAGCTTTGTCCCTTTGGTTCATGCATGTTTTTAAGATATCGTGTTCATGTGATGTGTATGTTTACTTGGTGGTGAATATATTGTGGTCTTGGAGTGATTGTGACTAATTATAGTAATATAAAATTTATATTATATTTTTTATTGCCTCTGTTCAGCATTACTAGTTGCGGCAACGGGGACGACTAATGTTGTTTTTTTGTATGTGAAAAATAACATAAAGCCAATTCTCACTAGCGAGGTACGTTAGCTTAGTTTTATCCCAACGTATCCATATACAAGTACGGACTACGGAGTATATGCGTTTGTGCTACGAAAAGAAAACGAGGGCAGAGTAGCTTTCAGTCCAGGCGCATGATTTTTTTACCATGTTTAGACATTATTGCTAACAGATAATGGAGGCAGGGTTGCTGACTTTTCTTCTTGTCTCTTCTCTACAACAAAAAAATTCCTAAACCAATCGTCCACATCCTGCGATCGCTCGCCCTCAATCCAGCCTTTCGCACCTGCGATCGCTTTGCCACCATACGCAGACTCGTACTAAAATCACGGACACCTCGGGGCTGTTTCGTTCCCTTCCCAGCCGAGCCTGGCTTGCACCAGCCAGCCAGGCCCCCTTTGGCCTGGCCCTATACATGCAAGGGGTGATTGTTTGGTTACATGCATGCTTTGAACCAGACCAGGCATAGATAGTGTTTGGTTACCTGTATGTGTTGCACAATTCAAATCCCAGATACAGGCATGTGTGTTTGGTTCACTGTATACAAGTTGTTTCAAATACCTCCTGCATGAAGTGGTAACATTACCACACTTTAGTTCAGTTGTAGGATATATGCGTTTACATCAACTTCCAAACTAGGAATGCTATCACCAGAGCCATAACTACAATTAGTACAACTTTAATTACAAATGAATTATTCCATGGAGGAAACTGGTCATGCCCAGCTGGTTCGAGCAGCGGTGGCTGAAGAAGCTCAAGCAGAGGTTGATTCATAGGTTCCAACAGAGGTGGAGGTGGATTCACAGGTTGTCCATGGCCATAGAATGCTTCAAAAGCTTCCTCTCTTGAGTTGAATTTACCACATCATTGGTAAATAGGCAAATGCTCAGAACAGTTTCTGCTCGAGTTCACATCAATGCCAATATAAAGTTCATAGAGATGCATCAGCTAGGTTGATCTAGCAAGGAACTAGATGCTCACTGGAAATACGAAGGTTGCAGAATTATAAGTGGCACATCTAAGTCACTAACTATATGTTAGTGTTAGTAAAGAATGCAGAATCAAGTCATCTGCACAAAAGAAGGGTAAACCCACTGCACAACCTAGTAGCAGCAAGTTATGCACAAAACAAAAATAGTAAACATCATTGCACATGTCCATAGTCTCAGATCAAGTGTAGTATCTTAGAAATAATAATAATCATTGCATATGTCCATTGTCTCAGATCTAGAATGGCATCATCATAGACTTGGACATATGCTCAGTTTTCAATTGCAATCATCATAGACTTGCACTTAATCTCAGAAAGTACCACATAAACATCCATCACAACACGCAGAGCAAAATACCACATACAGATTAAGGGGGGCAAAGAAGAAAGGGGATTTTGCATGTCTCATATACGAAAGTGAAGTTGCAGGAGCCCAGGCAAAAGCACAAGAACAAGTAAGGGACAGCAAATCTGCAGCTGTGCATTACAAAAATAATTTTAGCATACACAGGTTAACGTATTGTTACAGAAAATAGAAGACCACCTAAAATAATAGGCAAGAACTTGGATTCGTACCTCAAGAAAAGGCAAGAACTTAGATCTGATGTGCCTGCAACGAGATTGAGGGCACATGGTGAGTTAGGGTTTTGAAATCAAGAGAAGAGAGAGATCGAAGGGGGAGAAATCACATGCCTGTGTAGACCTCAGATCCACAACACCTACAATACAACGACAGAGATGGGGAAGGATATGAGCACCAAATCGATGAACACTAGAGGAGAGTAGAGGAGAAGAGGAGAAGGAGCACCTACCAGCGGAGCCGACGGGAAGCAACGAGTGAGGAACTGAGAGGGCGGTGGCGAGGGAGGGGAGCGGTGAATGGCGCGAAAAGGGAGGTAACCCTAGCGAGTTCGCGCCATCTTCAGACGGCCGAAAATCGGAGAGCGCACGCGTACAGGAGAGCACCGCGCGAGCCAGGCCCGAGAGGAACGCCCGATTCCTGCGTTTCCACGGAGCCTGGCTGAGGGAGAGGATTTGCATGCGCAGGGCCAGGCCGAGGTGGACGACCAGGAAACCAAACACCGGTACCCTGCATCCCGGCAGCCTGGTTAAGGCGGATGCAGGGAACCAATCACGCCCCTCCTCAACCAGATCGTCTCCTCCGCTCCATTCCATCACCTCCCAGATCCAGCTCGAAAAAATCACGGAACCCTCGTCACCCACGTCGCCGCCTGCACCCCACCACCCACATCGCCTGACGCCTCCCAACTCCCTGCCATATCCCTGAGAAGGAAGACGTCGCCGGTGCTCTCGCCCGCGCTCATCAATCCTCTTGCCGTCCACATCGTCGATCGCGCCCGCGCCGCCGTCCTCGGCTTTCCCTCCCTGCCGCGAAGCAGCGCCCGCCGCCGGACGCCATCCACCTTGCTGGTCGCGCCCGCACCATCGTCCTCGCGCCGCCCCGATCCATCGACGTCGGTCCCTCCCTGCCGCGAAGCAACGCCCGCACTATCGTCCTTGCGCTGCCCCGATCCATCGACGCCGGTGACTCCTTTCCCTCCCAGCCGCGAAGCAGCGCCCGCACCATCGTCCTTGCGCTGCCCCGATCTATCGACGCCGGTGACTCATTTCCCTCCCTGCAGTGAAGCAGCGCTCGCCATCGGACGACACCGCCGCTCGACGCCGCTGGAAACACCGGTCTCCCCTCCACCTAATCCTGAATGCAAAATCCATGTCCTGCAGTGTGATGCGCCTACAAATTTTCCCATATTTGTTGTGGGACAGGGGGGCTCGGCATCTCCTGATGTGATGAGCAATGTATCTCTGAATAACAAAAATTAAATAGCTTGTTTCCTATTAGTTGTTCTGAATAAGATCCATGTGTTTCATTGTTTTGTTGTTCTGAACAAATTAACCGCTTCATCTTTAAACCTGCACCTTAGGCCTCACACATTCTGACATTCCCTTGGTTGACATGGATTTTAATGTGTTGAGGAAAAAAGTCAGATTTACTCCGTGTTGATGCTTTATTCTATCTCTTTATCCAGAAAAGGAGTGGTAATAGAAATATTTTACAAGCACAACTGACAAGAAATTTGGGCATTTAGTTCACCTTCACAATCACTTTTGGAAGCGCGGGTTTGAGGTAATGTGGTTCAAGCTACAGTTTGCGCGGGTTCAATGACAATGATTTGCTGCAAAAATCATTTAACTGTAAATTGCAACCATTGGCAAGAAAAATAAAATTATCAGCTGATGTATCAAACCTGAAATTGTTTTTGTACCTCAGATTTTAACCTGAAATTGTTCTGCTATGACTAGGACTATGCATGCCATTCTCCACTTTGCATTGTTTAGTTGTGCTGTGATTTATTAACATACAACTTTGTTGAGCATGGCATTCTCCACTTTGCTCTATACTTATTAGTATCATTATAGTTGTTTCATTGTTATTTAAAGTGACTTTTAATTTTAACATCATTCATTGCTTTTCTCTATTGCTTAGCAATATTGACAATGAGTGCTCCACGATCAGGGTTCTAGGCTGCTCCTGTGTTGTTAGCAAAGGTGACTATCTGATGTTTTCTACTCTACTACTATAAGTAGCTACTTGTGATTATCTATATCTCTACTCTACTTATATTATTACTGTTGTTGTACTTCTTTAAAAGTACTTATTATGTCCATGGTCCAACCAGTTTGTGTAATCTTTTTGCCATTCAGTTGTGTACACACCAGTAATGCTTTCACATCATGTATCGTTGTGTACATACACTATTTTCATGTAACCTATTTGTCATTCAGCTTTTGACCATCCAGCCTCATGTTTCTGTTCTCATCCTGCGTTCTATTATGTAAGCTGGAAATAGTGTTATGTGAGATTTTAGGCAATCCTACTATATAATAATATTTTGCCCTCCATGCCTATATGCACAACTCTTTCTTTCTAACAGACAAATATCTCTACAACTAAAATGTTTGTAGACAAAGCATTCTATCTTATCTTAAAATTGTTATTATGTCAATTTCCTATCTCATGCAGAGTTACTTTGGTTCTTCTTTGACTGTATCAACCTGAAAATCAGAACTGAAAGTTACTTTAGCGCTTTTCTGTTAGAACCCTGATTATTGCAAGGTTTTTTATATTGGCTAATTTATTTGTTGAGTTAGCAAACTTTGATATTACAACCTGTTCAAGAGCAAAGATTCTTTATAGCCAAGTCAAAATCAAAACTGTTTAGATGCTAATAAGAGCATGTACATGGGTAAAATAAATTCGGTGTTCCTACAGATCCTAAACTTGCAAGAACAATTGACAGATCTTCTGTTTTTTCATGAGACAGTCGGGTTTTAAAATTTCTTAACCTTTAATCAATTTTAGACGTTCAATAAGCGACTATTACGTTGGTCAGAACTATAGTGCTTAATTTTAGTACTTTGTACAGATTAACACATTTACTCATGTTCTGAATATTGGTCGAGTCCAATGGCAGTTTAAGATAGATGGAAAGAAGTGTTAGTCGAGTCCAATGGCAGTTTAAGATGGAAGGAAGTGTTGGTCGAGTCCAATGGAGTCGAGTCCTTCATTTCTTATTTCTTTTTTTTCCTGTTGCCTGATAGATTGGTAAGATAGAAACAAAGAGGTATGATATTTTTACTTGTTGTGTTAGCTTGCCTTTGTCGATCTTCTTGCTGGAGCTTTGGCCAATCGATGGTAGGGTACTAGCTATAGGAATATGCTCTGTTTAATTATCCTTGCAATATTATTTGCTTGTTTATAAGGCACTAGAGCAATAGAGCATAGCAGTTCTCTTTCAGTTCAGAAGCAGTTCTCTTTCAGTTCAGCAATTGAGTCATCTTGGGAACAGTGCAGTGACCAAAAAAGGATGCAGTACCACATATAAATCTGTCTGAACCCAATAACTTGTTTTCTGACCAAAGTGAACTTTTGTAATTTGAATCCCAGTAACTTCTCCAGGTTTGTTTGGGATTCATGATAGCTAAAGTTTCAATCCCTGTAATTTTAGTGAACAAAATTCATATGGCAGCACGATCTTATTTCAGTTTTGATGTCCTAAAGAAACAAAAGGCATTAATTATTTTTATTTAGAAGCATCTTTGATACATCATAGGTTCAAACTGGGCGTGTAAAAATAATTCTTTCGAACAGGCAAAAATATCAACAGAGAAGTGTTGCTTGCGACATGTTTTATTTTGCATCTTGCCTTCTTGTTTTACTCACACACTAATCCAATTATTTTAAAAAACACCGAACACATGTTCACTTGATTCCAGTACTGAATTTCATTATAGCTTTTAAGTGCTAATTGCATTATTTTATTATAGATTCGTTCAATGGATAATAATTCTCATACCCCATTGGGAGACAAGACTAACACCTCTAAAGAAGGTAATATAACATCGTCTCATCAAATATTACATGACATGTGCAATGTGTATGTTAAACTTATATTAATTCAAAATTAACTGTAGTCGATGCCAAAGAACGTAAGAGAGAAAGGGATAGAGCTCGATGGCAACAACAAAAGAATGTGATTAATAAGAGGCGTCGTGAGGCCTATTATCAGAGAAAAAAGCAACATGTCATTGGCACTACCAGTTGTAATGCATCCTAAACATATTAATATTGTCATGTGGTACTGAACTAACATGTATTCTTTTACATATATATCTATTGCGTAAATATTTTGTAGATGATTATGCCTTATCAAATAAGGAAAATATGGATCCTATTGAAACAAATGATTGGTTTCATAGGAATGATTCCTATCAGACCAACAATATTGTTGATGAGAATATGTCCACTCGATCATCATGTAATTACAGATGCCGAAGTCCTCCTTGAAAGTGATATTGCAATAATGACTCAATAAAACTAATGGTTGTATTTATATGTATTGATAGATGAGCCAGAAATGGAGACTATAGCGAAGGAGAGCACAATTGATTTCACCAATACCCCTACTACCTACACTAATAAAACATGTGTGCAAAGTACATCACGAAGTAACTATTTTAGTGAGAGGTACAAAAATATGACTCCCGCACAAAGGAAATCAAGACGTGAGCGTCAAAGACTGCATAATAGCGGAACCCAACGTAAAGAAGCATTGAAAATATCTGACAAAAAATTTAGAGAGATGCGAAAGCACACCTTACACCCGGAGTCTATCGCCATGGAGAACCCACTGTATATTCATGAGGATGTGTGGCCCCCTGCAGTTGCATCTAGAGCTCATGGATCCACAACGAACTCCAATGATTGGGTTATTCCAGAGTCCAGAGCTCATGGATCCACAACAAACTCCAGTGATTGGGTTATTCCAGAGTCGAGTGCAACACCTCTTTATATTCCTCTACCTCATGAGGAAGCCGATGATGAAGGATGTGATGAGTTACTACCGAGCCATATGAAACAAAGAGCACATGTTCCATTTGGACAAAGGCATGCATTGTTAACCCATCGTAACAAGATATTTGAGCATCGCATTGGTTCGAACACAAGGGCATCTAATAAAGCTGGTGACTACTCGGCTAAAAACCAAGTGGGTGTTAACACACCCTTGCCTCAATCAGCTGTTACCGATAACGGTAAATATTGATCTCTCATTATCTGATTTAGGTGAACTATATATCATATTATACTAATTGATCCATGATCATTCCATGATTAACAGAAAGGGTAGGACCCAACCTTCTTGTGTCATCAACCACATCGATGTCACCACTATTTGATGATTGTGAATGTATGGATGAAGAGCACCTAAATGATAACACACACTTGCCTCAATTAGTCATAACCAACAACTGTAAATATTGATGCCTCATTATTCCATTTAGGTGACCTGTATTATATACCATATTATACCTAACTCATGGATGTTCATTACATGGTTATCAGAAAGGACAGGACCTAGCCTTCAACCTAGGTTAGATGCACCGACGACACCACTATTTAATGGCAGTAGTAATTTACACTATTTTCTAACATTCTATAAACTATTTGAAGTTCTTTGTTTATTATTGCTCGTAGTTCTACTAACTCACGAATCTTTTGCGATCATAGATGATGATGATGGAGATATATTTGAAGAGGATGAGGAAGAGGATGAGGGGTACCTGTTTGCTGGGCAAGGCATTTCTGTGAAATACTAAATAGAAATCAAATCTTAGCACTCCTATATCTAAACTATTGGGTTTTAAATGTCATTTCAGATGAGGAGGATAATGACAATATCCAAGACAATGACCTTGCAGAAGACACAACTTCTGTCCCTGAAGTACCTGATCGATATGAAAAGGTGTATAGTAACATGCCTACAGAAATCCATATGCTAAAACCTGTCGCAAATTGTGAACATTGCAATGCGAAAAGGTTTGAGCATGAGCCACGTGGGTTTTGTTGTCGCAACGGAAAGGTTGAGCTCAATGAACTGGACGTACCTGATGAGCTTATGAGGCTTTGGTCATGTAATGACGCAGATGCTAGGCACTTTCGTAACAGTATTAGATTTTTCAATGGACATTTCTCTTTCACTTCTCTATATTGTCGCCTCGATAGTGCTACTGCAAGCATGAAAAATAGTGGCATATACACCTTTCGTGCACATGGTCAGATCTATCATAACATAAGGTCATTTGGCAAAGAAGATGGTGAGGAGCCAAGACATCTTGAGCTTTACTTCTACGATGACGATCCAAGCCTTGAGCATCGCTATCAACGATGTCGTGAAGAGAAGCTCCAAAAAGACAAGGAAGTCATTGATAAACTTGTAGCCATCCTTCATGGCAACCCATACTCACAAAATCTTAGGGGTATGGGCCAGACTGACCACATTGAGGACTATTGTGTCACACTAAACCTTGACCAGAGGCTAGACCAGAGAACATACAACGTGCTATTAACTTCAGAAGTGGCTGCTGTTTGGATCGAGGGAAGTGAACTCCTTGGTCAGTTCCAGAATAGTGTTATCCTGCATGGGAAAGATAGAAGCAGACACGGCATTCGCTCATACCATGGATGTTATGACGCTCTTTCATACCCTCTATTCTTCCCTAGGGGTGAGCTTGGGTGGCACATGGATATTCCGAAGAAAGGAGTTAGTATGGAAGAAGTCATCGAGTATCGGGCCCTACAGAAAGCTTGTAGTGGGTCAGAAGAAGAAACAGGTTTGCTATTCTTCTTATTTAAATACTTCACATTCATGTACCTCAATGGTTATTCTACAAACACTATAATTTATGGCTATTTTTTGTAGACTCTCCTGGTAGACTTTGTGTGTCCGTACGTGACTACTACTGCTACAAGTTTCAGATGCGTCCAGGAATATTTAACCCCATACTTTACAGCAAGCGTCGATTCCAACAATTTGCTGTTGACACGTACATCAAGATTGAGAGCTCTCGGTTAGATTATATACGCAACCATCAGAAGGAGATTAGGGCTGACCTATACCAAGGATTGGTGGATAGCCTGCATGCTGGTGAAGGTAGATCAGAAGTTGTTGGAAAGCAGACAGTGATGCCTTCATCATTTATTGGAGGTCCACGTGACATGAGGCGTCGATACATGGACGCCATGGCTCTGGTCCGGAGGTTTGGTAAACCAGACATCTTCCTCACGATGACATGTAACCTAAACTGGGAAGAGATCAAGCGTGAACTCTATCCTGGCCAAACACCACAGGATCGTCCAGATCTCGTTGTTCGGGTCTTCAAAGCAAAACTAGAAGAGCTAAAGGATAAGCTACTAAAAAAGGATATCCTTGCAAAGGTCCGAGCACATGTGTATGTTGCTGAGTTTCAAAAGAGGGGTCTTCCACATGCACATTTTTTGCTAATCATGGATAGGAAGTACAAAATCACATGCCCAGAGCAGTATGATCTACTCATCTCAGCTGAACTCCCAAACAAGAAGTACCCAGTCTTGTACAAGATGGTTACCAAGCATATGATGCATGGCCCTTGTGGAGTGCTTAATCGCGATTGCCCATGCACAAAGGGTCGTGATTCATGCAAGAACTGTTATCCTCGACCTTTTTGTGATGTCACAATACAGGGTAAGGATTCATACCCGGTTTACAGACGACGTGAAGATGGTCGAAAGGAAAAGGTTCGTGGCCATGAGCTTGACAACAGATGGGTCGTGCCTTACAACCCATATCTCCTTCGTCTGTTCAACTGCCACATCAATGTTGAGGCATGTGGGAGCATCAAGGCAGTCAAGTATTTATTTAAGTACATTTACAAGGGTCATGATCGGGCATCTGTGGCTATGAGAGAGGCTGGCAAGGATGATAGTGAAGGGGACATTGATGAGATCAAGCAGTATAGAGATGCTAGATGGGTAACCCCCCTGAAGCCTTATGGAGGATATATGGTTTTGATTTGAGTGATAGGTACCCTGTTGTTTTGTCCTTGCAACTACATCCTCCAGACATGCACATGGTGTCATTTCACCGGCACCAGGGGGTTCGACGAGTGCTTGATCGTCCAGGTGTTGAAAAGTCAATGCTTACAGCGTACTTCGAGAAAAATAGGACAAATGAAACAGCCCGAGGTATATTGTACTGAGACTTTCCCGAGTTCTTTACGTGGCAAGCACAGGGTAAAGTTTGGCAAAAGAGGGTACATCATAATACATTACGACAAATTGGAAGAATCGTATCTGCCAATCCAGCCGAGGGGGAGCGTTACTATCTTAGGGTTCTCCTGAACCACGTGGCAGGTGCAACCTCCTTTGAGTGTCTAAGGACCGTTGATGGCGTACTCCTACCGACCTTTCGTGAAGCTGCAGAAAGAAGGGGCTTAATCGAAGAGGACAACACGTTGGACGAGAGTCTTGCTGAGGCAACTGACTGGATGATGCCATATGCGCTGCGAAGGCTCTTTGCAACAATATTGGTATTTTGTGAGCCTAGCGATGTGTTCGAACTATGGGAGAAACACAAGGAGGCAATGTCGGAGGATTACAAGCACAATAATCAATCCACCTTCATGGTGGAGTAGATGGTCCTCATAGATATTCGAAAATTGCTACAATCAATTCAAAAGGATATAAAGATGTACCCACTTCCTGATATCGATGACACATATGACGCCTCTCGTGATATTCCTAGAGAGATTTTTGAAGAGGCTAGCGAGGATGATGTGGCTCTTTCAGACACCCTTAATGAGGAGCAGCGAGCTGCATACGACGAGATTATGTCATCGGTTGATACCGAACATGGGGGTCTCTTCTTTGTGGACGGTCCTGGTGGGACTGGAAAGACTTATTTGTACAAAGCTCTTCTCGCTACTATACGTAGTCAGAAAAAGATTGCTGTGGCAACAGCTACGTCTGGTGTTGCGGCTTCAATAATGCCTGGTGGCAGAACCTCCCACTCGCGCTTCAAAATTCCCCTTACCATCGACAATGGGGCCTTCTGCAACTTCACAAAACAAAGTGGTACCGCCAAGCTTCTTCGAGCATCATCTCTCATTATTTGGGATGAGGCTAGCATGACAAAGAGGCAGGTTGTCGAGGTGCTGGACAACAGTTTTGGTGATATAATGGACCGACCTGAGCTACCATTCGGAGGGAAGACTGTGGTATTTGGTGGAGATTTCAGACAGGTTCTTCCCGTTGTTCGGAGAGGGTCGAGGGCTCAGGTAATCGGTGCCTCGCTGCGAATGTTGTACCTTTGGGATTCCATGCGACATCTAAAACTGGTGCATAACATGAGGGCAAAGAGCGACCCATGGTTTGCAAAATACTTGTTGCGTGTTGGTGGAGGTTCTGAGGAGGAGAATGGTGATGATGAAATCTGTCTTCCTCGTGACATATGTGTACCACACACGGGGGAAGATAGTGATCTTGATAATCTAATTGATTGCATATTCCCTAACCTCAATGCAAATATGTCAAGCAAAGATTATATCACTTCTCGAGCAATATTATCTACGCGGAACGACTGGGTAGATATGATTAATATGAAGATGATAGATCATTTCCACGGCGATGAGATGGTGTACCACAGCTTTTACTGTGCGGTGGATGATCCGCACAACTACTATCCTGAGGAATTCCTTAACACTTTGACACCAAATGGTCTACCGCCACATGTGCTAAAGCTAAAGATTGGTTGTCCAGTCATATTGCTTAGAAACATTGACCCCGCGAATGGACTTTGTAATGGTACTAGACTTATCATACGAGGGTTCCAAAAGAATACCATAGACGCAGAAATTGTGTTGGGACAACATGTTGGAAAGCGAGTTTTTCTGCCTCGCATACCCTTATGCCCGTCCGACGATGAGATGTTCCCTTTCCAATTTAAGCGAAAGCAGTTCCCTATTTGGCTCAGCTTTGCAATGACCATCAACAAAGCACAGGGACAGACTATACCTAACGTCGGGGTATACTTGCCGGAACCAGTGTTCTCACACAGTCAATTGTATGTAGCGCTATCAAGAGCCACAGCAAGATCGAACATTAGGATTCTAGCTGTGTCGCCTACTGAGAAAGACATAAGTAAGGGAAAGGGGAAGAAGAAACTGGCAAAAGATATATTCACAAGAAATATCGTATATAAAGAGGTTCTAACTCCATAAAAGAGGTAATGTCTCACGCGTCGATACATATTTTTTCAATATAGTAAACAATACTTTAGCTTTAAGAATTAAGAAACATCTTAAATGCAGGATACTACTACCTACAACTTCAGCTGCAAGAAATCAAACACCTTATCTTGGGCTTCAAAATCTTCTAGATCATTTTTTTTATTGGTGATCAGTTGCAAGTGTTATTATTTATGATCAGATGGCTTACAATTAATCAGTATTATTTGTTTTATTTTTTGGTGTTTTTTTAAGGCTCTTCACATTAATTATATGGTTAGTAGGACACAATTTATGTTTAAATATAATTATTTTATTCTATAGTTTTTTTGTACGGAGTAAGTGTTATTCTTTATGATCCGATGATTTTTTTCTTACTCCCGTCGCAACGGGCACTTAACTAGTTATTATTAAAAACCAATTCGTATGATCCGCATCGCAGTCGGTCGGAGGGCCACGCCACACCAAAATCACGATGTGACGCAAGTTTGGTAACGAAACGATCGACAGCAACAGTCGCACATGCAAGGCACGCTACGCGACGCTCATCGCGCCCGGGCCGTCGTTCCTCTTGTCTTCACGTGTGGGTGGGTGTGCCAACTGTGCCGCTGTGTGGGGCAGTAAGCGTGAGAGCATGTTTGTTCTGTGAAGCTCAAGGTCACGTCACGTTTGACAGAGCTCCTTCGCCAGCTTCTGGAGCAGTTTGGAGTTGTTTTGTGCCAAACAGGATAAAATAAAACGGCTCTACTTATAAAGCCCCTTAAATCGCGCTCTCACAGAGGTTTGACATGGGGATGAAGCCAAAAAATAGTGGCTTCACCTCATCCTACATAGCGTTGTGTGAGAGCATATTTTAAGGAATTTTGTATGTGGAACTGTTTTGGCAAACGATTTAACAAAACGGATCTAGCTTCACAGGTAGAGCTGTTCATGGAGCTGAAGCCCCCAAAAAATAACTTCACTCGTGAAGTGAAGCCGTGCCAAATGGGTCCTAAATATCACGGAGTACTCCCTCCGTCTCAAAATAAACGTCACTAAAAAAACCGTGTTTGCCTCACAAACACGTTTCCCCGGTGACGTCTAAAAAGAGGGAGGGAGTAGAGTATAATACGAAAAAAACGCTCCGTCACGTGCGCGGTTACTTAATTTCTCCTCCAACTATTTTTGACGAGTTTACACACGTCCATGCAGCACATCTTGGAGTTAATTAATTAATTATAATTACTAGCACAGCAAAAGAATCTCTCGTTTCGTTTGTGCGGTAAAATTACACCGATCGGGCTACTAATTCTGACAGTCAACAAGAGCTGGGAATAAAATGACCCGTCGTACGGTCTGTGCGTGTGGCCGCGACGAGGCGGCACCACCGTACTCGTATCGTACAGTAATGTGACAAGCGCACATCTCTTGTGTCGGGTTGGCCGTGCATGCGCCCGTGCCCCGCCATGGATAGCGGATCCGCAATAAATTGGTACGGCACGGGACAAGACAAAGGCTGGCGCTGCGGTTCCCGCGTCGCGTTACAGCAGCACACTGCGAAACCCTGCCGCCCCTGCCTGTCTATTCGATCGCCCAAGCGATAGTCACTCGCTGCTCTTTCGACACGGCGGACACGCAGATCGGTTTGTTGGCTCGTTGCAGCAGCAAGTTCTGGCGTACGGCGGAGACCCCCGCCCCGCGCACAAGTGAACTGCGGTGTGGCTGGCCTCGCCGTCCGGATCGCCGCCGGGTGCCGCTGCGGCGCTGCCCATGCCCCCACGGCTCACAAACAAACAAATCGCGTTCTTTTTCGTTTCAAAATCAGACAACCCCTGGGAGACGAGAGAGCTGTGAAGTTCAACAGGAGTTGTTAGTATCTCAACCATCTAGATTCGATTTCTCCTCAACTCAATTTTTTTTTTTTTGAATCTGTGTTAACTTCCATTACTCAGCTGACAAATCATCAGCAACAATTACAGACACAGATTGAGGTAAAGAGGCACTGAATTCCTCTTCACCCACACCACACACAAAGCCCAGAGCCGCTAGTTCGTGAGCAGCTCTATTACAGTCTCTAGGAGCGAAAGCACACTCAAAACTATTAAAATTCAGAGCTACCAAGAGCTTGATCTCCATCACATGCCATCCAACATCAGCATGATCATAGGCGTTGGACTTGAGTGCCGTCACCACTTCCTGGGCATCAGTTTCAAGTATCAGATTACCAATTCCGAGGTCCACCGCTAGCTGTGCTCCTTGCAAGCATGCGATTAGCTCAGCCTGCATCGAGTTTAGAAGGTGGTTTACCCGGCCTTTGCCTGTCATGACTACGTCACCATCATGATCTCGGATGAGCACGCCCCAGCTGCCAACCCGGGCCTCAGGAAAGAAAGAGCCATCGCAATTGAGCTTGAGAACATCAGTAGGAGGCCTAGACCACCTATGCCTCCGACGTTCAAGCGCTACATTCGGAGATTTCTCTGCCTCTGTCAATTTCAACTCCTGCACATACATCTCCACACTCCGAGCTATCACTTGTGGCGGTCTCCTCCTTCCTTCCTCTCTTATAGCATTTCGTTCAGACCATGTGAACCAAAGCGCAACGATCATCAAGAGCTTCCTATGCGCCGACGCCCCCAGAATGAATTCCACAACTTCAGTAGCTGATTGTGATTGTGCCAGCACTTCCCTTTCGGCTCCTAGTCCCAGCAAACCCCATAAATCTTGGGCCGTGTCACACTTGAAAAACAGATGACCCCCATCTTCGCCAACCTGATTGCACACCGGACATCTCGGGTCAATTTTCATCCCTTTGCGGATCAAGTTGTCACACAGCGGGTGACTGTTATGTGAAAGTCTCCATAAGAAATGCTTTACCTTGTTTGGACAAGGAACTCTCCACAAATTCTTCCACATATTTGCCGATGCTAAATTTCTCCTCAACTCAATTTTGGTTGTGCATATTTCCCTTCTCAGCGAGAACCATCTACCTACTCCTAGGTCTGTCGTTCTTTATTTTTTTGATTTAAGAAAAAAAGGCAGTACCACCTTACTCCTAAGCTATGTACTCCTAGGTCTGGAGGACGTTTAGGACATGAGTGTGATTACCAAGGAGTCATTAATTATAGAGTATTTTTCCTTCTTTGCCTTTATTAAATAGAGCTGTGAGTGCATTCTATACATGAAACAAACCGAGTTCAAATGGCTAACATATTGACGTGATTGTCCTGTGTATCGAGGTCGCTGGGTCGATTCCTAGCAGTGGCCACTATTTTTTTTTTGCTGTTGGCCCGATTTTGCATGTGTGCGGGAGTGGGACTGCATGCGCGTGCTGTGAATGAGCGGTCTCTTCAATCAAGGAGTCGGCGCACAGAAGCAGCGCAGACGTACTCCTTTTGCACAACCCAGTCTGTGGCTAGGACGTCCTCTAATTAGGATACGGACGGAGTACTTCTTTGTTTTACATTATTGTCTATTGGCACTTTTTGCATGAACGAAGAAGAAGAATTAACCAAGAACGAGGAGCACACCTAGTTCACTAATGCACAAATTTTCCGTGATGTGGGAATGTTAACCTAAAAAATACTTAATGAGGTCGGTACTTTTCATTGAAAACCATGTAGAATGATGGGTGCGCTGCACCTATTGATGGATGATGGTTAGTCGCTACTCAGTCTAGTTCACCGGCAAATTAAGCTTCCCGGAGATCACTGAGATTTTTTGTTTCTTCTTTTTAGATTAGAGGGAAAAAAAGAGAAATAATACAGCTCCTATTGGTGGCCCGAGAGAATATAAAGGACGATCGATTGTTTCCTTCACCCGAAACGAGTGACGTTATTTTGAGTTATCAAACGCAGTTATGATCAGAACTTTGGTTACAGATGTTTTATCAATTGTGGTATAGAAACTTTGTTTTAAGAAAAGGAATACATATGTACCCTTTCACACATATCCAAACTTAAGAGAGAGACAAAATAATTTGTAGTAATGTTTAGAATGGAATTAATCATCAAACTACGCTTGATTTTTTTATTGTGTACGACAATAATTTTGTTGGAGGGAGCAACATCTATTTGAACATTTTTTTTGTTCCTGCACTCTACCTAAAGATGGCAACGGGTACCCGATATCCGATACCCAACGGGTATTTGATCCCAAAATGACAAAAAACGCTATGTCAAAAAGAAAGAAATTCTAGGTTTAATATGTTTTCCTAAACAGTAAACGGTAAACAGTCGGTCACTCTTTGTTTAGCGTTTAGGCCGTTTAAACGGTGTTTAAACGGAGTTAAACGGCCTAAACGGTTTTGTATGGTAACACTAAAATATACATATTTGTGTATGTAAAAATTAAATTTGATAGAAACTGTACATATTTGCACATGTAAAAAATAAATATTATACCAAATAATATTTTTGGAAGAAATCTAAATCCCACAACATTTCATATACTCACAATGTTAATTAGTTTTGTGTTGATTATGGTAGTCGTAGTCCTCTAATTAACCAAATTATGGATTAAATGGTTGTTTAGATCATTTAATCATGTATAAACTGATTTTCTTTAGACCATTTAGACGGGTTTAAACGGTTTAAACGGGTTTAAACGGTCCAACCATTTAATTCACTGTTTAGGGCCTAAACAAAACAGATGGCCTCTGTTTACCGTTTAAACGGTGTTTAAACGGACTAAACGGCCGTTTAGGCGAATAGAGAATTAAAGTCAGACTATATTTTTTGACCTAGCACTATAGTAGTGTGAACAGCCCAGCTGGCTCTGGCCGCTGTCCTCGCCGGATTTTTACTAGTAAAAATCAGACCGGAATCTCCGCGCTCTAAACAGCTTAGAAGTTACTGTAGAAAACAAGTTTTTGGCACTACTGTGCACAGTACTCCGTATGGATAAAACATTTGCGAGTTTTCTTACGAACAATACCAGATAGTATTACCGAGGCGCAGTATCTGTCAATCACAAAGTCACGGTAGCCTTGACTCGTGAGGACACAGCGATCAACAGAATTAATTGTCCGGTAAACTCCAAGCGATCAACCGAACTGTCCGGTTAAACTCAAGCAGTCTGTACTGTACTAGTAATCCAGAATAGCTTCTCGAGTTTATCCGGAAATGGTCCTGGTACTGCTGGGAGGCTGCAGCAGCTCCCCAGTTGCAGTCACGCAACAGGCCAAAACAGCAACGACACATCAACTCGAACAACTGTTTATTCCTTGCCTTGCCGAGGAGAGAGAGAAACAGGGAATACTCCCTCAGTCTTTTTTTTATTAATTATCCTCCAGAAATGGTGGGAAACACGGATTTCTAGAGACAGTTATTTGGGGACGGAGGAAGTACTGTACTTTTCCTTGCAGCATGGTACTCCCTCCGTCACTGAATAAGTGCCACCATTAATGTGCGTGATACATGTTTGACTTAATTTGTAGAAAATACTCCCTCCATTTTTTTATAAGTGACGTATTTGGTTTTGGAAAAAAGTCGTAAATAAGTGTCGCTTACTTCGCTCGTAAAGCCAACAGTTAAAAAGTGCCTCATAGTTTGCATGTAGGCATACAGAAAGAGGTGGATGCATGATAAGCCCAGAAATCGAAAAGTTAAAAACGGCTTTAGCCTAGAAATGAGAAGATAATTGCTTAGAATAAATCTCATCCTTGGTACGTGGAGCCAAATCAAATACGTCACTTTATAAAGAAACGGAGGGAGTATGTGTAATATTTATATTTTTTAAGTATTTTTTATTAAAAAAACTAGATGTAAAGATCTTTTCTATGATACTAATTACTTAACATAAATATTACTATATTTTAATATATAATTACCGGCAGTTTTTTCTTGAAAAACGAGAACGACACTTATTTAGGGATGAAGGTAGTATGGTTGGACCGTACAAAGTACTAACTCCTGGTCCATAAAAACATATAACTATGGGTTTCGTGCTCAGAAAAGTAATTTATATTTAACCACGTTTTTAATGAATAATATTAATATTTATTAATTTAAATAAATTTATTATAAAAGTACATTTCATAATTAATTTAATGATGTTTATTTGATATCATAAGTATTAATATATTTTATCTATAATTATTTAAACTTAAGATACTAGGAGTATTAAATGTAGATTAAAAAATAATTAATTTTGTGAGAAAAAAATTTTAGTCTATAATTTGATAATATTGTGTTACACTAAATATATACTAATAATAGATTAATTAGTTTTAATAAATTTATCTCACGATTCATAATTTATGTTTTTTTATTAGTCTATTTTTAATAAACTAAATTAGTGACTAGAACATCAAATGTGGCATTCCAAAATTTTGCATCCATCTACTCCATGGCCAAAACGAAATTCCAAGCACACACGTCAGTGCTCCTACTTCTTGCTACTCTCTTCATCCTTAATTAATTGTCATTGTTGGTGTTCGACTGTTCGTGCAACAAGTTTAACTCGATTTATAATAAATACATATAACATTTGTATCTTTAAATATTTTTTTAAAAACTAGATTTAAAGATCTTTCTAATAATACTAATTATATATGATAAGTATTAATATTTCTTAATATATATTTAGTAAAATATATTTGTCAGAAAGCGAAAACGACGCTTATTGTCTTATTGACGCTTATTGAGGGGTAGGCTACGAAGTTACGCCCACAACACAAGTTTCCTTTGCTTGCCACAGAGAATCACACACGAGCGGCGAGCGGCGAGCGGCGAGCAACGAGCTAACGAGACAGGCCCGAACAGAAGCAGCCACACCACAAGGCACAAGCTGCCGTGCCCGTCAGGATGCGCATGGGTGCCGTGAAACTGTGCAAGGGCCCTGCAGTGCCGCCGGGACCAAGCAAGGGGCCGGGCTCGTCACTCGTCTGGACGCGCGCAGGTGCAGTCGTGCAGTGCCAACAAACTATTCGCGCGCGCAGTGGCAGCGGCAACGGCGTCACGACCTCTCCCTGTCCGTGGCTGACGGCGGGCCCGCCACGCTCACATGGCCGTGTCCGTTCCCCGTCCCCCCGCCCGTACCAGTCAGTGTACCGCGCCAATGCCGCTCAAGGAGTACGGTGGCCGAGGCCGAGCCACCGGCGGCAGGCCAGTACGTCGCCGTCCGTCGGTCGCGCCGCTGGGCATCCGGCGCCCTGCGCCGTCACCATGTCGACATCGACATGCATAGCCACGGCACGAGAGCATCTGCCTCCTTTCCGCGGCCTCCCGGCCTGGTGGTGGTGTTCGTCGTGTCGTGTGAGTCCATCGGCGTTATTGCGGATCGATACCGGAGAAACACCACAAACCACGTGTGGGTCCGTCGGTGAGCTAGCCGCGCGCGTACGCTGTGCTGTGCCCTGCTGCGCCGCCGGCTGCCGCCTCATGCCCCCCTATCCCATACCATCGGAGGCGGGCTGGGCTGCCTGGCGGTTCCACCATCCCAAGGGGCAAAGCAGTTGTGTACCCTATTTGTCGCGCGGAAAAAGTCCACTTTTCCTCCCTCAACTTTCGAGCAAGTCCGTTTCCCCCCCTCAACTTTAAAACCGCACAAACAACCTCCCTCAACTTTTGAAACCGTGCATTTTACCTCCCTGACCGGTTTTAGACGGTGGTTTTGCTACAATAACAGTGGTTTTGCTACAGTTACAGTGGTTTTGTCTTTTTCTTTTTATTTATTTATTTATTTTCGCGGAATCTTTGAAAAATTATAGTAAATCACAGAAAAAATATAAAATAGAAAATCCAAATTTTTTGGACTCCACATGAGTAGATCTATACAGTGAACATATAATATGGTATACTTCAGTACAAAGTTTTTGTTGTGGTTTTAGATCTATGTTTTTTTAATTAAAGTAAATTTATAACCAAGGTATACATGATTCAGTTAGCATAATTTTTTTTACTATAGTTGAAGCATACAATAATTAGCCCACTATAAAAATTTGACCATAATTGAACTATAGAAATTGTAGCTATGAATTATTCCAAATAATTACAGAAAACATATTATTGTATGGAATTAATTGTAATAATTCATAGCTGCAGTTTCTATAGTCTAATTATGTCTAATTATGGTAAAAATTTTATAGTGGGCTAACTATTATATTCTTCAACTGTATCAAAAAACTTATACTCATTGGATCATGTATAACTTAGTTATAATTTTTTTAGTTACAGAAAAGCATAAATCTAAAGCTACAACAAAAAAATTGTACTAAAGTATATCATATTATATGTTCACCGTATAAATCTACCCATGTAGAGTCCAACAAAATTATATTTTTTATTTTATGATTTTTCTATGATTTACTATGATTTTTCAAAACTTCAGCGAAAATAAATAAAAAAAGAAAAAGACCAAAACCACTGTTACTATAGCAAAACCACCGTCCAAAACCGGCCAGGGAGGTAAAATATACGGTTTTAAAAGTTAAGGGCGGATGTTCGTCCGGTTTTGAAGTTGACGACAGACTTCCTCAAAAGTCGAGTGAGGGAAACTGGACTTTTTCGTTTGTTGCGCCGCGCCGGTTGCTATCGATCGGGCCGCAGAGGATGCGATCCGACGGCTCCCGTCTCGTCTCCCCTGCGCTGCGGGCCTGCGGCCGGGCACTGGCGCCACCACTGCCCATGCCCATGTCGCTGCCGCGACTCCTGTTCGTACTATTGGACCATGCATGCGCCGGCGGGGCCCAGCGCGCGCAGGTGGCAAATGGCAACCAGGTCCAGCCCACCACCACCCTCCGCGCCGCTCCGGCGCCATTGGACGAGCCACCGGTTTTTGTCCCTTAGGCTCGTGACGAACTGATTACTGATGCCAGTTCTTTTTTTTTTGGAAAAGGAAACTGATGCAAGTTGGCCGTCCTACTCCTGCAGACACGGACAGCAACGCATCCTAGAACTTGCTCCTTCTATGGCCATCAGCACGTACAGTACTCCTACGTGCGTGGTCCATTTGCATTTTTTTATTACTATCTTACTATATAATTGGCGGCATACTCCGTACGTACAAAATAAATATAAGTACGTACAGTGCTCCGTATACGGATTACATACGGAGCAGTAGACGACGACAACAACAAAATACCAGAACGGAACGCGATTATACTCCGTATATTTTAATAAAAAAAGCTGAGTGGAGTAGGATTCTTCGGCCCAGTACGTCGCGCATCCAGTTCCCAAACATGATCGAGGCCTTGTCTAGATGCCACAAAACTATCAACTTTTTTTTCAGTCTCTCTCCATCACATCACCATTACATCAATATTTGGACACATGCATGAAGCATTAAATATTGGTAAAATAAATAACTATACTTTTAGTATGTACATGTCGAGACGAATCTTTTGAGTCTAGTTAGACCATATTTGGACAAAATTTATCACATAACAACGAAGTCCTACAGTTGAGAAAAATTCTCAGCTTCTCGATCTAAACAAGGCGCCAGCAAGATAAATTCTCAGCTTCTCGATCTAAACAAGGCGCCAGCAAGATGGGACGCGGACCGAACAAATATCGCTAGCTCCATACACAGACACAGTAGTACATGTACACAGCACACTCACCACCCCCGACCCAATAGCATCAGTAAATTGATTGTGCGTGTCCCCCGTCCCGTGCGGCCAGCATGCACAGCGACGACGACGACACGGATCTCTGACATCACCTCCGGCCTCCCGGCCTTTCCCACAGCGCCGGCGGCCACCGGAACGGTAGATGGACTCGTGGACTCGTGGAGATGGAACGGCGACAAACGAGGGGTCGATCAGGTGGTACAACGGTAGATGGAACGGAACGGACCGCACCGGCACAAAAAAACGTGGCGTAACATTGACATGCCGATGGCGAGCAGGAGGCTCAACAGCGACGCCGTGGCGTGGGCATTGTTGTGCCCGGCAGTTGGCACTGGTGGTCTGATTGCTGCCGCGCGCCGGACCAGCGGCACGGACAGCAGTCCCAATACACACAACAGTCAGACAAGAGGCAATGGCGATTGGCGAACCCCCAACAAACAACCGGAGGCCGCGGCGAGGATCAAGCAGAGACAAACAAATCCATCCTCAAAAAAGGAAAGGAAAAAAATAAACAAAAGAGCCAGAGAAGAAGATGAACAGCAACAATTCATCAGGCCATGGCAAAATAAGGGATTTGCTATATTTCAGGCGTCTGAGATATAGCATCATCTCATCATTTCAGGCGACGACTACAACTTTTAGATCTTCATCCAATGGTCTAAATCTATTAGCACAAGTCACAATCTATTAGCACAAGTCACAAGAAACAAATGACAATTTTTTTTTTCTATAAAAGGACAAAGACAAAACTGTTCAGGCGCCTGAAATATAGGAAATGTGGCAAAATAAAGGCACGGTAGAATAGATGGCGAGACGTACTGCTAATAACATGACATACAGGGGAGCATAGAGAGAGAGAGTGATTAACGTGCCTACTAAGAGCTAATTAAGTGACACGCGTAGCGTACGGATAAGCCGGCACGTGATTAATAACCTTGGCGAGGCGTTGGCGTGGCGCAGGCAACAGAGAGGCAAGACGAGAGTGCTAGAGGCTGAGGTTGAGGTCGAGCTCCCCCGCGTCGTCGTCGTCGCCGTCGTCGTCGTTGTTGATGCTGCCGCCGTTGGCGGCGCCGGCGCAGGAGGTGGTGAGCGTGGTGGTGGTGCTGGCCGGCGACGCGGTGGTGGCGGCCGCCGAGGCCGTGGTGCCGTAGGAGCCCCTCCTCCAGTTGAGCATGTCGATCAGGTCGTCGCGGCCGGCGCCGCCGGGATGGTCGGCCGGCTGGTGCGTGGCGTAGCGCGCGCGCGGGGCGAGCACGACGCCCGCGCCGCCGCCGGCCTCGCCCGCCGCGGTCGTCGGCAGCCCCGTCCCCGCGGCTGTCCCCTCGTGGGGAGCGTAGTAGTGCAGCGCGCCGCCGGAGCCGAGGACGCTGGAGCTGTGCGAGGCGATGGGGAACGGCGCGGGCGGCACGGGGGCGTACACGTGGCCCGCGTACGACGCCGCCGGGATGAGGCCGCCCGCCGCCGCAGACGCGCCCGCGCCCGCGACCCCGTAGCCGACGTAGGCGGGCGGGGCGGTGGGGCTCGGCGGCGCCGCCACCGCATTGGGCTGCTGCGGGGTCATGTAGAAGTAGGGGTTCCAGCCGATGCTCCGCTCCTTCTTGTGCGCGTTCTGGTGGCCCCCGAGCGCCTGCGACTTGAGGAACTTCTTGTTGCAGAAGAGGCACGGGAACAGGCGCACGTCCTTGCCGTCCACGCACGCCGTCGTCACGCCTTCCCCGGACCCCGGCGGAGGCGGCGCGGGAGGCGCCGGCGCCAGCGTCAGCGACAGGTCGGCCGCCGCTGCCGGCGGCGCAGCCTGAGACGGGGAGTTGTCGTCCATCTGGATATTTTTAGGAGGAGGAAATGAGATGAAACGCCCTGTCTGAGAGCGGGCTGTAGCACGGCGGCGACACGCGAGAGAGGTGGAGGAGGGAAGTGTGGACTAGTCTGGTCCGGTGGTGTGGTGGTTTTTCTATATATGGAAACGCAGACTAGGCCGGGCCGAGGCCAACAGCACAGCAGCGCATCATTTTTTGGGGGCTTCAGGTACTGCTACTAGTGCATTTTTTTAATCTGCAAACAGTGGCGCCGAGTAGCCTAGGAGTACTGCCTAGTTGCTACTCCTACGATAGTAGTAGGAGGTGGCCAGGGGTACCAGTAGAAACTACTGTAGCATAGCAATGGAGAGACATGCAGAGGCATGAACACACGAGCGGAGGAGGAAAATGGTAGGAGCTCAATTTCTTTTTATGAGTACAGTATTGTACATTATAAAATAAAAAAAGAATATCGAAAGGGCATCCACGAAACGACAAGCCCACTCACTCACTGCACTGGCAACTCGCGAGATGTCTCCGGGAATATGTGCGGCGTGAGTGGAGGTCTCCGTCTGCCGCCGTCCCGTCGCACGGGGGAGCTCCTCTGCGGTCGCAGGCAGGCGGGGGCCACCCGGCGCGGGGCCACGAGTCAGTTGCTGAGGCGTGCGGGCGAGACGGGTGATTGGGTGGGGAGGGGAGGCCCCGGCCACATGGTGCCGATAGGGGGGACGAGGGAGGAGCTCGGGTTAGATCGCCTCCGTACCGGGCAATTATTTCGTGCCCCCGCCGTGGGGGCCCGCCGCGAAAACGAGCCTCGCCGGCCACCGTCAAGCAACAGGAGCAGCCGGCGAGCCCAGCGGCTGTAAAAAGGCCGTAACGTTACGTGCCTGCTTTAAAGTTGTCCTCCTACGCCGCTACGCCATCTGCGGTATACCTGTACGTACATGATTCCGAACTTCGGTTTCTCCTGTCTTTTTTTTAAAAAAAAACTAGCAAAATATCCTGTGTTGCAATTGGAACGAAGAAAAAAAAATACCTTACCATTCTCATCAAAACAAAAAAAAACTTACCACCGTTAATCCATTTCAATCTCGACCTCAGGCTATCTATTCATCACATCCGTGTATTGCAACAACACATATAACGGCTCTGTTCGCTTAATTTATTCATGACTAGTTTTGACTATTTCAAAAGTGTTTAAAAAACAAAATAAGTCGAGTACGGCTGATAAGCTACACCCTCCGTCCCAAAATAAGTGTCTCTAGAAATCTGTGTTTCCCTCACAGACACGTTTTCCGGACGACACGTATTTAGGGACGGAGGGAGTATGTGATAAGTGGAAGTGAACAAAGTCATAGTCACTTAACTAATTTACTGCTTGGATATTTATTTTATAAAGATCATCATGTTATCTAGTTCAATATGTGTTGGAATTGAAGTACTCGTACTATCGCTGATCACAAGAACACGTACGGATAGCCTCTATTTTTCTCTCATATTAAAGTATAGATTAAGATTACCAAATGCTACTAGAAGAATTAGGACCTATTTGATCACTTGGATTAGTTTAAATGAAATATTAGATGACTAAAATTTAGTCTTTATTGTTCGGATGTATATAGACTAGAGAGAGAGACTAACAACTGCTTAGGTTAAACTGAAATTTAACAGCTACTTTCTCCATCTCAAATTGTAAGTCGTTTAACTTTTTGGAGCTCAACTTTGATCACTCATCTTATTCAAAAATTTATACAAAATATAATTTTTTATCATGTCTTACTTTATTAATAAAACTTCTTCATGAATATAACTATATTTATATAAATTTTTTTAATACGACGAGTGGTTAAACTTGACGTTAAAAAAGTCAAATGATTTATAATTTGGGGTCGAAGAAGTACTTAGCAGCAACCCCATAAATCCATGTGAGAAGCAATAATAATACTAATATACATACTAATACTAGTGCGTTAAATATTCAACCAGATACGCCTGGTGGTGGTTTCCTAAAATCGGAAGCCCAGTCAGTCGTACCAAGATTCCCAATCAATCTGTATGTACGGAGTAGATCAATAACAGCATGTGCTCCGTGCAAGCTGCAGGGGAGTGAGGTATTGGAGTGAAGTCCAGAACATGTGCCGCTTACCCCATAAGGCAAAGCAAACAATCCTATTGTATACTCCCTTTGTCCATGAACCATGAAAAAAGAATTCGTACCAATCAAACTTTTAAATTTTAACTAATTTTATAAAAAAGAGTAATAACATCTATAATATAAAATGAATATATTATGAAAATATATTTTATGATATATTTAATGATGTCAATTTAGTACCATCAATGTTGATAGTTTTTTCTAAAAGTTCGGTCAAAATTTAAAAAGTTTAATTTAAGACAACTTTAGAAATTAATTCTTTCGTAGACGGAGGGAGTATCTATAACCACTCAAGTGACGGCGAGCCTCGAAAGAGATGCAACATATGCACATAGTCAAGTGCTCCCTCCGTATAGGAAATAGATGACGTTTTAGACAAAGTTTTAATCAAACATTGGGAATATAAATTATGATGAATAACTTTTAAATTATTGAGTTTGAAAATATAAAAACATTATGAATAGATTTGACTTGAAAAATATTTTCATAAAAATATACATACATCACATTTTGATAAATATTTTTTTTTTTGTTAATGAAAGTCAAAGTTATACTTTGAAGACCATGCCGATGTTCAAAACGTCAACTATTTCTTATACGGAGGTAGTACTCAAATCCCAGAACTGTAATACCGCCACTTAAATATACTATACTACTCCTCCCAGGATTAGGCGTAACCACGTCGTCGTCGTCGTCTGAATGAATACTCCGTGGTCCGTGCTGCCTCGTGATCCAAAGGAGTGACGAAGGTGAAGGAGAAAAAAAAAACACCGAGACCGGCCGGTATACGAAGCTTTTGACCTCGAACTGGAACTGGAACTCCAAAGTCCAACCGGAGCGGCCGCCGGGGCCTTTTCTGTTGCCCTCTTCTCTGTTACTCCCGCGGCCGCGCGGCCGGAGCGGCAGATCTGGATGGATACGTCGCGCTGTCACGTCGCCGTCGCGCTTGGAGACACGCCCACTGCCCACACCACACACACCCGGGACCCCCGGCGGCCCAGTTCGCCGTTGCCGTCCGGAAAGAAGGCGGGGCCCCGGCCGCTGCGAACTCAACTTGCGAAAGAATTTCTTTCTGGTGGTGGTATTTGTCACGGATTTTTTTTTTTTGGTTTGGGTTCCTCTCTTCTCTTGGATCGGCAAAGCGGGTGACGATACGATACGCCTTCGCTCTCCGACGGCAACCGGTGGTCCTCGTCACGTGCATACGCGAACTGATCACATCGGTAGTACGTAATTTCTGCTGCGGACGGGACGGTAGTTTGAGCACGTGCAGCAGGTTTCCTACTAGCCTCCCATCCTTTTTTTTTTTATCGGTGCTGCAGACCAAACCAAAAAAAAAGAAAAAAAAGTACCGCAGGATCTTTATCCAGGTCCCTAAAACTAGATATTCTTAAATTATATACCCAAATCCTCGTGCCTGGAGGCCCCCTAAGCTCATACCTCTCTACCTAGTTTGATTCAAGTGGTGATCGTCTTTAAATTTTAGATATGTTATGTTTTGAATTTGTGGGTTGGGTTCAATTATTGGTCGTCCGTATAAACTCTCAAAGTTTTTAGTGGACACTCGATTCAAACTCATATGATATACATAGAGGAGGTGAGAAGAAAATAGAAAACCAAACATAGGGGGGGGGGGTGTTTTGCCTCAAAAATAGGACGATCGGACATAGAGCAAGGGTCCTAATTTGGAGACGTAAAGCGTATTCTAACGACACTCTCAATGGGACGGAGGGAGTACTCGTGGTCGTCGGGGCATCCACTGTGCGTGTCCCCCCGTGCGGCCTCGCCTGTGGCACCACCACGTCTCTCCTGTCGTTAGAATACGCTTTCCTAACGACAGTCTCAATGGGACGGAGGGAGTACTAGTGGTCGTCGGGGGCATCCACTGTGCGCGTCCCCCGTGCGGCCCCGCCTGTGGCACCACCACGCCTCTCCTGTCGTTAGAATACGCTTTCCTAACGACACTATCGATGGGACGGAGGGAGTGCAGTGCAACACCAACTGCAACCCAGGACAGCAAAAGATGCAGCGCAGCACTGTGTGCGGTGCCGGCGCGTTGTTGTTGCTAGGAAAAGAAAAAGGAAAAAAAAAAGAAAAGAAACCCGCGCGCGGCTGCTGCTGCTGCAGTCGAACTGACCGTCACTCCTCACTCATCGAACTGGTCACCCTGCCCGCCCAAAACAGGTGATGGATGATGATGATGGATGTGAGCGCAGGCCAAACGCGCAGCCCCGGCACATGCACTACTACTATTTCTGGGCGCTGACGTACCGGTACGGCCGGTGCCCCGGGCCACTGCGAGCGGAAGCGAGCGACTTTTCAAATCCGTCCTCGCCCCACGGCGGCCTCATCCACATCCGGTACGGTGTGACCCGGGCCCCGGGCCATGGCGTTATCCAGGCGGGGGGCAGCTGCAACTTGCGGAGTTTGCTGGGAGGGAGGGGGGATCTGGTTCTGGTTCTGGTTCTGGGCGGGCGGAAGAGACAAACCCAAGGTGTTTCTAGCGGTTAATGGCGCAGCCTGCCTGCCACTGCCGCTGCCACTGCTCTGCACTGCGCGTGGATCCCGTCCCGTACGATACGTCACGTGCTCCTGGGGCCTGTGGCCAGCGAGCACCACCGGAGCAGTGTGGCCAGCGAGTTTTTGTTATGTTTTGTTTTGTTTTGTTTGTAACTGTAATAACAGCCATCCGTAGCGGGGTTTAACATCGCTACTAAAACCTCCCGGGGGACCAACGACCGGAACAATCACGTGCTTCAAGACTTCGTTTGCAGCATGGAGTATGAAAAAACGGAGGCAGGGCTGCCTGTGCCTGCTAACTGTTAACATCCCACGCAAAGGTGGAGTATTTAATTTGTTTAAAGTTTCATTATTAATTAAACCCTAGCTGACGCTGCAGGACTTCCATTCCCATTTATTTAAGCCTTGGATAGCGTCAACCATACTCTATGTTAGCGAGACTCTGCAATGCGTACTCATAGACAGTACCTTCTCCGTACCAAAATAAATGCAATTATAGAGTTTAAGATTTATCCTAAAATAGATATAAATCTGCATACAAAATACTCTATTTGTGTTTTTATATTTTTTTGTTTTTCAAAATGTAATAATTGTAACTTTATAGGAGTAATTCGATAATTTTATTAGACTATCAGTAAGCATATCTAATCCTGCAGTTATATTTATTTTAGGAGGGAGTACTAGTCTAGGGGGAAAAAACCCGTGTCGGCAAACCATCACAGAACAGGGAGTACTGGTATCTAAGACTGGCTGCACCGCGATACTCTAAACTGCACTGCAGTATTATATAGAGCATGAAACAGCTGCAGTGGATACTTTATACACAACTGTAAACCGCAGTCGGCGCCCTCTGTCCGCTAGATTTGGAGCTGTACAGGATGTACGGTGGCGTATTGTATGCGGCAGACCAGAGAGAGAGGGAGAGAGCATGTGAGAGAGTTGAGGTGGGCCCTACTTTTTTAGGTAACAAAAAATGTTATAACTTACAAACCGTAAAACCAAATTAAATTCCGATTACATCATTAAATTTATTTTAATAAATACTTCAAAACAAGATCTCACATGAATATATTTAGATAAAATTTATAGATGATGACAAGTAGGGCCGCTATTGGTAGTTGATATAGAGTATGAGATATAAAGGATGGTGGGTGCAGAAGAAACATGTATAGAGAAGAGAATCTTGATGACTAGGATGTATAGAGGATGCAAATAGAGGATGATGAGTGCGGATAGCCTAATCTATCTATCGAGGGTGGGGGTTCCCGCTCATCATCAGCCGTACGACGTCCTTCTACTAGTCATGATCATGATGTAGTGAAATCAAGCACTGAAAGCGTGGGGCGGCCAGAACGGACCAGCCGGAATACTACGTACTACTCCCTCCGTCCCTATTTAACTGTGCTCCGGAAAACGTGTCCACGGTTTTCTAGAGACATTTATTTAGTGACGGAGGGAGAAGTAGACAGCAAAACAAATGAACAGCAAAACCCCACCAGTAAGGTTTTGGCGTTTCCGCCGGAGGCATCTCAGATCTACTACTACTACTCTCCGTCACAGCCACAGAGGGGGACCCCGAGATCGCTGCGCGAAACCGACCTGTGATGTCCCGTACATCCACGGCCCCAGACTGTCCAAGTCGTCCCAAAGGGCACACACAGCACAAAGGGGGCTTTCAGTTGCAGTGAAAAAAGAAGAAGAAAAAACAGGATTGGCACGAGGCACCAACCGTACCGCAGTGCAGTTCAACTGGCTCTGCTAGTGCTACCCAGACACCACCAGGAAGGAGAGGACCACCGGACCACCACCACGTCCCAGGCCACCCCAGAGGGGATTACTGCTGCTGCCCCCCCCCCCCCCCCCCCAACAAAATGCCGCGCCAGCGCTAAACCATGTGCTTCTGTGAGCGGGCAGGAATAGCATCTGCTGCGCTGGGCCCGTCATACGCCCAGCCTTTGTTCGTATCCTTTGATAGTTGGGAGAATTATTTATTTGGCCCAAAAAAACTCTACTTATGTGGCCTCTTTTTTTTTAAGTTGTGTATATGGCCTCAAAACGAAACTTTTTTACTTATTTGACCTTCCGTTAGATTTGAGTGCATAACAGTGTTAAGTATAGGGTAAAAAGACCATTTTGCCCCTGTGCCTAAAAAAAATAAAAAAACAGTGTATAAAACAATATATATATACTGTTTAGATATATATATATATTATATATATACTTTTTATATACATATGTATTCATATATATATATTGTTCACTACATATACTGTTTTATACACTGTTTTTTTAGGCGCAGGGGCAAAATGGTATTTTTACCCTATACTTAACACCGTTATGCCCTCAAATCTAACGGAAGGCCAAATAAGTAACAAAGTTTCGTTTTGAGGCCATATACACAACTTCAATAGAAAAGAGGTCATATAAGTAACCAGAGTTTTTTCGAGGGCCAAATAAATAATTCTCCCTTAATAGTTGGGTCCTAAGAATGGTACAGTGGGTGTGCGTCTTAAGTAAGTTCATCAACACAACTGAACTTGCCTGTTTCAATTAGGCCTTTGCTTTGTTCAATTAGGCCTGAGCGGGCAGGAATATGCTTTGTTCACAACTTTTAAAGGCTGTGCCTGTTTCAATTAGGCCTTGCCAGAGGCTGGGCTCCACCTCACTAGGTCCAGGGCATATAGACTTCAAACATACCTCATGCCTAGGCAGTACTTCATATCATCATCATAAATATCTCTGTTCGCTTAAACTTATCACAAACTTATCAATTGCACTACAACTTCTTCTATCTTACAGAACACTATTGAAACAGTCAAAATAAATTCAAGCAAACAAACCAAATCTTCAACAGGAAATAACAAGTCAAGAACAGAACAACAGAAGCATGGAAATGCATGACAATACGGTGTTCCTTAGACCGATACAAATATATATAAAGACTACAAGTGCAAACTCCTAGAGTAGATAAAACAGTAGTAGACCCAAGTTCGACAGAGATAGAAAACAGGGCGAGGGTGAAGACAGAGAACATCCACAGTTGTTCTCTCTTAGGGCGTCCGCAATGGTGTTCAAATCGCTAGCTATTTTATCTTTAGGAAGAATGTTATTGGCTCTCAATGACAACTTACACATAGCTAGCTAGATGAGACATATAAATAAATACTATTTTGATGAGGCAACTTATAAAAGTAGCACTCTTATTGGCCATTGAGAAGAGAGATCAAATAGCTAGCTTAATCTCTCTCTTCGATAGCCAATAAGAGTGCTAACTTTTTATTATTTTTATACGTCATCTCGCTAGCTATTTGTAAAGTGCTATTGAGAGCCAATATAATTTCTCCTAGCCAGCTATTTGACAACCATTGCGGATGCCCTTACCTAGCGACAGCGTAGAGTAGCAAAAGGCATCGACGTGAACACACACCTAAGCAACACGTGGCGGGGGGCAATTGTCCAAGTTTCGTACAGCATGTCCGTGTCAGTTCAATTGAGTTCACAGGAGCCTCCCCTGCTATCAGTATCTCTGACTATTCCACGAGCCCAAAGCAGAGGACGACTTGGCGCGGCTGGTGCCGGTACCACCACTACCACCACCACCACTATTCGAGGTTGGGCAGTCGCGGGACCAGTGACCAGGCCGACCACAGTTGTAGCACGCACCAGGTGAGCTCCCTGAGGTTATTGGTCTCCCGCCCTTGTCAGGATAAGGATCCGACGATTGATTCGGACAGTCTCTCGCCCAGTGGTTCTCCTGGCCGCACTTGAAGCAGGAAAACGAGCTCCTCTGGCTGGGGGTTTGGATGCTTGACATAGAATCCGCTTGGTATTGCGGTGAAGCTTGCAGTGGTGCACCAACCCGAGCCTGTTGCTCGTCAGACCACTTGAAAAAGCCACAAGAGCCACCACCCTGGGTGATTTGTCCCCGTCGTGCACCAGAAAGAGACATGAAATGCCCAAGTTATCAGGGGAAAAAAGGTGGCTACATTATAAAACTAACAAAGGAAAAGATGTAATAAAACATCGAATATCACATTAGTTAAAATAAAAATAAAAATAAAAATAATGTTATCCTAGCATCAGTTGCTATGCATGAAGATACAGATATAACTAAGTGCTCCACTAAGAGAAAGGAACAATATCTAGGAACTAGGATTGAATCACTGCTTTACCTTTTTTTTTAAAAAAAAAAGGTAACGAGTAGTATTTTAGTTAGTGCTACAACTGGGCATTTTTAGTATGCAAAGCAAGCATGACTATAAATTAAATTGTTAAGATCCCTAGTTCTGGTCGAACAACATGGGGCTGCTTTAAGCATAACAATAAAACAATGGTATTCTTCACAATATTACCATGTAGTTTAAACACAAACAATATAGGATAAGGATATATCTTTCATTTCCACTAGCAAGACCAAGACATGAAATGCACTATTATACCAGGCAGTCAACAGGAAATTGTTGCAAAAAGAAGTCAACAATTATCAGGGTAATGGCATGTGTAACTTTAAACTGTAAGCAAGCCATTTTTACCATTATCAGTAATAATTATGTGATGATGTCTAGATTAAAGAATAGCCCAAAAGTAAAACAGTTGTTCAGCCATGAGAGCAAAAGGAGAAGACAAATGGGCCATGAGTTAGTACTTTGAAAATCCAAATCTCTGATGTTGCCTACTGAAAGCTATGTGATAATACATTCTGCAACAGTAACTATCATACTGCCTGCATTGTTATCTACTTCGTATTAAAGTATAAAGTAACACAAGAGATCCAACTAATGAGTCATAGCTGCAAGATAAACAGTTCAAATTCCAGCCTACAATCCAAATCACTACAGCAACTTCTATCTATACAATTGATAACAGTGGTATCCTGCAATAGAAATTTCACAATTGGTTAATGACTCAAATTCAGCAAAGAGGATGATTGCAGATGTTCAATGTTATTATTAAACAAGTTAAAAATCTCAGTATTAGTTGATTATTCAAATTCAGGAAGGAGGAAGATTGCAGATGTTCAATGTCATTATTAAACATTTTGTGTCAGATAAAAGGGACCAAGTCCTTCCAGAACAAAAAACCAGTATAGGCCACTATCTGGTAAGAGCTTTTTACCTATATGGCCTTGTAAAAGATGACTCTTTCTTCTCTGATCTTTTTTCTTTTGAACTTACTTCTATGGCCCTGAAATAAACTTTCATTCCTTCTATGGCCTTCCGTCCGTTTTTGCTACTTGACGGTGTTAATTCAAGGGTAAAAAGACCATTTTGCCCCCGACAAAAAATTACAATTTTATTTATTTATTGTATATTTAGAATAATATTAAATAAATAAATTTATACATAACAATATTTCTTTTATGTGAAATATTGTCATGTTTGAATTTATTTTTTTAATATTAATTTTAATATACAACAAAAATATAACTCTGTAATTTTTTTTATGCTAGGGGTAAAATTGTCTTTTCACCCTTGACTTAACACCGTTAAGTAGCAAAAACGGACGGAAGGCCATAGAAGGAATAAAAATTCGTTTCAGGGCCGTAGAAGTAAGTTCAAATAAAAAAAGGGTCATACAACGAAGAGCCATTATTTGTAAGGCCATATAGGTAAAAAGGTCATCTGGTAATGGCAAGATATCATGAATTCAAGTAGCATCGACGAACTAACGAGAAGCCTGAGTTTACCTGATTTAATGGGCAGCGAAAGAACTGCCTCCCAACATTTTTCCCTGTCTTCGTGGTGAGAATTAAGCAAGTTCCAGCACCGCATGGGCAAAGCATATCTGTTGCTGATGTCTCTGAGTGTAAAACCATGTTATTTCGTGCATTTGCAGGGGCGGGAGCGGGAGATGGAGCATCGCACCACTCAAAGAAGTTGCAACCCCCATCCTTATGGTCAGAAAAGAAGTAAATAGCATCAGCAGTTTCAGCAAAATGAATCAGAACAGGAAAAATAAATGGAAACAAGAAGAAAGTTGCCTTTCATCTTGTCTAAGATTCAGATGCCCTTTTTATATTAGCAATGTGTAACTCCGATATCACATGTGTGTGTGTGTGTGTGTATACATCATCTAACAGATCAAAACAGAATTTTGGATGGCACATCTTTTCAGAAGTTAGAAACCAATTGAACAACAGTGGAACACTGCAATCACACACATTATTCCTAATCCTATACGCATATATGCCAACCCTACTAACAAATCGTCCTGGATCCGCACTGTCAGCAAGGACATCTTATTATGATCATCTGATGCCCATGCAAGTTTGAGCAAAGTAAAATGAAACAAAAAAACTTGTTCTGTGTATGTTAAATGGATATTATATATTATAGGCCTATATGGCCCAGCCCATGTGGGCGCATCCTCTATATATACTCATCTCCACCTCTGGAGTTGGCATTCTCTCTCAGATCCCCAAGGTACGTAACATGGTACCAAAGCCATGGATTAGGATTAGAATTAGATTCATCTAATTCACCCTACGATCGGTTTTTTTTTCCTTGGGATCCTTCATATGTGTCATAGTTCCTCTGATCGTGTAGCCGGCGCGCTCCTCTGTTTTGGCCATCGGCGCACTCCTCTGTTTTCGTCCGCCGTCTTCGTCTCTGCGCGAGTCCGGCCCGGCCTTCACGCGTCGTCTTCGTCTCCGCGTGAGTCCGGCCCGGCCTTCACGCGCGGACGGCACTTCACGTGCACGCGGCGGACCCCTCTTCACGCGAGCGGATCACGCACCGGGCTCCACGCGTGGACTTCCCGCGCGGCCCGCCTCCTCGCGGACTCCTTCACGCACGCGCGGACTCGGCGCAGCGCGGACTTCCCGCGCGGACCCGACTCCTCCACGGTCGCGCGAGCTCGGCGAGGCGCGGCTGCGACTCCTTCACGTGCGGCCTTCCCGCGCAGACCTGCATCCTCCACGCGATTCGGTCTCCACGCGTGGACTCGGCGGACACCTCCTTCACGCGCGGACGCGACTGCCTCGCGACTTCTTCGTCACCAGTGCTGCGCGTGGAATTCCCGTGTCTTCCCAGGAACGGAACAGAGTGCCTGCTCAATTTGTGGTGATATCTCTGTCACTTCTTTGCCTTCCACCGCCATTGCTCAGATTCCATCATGTCTCAGTCTCATTCTGCTATTGTCATCAATATCACCCTGGATGGTCAAAATTATTTAGAGTGGGCTTTTACTGTTGAAACTGCATTGAGGGTTCATGGTCTTTACTTTCATTTGATTGATGATCCACCCACCCTTAAGTCTGATAATAGTAATGCTGCTGCTGTCAAAACTTGGGAAATCAATGATGGGAAAGTCATGGCCGCTATGGTTAATAGTGTTAAACAAACCATGATTATGAGTCTGCGCAAGTTTAAGCAAGCCAAACCCATGTGGTCTTATCTGAAGGACCGCTATGTCCAGGAAAGTGGTGCTCTTCAACATACTCTCATGCAACAGCTTCATGTTATCAAACAGAGAGATATGTCCATTGATGAGTATTATTCTGCATTTGATCGTTTGATGGGTTCTTTGATTTCCATGGTGCCTCAGTGTACAGCAGGTCAGAATTGTACAGCACTTTCATTTATTGAGCAGTTCCTTACCTACAGATTTGTCATGGGAGTCAAGACAGAGTTCGATTCTATTCGTACCAGATTACTTCATACTTCTTCTACTCTGACCATGGCAAAGGCATTGTCTGAATTGCTTGCTGAAGAGACACGTCTTCAGGCTTTGTCTACTGTGCCTAACCCTCACAGTGTGTTGGCAGCATCTCATCAGAGGACCAGTACATTGAAAGAACCCTGTAAGCATTGTGGCAGGATTAATCATACTTCAGATAATTGTTTTGCTAAGCATCCAGAGAAGCTAGCTGACTTTCGCGCTCGTCGTGCTGCTCGTGGTCGTGGTACTTCTTCCACCCATAGAGGTTCAGCTAGTGGTACTGTTTCTGTTGCTGCTTCATCGACTGTCGGTACTCCCTCATCCTAGGTGCTTGATTCTGGAGCCTCATTTCATGTGACATCTGATCAGTCCCAGTTGGTTGCTTGCAAGCCGATCACTGATGGCACTTCTATTCAGACAGTTGATGGTACTTCTTGTCATATTACTCATCAGGGTTCACTTTGCAATAATTATTTTTCTGTACCCAATGTTTCCTTTGTACCTCAGTTGTCTATGAATCTTCTGTCAGTTGGTCAAGTTACCGACCAGAATTGTTTTGTTGGTTTTGATGACTCATCTTGTTTTATTCAGGACCGTCGCAGCGGGAAAGTGATTGGGACTGGCCATCGCCGTAAAGATGCTTCCAGCCTCTATGTTCTTGACACCCTTCGTCTTCCTTCGGCTGTTGCATCTACAGCTCATGCCTCATCTACTGCATCGTCCTCCGCCTCCTTCGCCCAGTGGCATCATCGTCTTGGTCATCTTTGTGGGTCTCGTTTGTCGTTCATGATAAATAAAGGTTGTTTAGGTCATATATCTATTGACTCTAGCTTTCATTGTAAGGGTTGTAAACTTGGCAAACAAATACAACTTCCTTATTCTTCTAGTGTTTCTCAATCCGCTAGACCTTTTGATCTTCTCCATTCAGATGTATGGGGTCCTGCACCTTTTGCTACAAAGGGCGGCCACAAATATTACGTCATTTTTATTGATGATTTTTCTCGCTATACATGGATTTATTTTATGAAACATCGTTCACAGTTGTGTTCCATTTATCAGTCTTTTGTTCGAATGGTTCACACAATTTTCTATTCCTATTAAAATTCTTCACTCAAACTCTGGGTTGAGTATTTGTCTGCTGTTTTTCGACAGTTTTTGTCCTCTGAGGGTACCCTTGCCCAACTTTCTTGTCCGGGTGCTCATGCTCAGAATGACGTTGCTGAACGCAAACATCGTCATCTCATAGAGACAGCTCGCACCCTTTTGATTTCATCCTTTGTTCCTTCTCATTTTTGGGGTGAAGCTGTTTCCACTGCTGTTTATCTCATCAATAGGCAACCATCATCCAAGTTGTCTAACCGATGCCCTGGTGAAGTACTTTATGGTACTCCTCCAAAATATGACCATCTTCGCGTTTTTGGATGCACATGCTATGTTTTGCTTGCCCCTCGTGAGCGCACGAAATTGACAGCTCAGTCTGTTGAGTGTGTTTTTCTAGGATATAGTCCTGAACATAAGGGCTATCGATGCTATGATCCTTCTTCTCGTCGCATACGCATCTCTCGTGATGTTACTTTTGTTGAGGACCGTCCTTTCTTTTATAACCCTTCTACTAAGCCTTCATATTCTCCCATAGAGTCCACCTCCTTTTTGAGCCTTCCTCCAAATTCATCCACCGATGATGTTTCCGCCCCATCTGATCCACGTATTTCCATCACACCACCTTTACCTCCTACAACATCCTCGCCTCCATCTCATTCTCTTTCAAAACCACCTATTACACGTGTCTACAGCCGTCGTTCCTCTCAGCTTCCACCTAGTTCTCCCTCCATGGCTAGTCCTGATGCGCCTGCTGTTGATGCTTCTAATAATAACATTGATGATTCACATGTTGATGAGTTACAGGTTGCTCCACGATATAATCTTCGAGACCGCAACACCATTCATCCTCAAGAGAAGTATGGTTTTCCCCAAGTGCATGCTGTTGTTGATGAGCCATCCACTCATCAGGAAGCCTCTCAAATACCATAATGGCAGCTAGCTATGTCTGAGGAACTTGCTGCCCTTGATTGTCAAGGCACTTGGGATCTTGTTCCTTTGCCATCACACACAGTACCTATTACATCCAAGTGGGTATTCAAAGTTAAGACCAAGTCAGATGGCTCTACAGAGAGATATAAGGCTCGTCTTGTTGCCAGAGGTTTTCAGCAGACTCAAGGTCTAGATTATGATGAGACTTTCGCACTTGTTGCTCATATGACAACAGTCCGTACATTGATTGCAGTTGCTGCAGCTTATTCCTGGTCCATATCTCAAATGGATGTCAAGAATGCCTTTCTTAATGGTGATTTGACTGAAGAAGTTTATATGCAACCGCCCCCGGGTGTTGTTGCTCCCCTAGGATATGTCTGTCGTCCTCGCCGTGCTTTATATGGTCTTAAACAGGCTCCTCGTGCTTGGCATGAGCGTTTTGTCTCAGTGATACGGGCTGCTGGTTTTTCAGCTAGTGATCATGATCCGGCTTTATTTGTTCATTTGTCACCGCGTGGCTGTACGTTGCTTCTTCTCTATGTTGATGATATGCTAATTTCGGGTGATGATGAGGCTCATATTTCCCATGTGAAGCAACGACTTATTGCTGAATTTCAGATGTCGGATTTGGGTCCTCTTAGTTATTTCTTAGGCATTGAGGTCAAGCAATCCACCAACGGATTTCAACTTTCTCAGTCCAAGTACATACAGGATCTTATTGCTCGTTCAGGCATCACTGATGACCGGACTGCTGCTACTCCTATGGATCTTCACTTGCAACTTCGTCTCACTGATGGGGTACCTCTTCAGGATCCCTCTCGATATCGACATATTGTGGGCAGCCTTGTTTATCTTGCTGTCACCAGGCCAGACATTGCTCATGCCGTCCATATTTTGAGTCAGTTTGTTTGTGCCCCAACTTCTGTTCATTTTGGGCATCTACTTCGTGTGCTGCGATATTTACGGGGAACATCATCTCAGAGTTTATTCTATACACATAACAGTCCGCTTCAGCTTCATGCTTACTCGGACTCCACTTCGGCGAGTGACCCAAATGATCGACGCTCCATCACAGGATATTGTATTCTTCTTGGTTCTTCTCCTATTGCATGGAAGTCCAAGAAACAAGCAGCTGTATCTCGTTCTAGTACAGAGGCCGAACTTTGAGCCCTTGCTACCACTACTGCAGAAATTGTATGGATTCGATGGTTGTTGGCAGATTTTGGGGTTTCTTGTCATGTTGCCACACCTCTTCTCTGTGATAATACAGGGGCCATACAAATTGCCAATGATCCTGTGAAGCATGAACTTACAAACCATATTGGTGTGGATGCGTTCTTTACTCGGTCTCATTGTCAACAAAAAACTATTGCTCTTCAGTATGTGCCTTCAGAGTTGCAATTGGCGGACTTTTTCACTAAAGCACAAACTTGAGAGCAGCATCGGCTTCACTTGATCAAACTCAATGCTTCCAATCCTCCGCTTCCACCTTGAGTTTGAAGGGGGGTGTTAAATGGATATTATATATTATAGGCCTATATGGCCCAGCCCATGTGGGCTCATCCTCTATATATACTCATCTCCACCTCTGGAGTTGGCATTCTCTCTCAGATCCCCAAGGTACGTAACAGTGTATTGATGCAATTTTTCTAGAGCCAGACGATCACTTAATAATCTAACTCATCAAAAGAAATTCCCTGTGATCAAAGAAAAATAGTTGGTTAATGATTGGAAACCCAAGTGGATTTGGTAGGTACTTTTAACTTTTTAAAATGACAGACATGTCAGAATTTATAAAGGTGGAGAATTGATTCTAAGATAACAGATATCTGAGAATACCATTCCAGCAATACAGATTACAAAGATACACAATTTGTCATTAAACTAGCAAGCAATAACATAGTAATCAATAAAACTAAGCAACTGAAAAGATGAGGCCATCTGAATAAGACTAACAAGCTGATTCAGCAATAAGAATATAAGTTATAAAATTATAAGACAGCATAAGATATTCACTTTCAAGTGCTATTACAACATATCAAAAGTGTTCTACAGTTACATTATGTGGACACAAGCAAGCTTATGTACCCCTGAACCCATATCTACATATCCTACACTACTGCACTAGTAAAGCTTCGGATCATGTGCACACTACCACCCAAGGAGGAAAACATACAAAGAGTGCTCCTAAACCAAGAACATGCATCCAGAGAAAACTAAACCAAGCACGAATTCAGGAACAACAGGTTCCAACTAATAAAGACAAATACGTTAAAATTCATTTTGCACTACTTAATTTTATGAACTACATAGTATGCATGCTGAACAAACAATGTGCTGCTCAGTATGCATGTTTAACAAATATTGTGAAATGGACGAGTAGCATTATCAGGAAACACAGCTTAGGGGCTATTTGGAAGGTCGGCTTGGAGCTAAAACCTTTAAATACATGCCCATAAAATTTTACGTCCGAACATGTACAAAGGTGTTTGGATGGAATGTAATCCAAAAAAAATTACCACCAGTTTAGACAAAAACACCTGGAACTTAAAAAACCATCTCCGTTGTCAACATTTTTGTGTCCTCTTACTTTACTTTCTTCCTCGGGCAATCGTCTGCATCAGCACGTGGTTGATGGCATTCTGCCGCTGTCCTCCAGACCTACTGCCAGCCTCTTGCGCTACCAGAGACTCTCTCCTGCCCGCTTCCTCCGATGCTGGCAAATTTCTCCACACTGTTGCGCGACCCTCTTGATGCCAACGCTATCGCAGCCAAGATAACAGGAAAGATGTGAAAAAGTTTGGCCACCGTGGAGATGGAGATGTTGGACCATGCGATGTCAGCAGCCAGCGTGATAGCTGACCTAGACCATGGCACCATCAAGTGTGACACGACAAGAGAGCAGAGCAGCCACCATCTATGCTTGGTCCTTGTTCATGGCAAGCTGCAAGGGATTCAAGGTTCTCTGCCAAGACCGCCGCTCATTTTCAGGCTCTCGTGCTCTTTGTGAATATGTTTAGCTCTTTGGGTATGTCTGATTTTCTCTGATTATATCCAATTTGATGTTCTGATGTGAAAATTTTGAGCACCAATATGAATGTTCCAACTCTGAGCTCCAATTCCATATCGATAGGGGGTCTCGATAGCTCCTGGGGGTTCCATCATTTACCCAAACTGACATCAATTTCACATCATTGTTCTCGATGCTACTTTGGTCATCATTGTTTGCTTTTACTGTCTAGTTTGGTTATCATTGTTTGCTTTTACTGTCTGTTAAAGTCACTAGCTGCTATGGCCAAGACACGGAATTGTTTCTACCTCTCCAGAATCCAATAACAAATTAGAGGCAGAAATGAATACAAGGGATTCCTAATGCACAAGGAATTACAGGTGTAACAAATTTCAACTGCTCGGGCATGTAAACTGCAATAGACTCTAAGAAGAGAGAGAATTAGCACTAGAGTTTTAACCTACAATGCAAATTCTTGTCTGATAGACGCTTAACAATAGAAGGGGCCCAAGCGTCAGTTTGCACAGGTTCTTTGCAGCTTGGCCGAAGCGCTGCTGCTTGGTTGAGCGGCGACTCTACTAGCAAGCACCCATGTTCCCTTCCACTGTGGAAAAATGGATCATTAACTACCCATAAGCACCCTGCACTGTAAAGTGTACATGGCCTAAAATGATTACTAAGTTAGCAAGCAGGCCCTAAGGACCATCTGGGAATATATAATCGCTGGTCCTAGTACTAGAGTAGCAAATCAACAGGTCATAGTCAGCCCACGGCCGCTTGGACCAACCAGCAAGTGGACCCAGAAATCAGTAGAAGCCTATAACCACAAAAACCAACAAGTACAACCAAGCCATTACAACATGCAGGGGCGGAGCTATGTGGAGGCGAAGCTGGGCTTCAGCCCCTGCTTGCCTGTGAAATACTCTGAAGCACCAGATAGATTCACGAAGCAAGCTCACATGCAGCAGCAGTGGTCAGGCCTCCGTAGTCGCTAGGCAGTCATAGCCGCTGGGAGTCTGGGACGAGTTTGTGACATCAGGCCTTTGTAGCTCCGCTTTTACAGTCAGTTACCTCGTCGATTGCGGCACTGGTCAGATGTGGTTTTTGTTTTATCAAATGTCGGCTACTAATAGGCTTGCTGGAAATGGCTATTTGTGTTGATATTCTGAACTTGGTTGGGAAGTTGACAACAACATTTAATTTTATAATTGATGCTTTGGCATGTAAGCATCAAATTACTGTAGCACCACTGAATAATCGTCCCCTCTCATTTTTTTACCACGCTCCGCCACTGACAACATGCACATCCCAGACCAAACAAATTAGCAACAGAAGCAGCAGGCCAGCAGCTTTTGATCAAGTTCAAGTAATTATGCGCTAAGGGCCCTGTGGTCAGGTGATTCGAAACACTAACCCGCATGGGGCACTTGTAGAACTTGCGACAGGGGTTCTTCAGCGTGTTGGAAGTGAGCACGAGGCAGCTCCCGGCACCACAGGGGCACGCCTTGTCCTCCACCTCCACGCCCGCATTCACATATCCGCCGCCGCCGCCGCCGATCTGACCTCCTCCCCCGGTGTTAGGCACGGATTGAGGGCACTCCCGCGCCCAGTGCCCGGGGTCCCCGCACTTGAAGCACGATCCGCTCGCGACCTGGGTCCCGCCGGTACCCGGGGCTAGGGGTTTGGAGCCGTCAGGCCGCTTGTGGGCATAGCCAAGGTCTTGCAGCTGCTGCTTCCAGGTGGAGCTGTGGCTGCCCTTGAGCGCGGCCAGGTAGGGCCCCTCGGGGGCGGCGGGTGGGGTTGAGGGGGTCGATGAGGACGAGGTGGTGGAGAGGCGGCGGCGCTTGGAGGAGTCCAGCGCGGCGGCCTCCGCGGCGTCGAGGGCGAGGAGGAAGGCCTCGTCGTCGTCCCCGTCGGCAACCGACATGGTCGAGAACGAGAAGCGTGGTGGGGACGGCCGGACGGGACGGGACGGGACGGGACGGGAGGGTTTGGGGCGGTGTTTGAGTTTTGGGGAGGGTTTGGGGCGGTGAAAACCGGGAAAACGAGACGGTGCGCGCCGCTGTGAGCCTGTGACTGTGAAGCGTCAGAGGCAAGGGACTGTGAACAAAAATGAGTAGTGGGCGGTGGGCTGGATCGGTAACGGTAGTTGCAGCTGGGCCTGGACACTTTGGAACTGTGGCCCATATTCATATATTCTTTTGAATTGCAGAAGGATCGGAAAATATATTGCACGAACAATATTAGAGACTGGTTAATCTATAAGAGCACTGATCTTATATTGCACGAACAGTCATGTCATCAAAAATGCTTATGTGGCAACATATTTAATACAAATGAAACTCCCACTTAACTGATCTAAGAGCATTGATTATCTACTCTGAGTAAACAGTCATTTGCTTATTCATTAATTTACCATTAGTAATGTTACTACCAGTTTAGATCTAATGATGACTTCAAGTAAACATTTGGTCCACCCCCAAGAATCCTTAACAATTAAGAACAACAATTTTCTACTATGAGTAAACAGTCATTTGCTATATTTGGACAACTCCAAGAATCAGTGCATAGTTCTCACTAAATCTTGATAATTAGTAACAAAGATCGTATCTTTCCCAGAATAAAAATGCAATCTAAGATTCCTTCCCTAGCTCAAAAGTCAAAACACCGAGAACCATATTTGTCTCGTACGGACCTGGTTTCTGAACTTCGATCTGAAAGACAGGTACGGCCATGATTTTCTCCTTCGGTGGGACAAATTCAGTAAAGATTCACATTCTGCATGGTGAGAAAATTCATCAATGTTTTTTCTAATCACTTAGCACTATTTCGAGTTTCACCCTGCAAAACAGGAAGTACTGGACTTATAGTTCATCATATAATTCAGAGATATTGGTGCAGCAGGGCTAAAAAGGGTACCAACCAGGAAATCACCGATTGCCCAGCACCAGTATATTCCCGAATACTGAACAATGAAGTCCAAACCCCAAGTGTAATTGATGTTTCAATTTATTGCATAACCAAGGTATGACAACCTCAAAATATTCTTTAGAGCAGTAACAGAGAGAGACTTCATGTCATGTGACAACAATATCAATGCCATGAAACTGGATCATGGCACTAAGGCCCTGTTTGTTTCCCCGATGGCGTGTCGCGTGTTCGCATTTGAGCGAACGCCGCTCGGAGGCCGCGTTTTGGAAAACGCGGTATCCAGTTCATTTCTTTGGACTCCACACCGCGGGCGACTGTAAATCGCGCGTTCGTCGCGAGACGTTTGGCGGGTTTATTCTGCTTATGTCGCTGAACCGGTACGCGAACGCGAAAATACGCGGAAACAAACATGGCCTAAGAAAACAACCCACCTCCCAGAGAAATGCATAATTTCTTTTCATACTCTGAAACATGACAATCTCCAGCAAGTGACTGACAAATTAAAAAAAGTCTATTCAAGCTCAAGTTGCCTATCAGAAAAATAACATATGTAAGAACGTATTTTTCCGAGCAATAAGCATCAAATATTCTTATTTTTTTATGTCTAGGACCAGTAAGCTGCAGGAAACACAGGTTAGTGGCAGCGTGCTTTCCACCTTGTATAGCGTTTTTCTCTGTGACTCTAGTAATAAAGTGGAATCAGAAACAATATAGGAATATTGGGATAGAATTTCACTTTATTTCATAAACATGTATGGAACTATGCATTTGGGGAAAATGGCTAGCAGACGGTACATCATTAGAGAGCTGAGATAATCCATCCAAAAGCAAAAACATTTAAGCATAACCAAAGGTGTGGTTAAAAGTTTCCAATGACCTCTGGCAATAATGTTGGAGTAATCTTCATTCTGGGCCTCTTCATGTTCATCAAAATATTCGACAGACTGTACGCCACACCAAGAGCTGGCCTACTATAGATTCGCCAGCAATTAAATTTGCTTTCATTGATTCAGCAAGATTGCAGATAACCGACTACAGTTGGCAACCACACTCCAAAAGGAGCTGGCAAAGCCATCAATAATGCTCACAACCTTGGCATTTTTTTGCAGTGACTAATGTACAACCAGCAACCACATCAAAGGAGGGATATGAAGGGGGGTTGGAGGATGTACCCTGTTGACGTCGCATTTTCCATCCACGGCTTTGTAAGGGTAATCATCTTCAATACTTTATGATAGTCAAATGCAGCATCCATTAGCCCACCATTGCAGCCACTGTTCCCTCCATCAGTGAGCACTCTACAAATTCCTTCTCATACCAGTAACAATTTGGTTAATGCTTTCTACAATGCTTATTGCAGAGAAAGCCCAGTAACTTCCTGCACACCATTATTGAAGAACAAACTCTAATCGATAGAAATAGTCTCCTTCCCAGACTGCATATAGTACTGACTTTATACATATGAAGAATGTGTACTGAGTTTATAACATAGATAAACTAACTACGATCTGTAATCGAATCATTTGTTTTGCAGTATTTGCATTTTTTTACCCTTAAGGGGCAATTTTACAAGCAACCATAGTTGTTTTGGTTCTTGCAAGAGACTATCATAGGATGTCTCAGCATGCTACAATACAAGACGAATAACAATCACCACTGGTTCATGGTTCGATAATACTGACAAACATATTTCCCAAGTACCATCAAACAGACATGTTGTGCATATATGACACGGAATGTGATAACCCAAAGAACCCCAAAATAGGTTCGATGCAAAATTTGGAGTATCCCTTGAAAAAGGAAGCCTGGTTAAGGTCCGCTAGCATCTGACCGGTACATACTACTAACAGGACCTTCGATTGAAAGACCACAACAAAAACAATCCTAAAAGAGTTGTCTTACACAAGAAAAGCAATTTAGAAGATAGCTAAACTGTAACCCTCAAAATAGGGAAAGCACAGCACGCAGGACAAATCAAAAAATGTTGGGGCCAGTTCCACCCAAATTCCACACAACACAACTCGTGGCCCTTGCTTTGTCCAAAAGAAAAGAACCACGAAAACAAGCCCCTTCTGTTCAGTTCATCTAACCCGTTGGGAGAAAAAACCAAGCACAATGGTGAACCAGCTACTTCAATGTTAATAATAATATTCCGAAACAATAGATGTGTTGATTAAATCTGATATGTTCACAAAGGAAAAGATATCTCATATGGAAAAGATCCAACTTCACTATAGCTTTTCAGATCTACTGCTTGTTGTGATGGAGGGGTCTATTTTTTTTCAACAAAAATCAGTGTACTTGAAGAAATAATTTAAACATCGGTCAGAAATCTGCACAGCTTTGCAACATTAAAAGGACAGGAGACTTGGCAGATTTATATGAACCCTAAAAGATCTAATACAAACCGGTCTGTGTGAATTTTGTGGTGAGCAGCAGTTGGAAAAGGTCTTCAGGTGTTGCTTGCTAAGGCATTTGCTGAAGGCATCGATCTATTTTGGTTCCAAGGCTCTAGCTGTCTTAGATGGGTGACTTGGCACCAGCGGTGGTTGCTGCAGTTCCAGCCCGCATTCGCCGACAGCGCCCGGTGGCTGATGCCCTACAGGATCATGTTTGGCCTGCCGACATCAGCGGTGGTCTCTTTTTGGTGGGTCTCTTTGAATATTTTCAGTTATGGGATATGCTGCATGAGACGACCCTCTCTCAAGATGATGATGTCCGCATTTGGAGATTGGAAGGGTCAGGTCAGTTTACCTCCAAATCTGCATATTGAGCATTCTTCAATGGATCCATCACCTTTGCACCTTGGCGACGTCTATGGAAATCCTGGGCACCAGCAAAGTGCAAGATATTTTTATGGTTAGCAATATGAAACAGGTGCTGGACAGCAGACCAATTAGCCAAGAGAGATTTGCCTCACCCAAATCACTGCTCCTTGTGTGATCAGGAAGATGAGATGGTCCAACGTCTGCTTACTACATGTGTCCTCGCTCCAGAATTCTGGTCACAGATTCTCACTCCGTTGGAACTGCAAGACTGGATTCCCAGATGACGAGAGAAATCTTTAGCAGATTGGTGGCACAAGGCAACCAAGAGAACTCTGAAGGAGAAGAAGAAGGGGCTGGACACAATCATCATTCTAGGCTTCTTCATCCTTTGGAAGCACCAAAACGCCTGAGTTTTTGAAGGGATTCGACCCTGCATCACCAAACTGCTCGCTGATTTCAGAGATGAGCATCATCTTTGGTGCATGGCGGGAGTGTGTGGCCTGCGCACGCTGGGTCTAGGTCACGGTGGTGGGCTAATTTAGATTAGCATAGCTTGTTTGGAGTTTGTGTGGTCAGGTCTCACCCCAACCTTTGTCTTTATAGTTTAAGTTGTTATAAGTTTTGAAACAGCCCCTCACAGCCTGGCCTGGAGTGAGGTGGTGGCATTTCTAAGGGGCCGACCTTTTCCCTCTATAATGCAATGATATGCAAATCTCCTGCGTATTCGAGAAAAAAAAAAGAAAACAAAAATGTCTCTAGTATCTGGGTTTAACTGAGGAATCAAAAAACGGTGGTGAAACTATGACTTGTGTGATCGAGACATCAATAATTACAGTCAATGTAATTAACATATGGAAAAATAAGAATGCAGCTTAAATCTCATAGTCACCAACCTGTTTCAGCACTCGATGTATTTCTCTGCATGTAACGAGCAATAAACTGGTTCCTACCAAGAGTAGATGTCTTTGGTCTTGCTGTAGAGGTCATATTTGCACATGATTTCCCGTCCTTCTTCTCAGCTATCCCCACATACCTTGGACTCCAGTTCGATAGGCTTCCCGCTCCGTCGGCATCTTATGATTTCCCGTGACTGCTCCATCAATTCAACATACTTCTTGTGCACTTCCAACATGGGGTGCTCCTCAATTGCAGTGTCTTCCCCAGCCATGTACGCCTCTTTGAGGACAGCAAAGCATGTCTTCTCCTTTAACAACAAGTAGAACACATGTGGGTGCCGCTCAAACACAAGATGGAATTTCTGTGGTAGCCCCAGGTGCTGCCGGAGGCAGCGTAACCGCCGCCTCTCAGCAGAGCATGTCACAAACAGACTAAGCAGCTCATGGAGCACCCCTACTGCCCGCTTCTCTGAAACATCACTTCCCCGATTGATGTGGCTGAAATCCTCATATGGGGATACATAAGGGAGCCTCTGGAACCGTTCCAACCAGTCCTTAATCTTTTGCTTCAACCGAAGACCCTTTGACGGGAAGAGCTGGACAGACACCTCTTCCACTGACCCCAACTTCCTCAAAGCATTCAGCTGGAGAACTGACAGAGGCATTTCTTCATCCTTGCCATCGTCAATTAGCCCCAATTCCCTCCCATCGTCACCATCTCCTGAAATTACAATCTTGAATCCGTCCTGGGCAATGTCATGATCCAGGTCCTTGAAGTAGTCCTCCGGGATGCCAAGATGCCAGAGCATGCCCTGAGCGACACGGAGCGGGAGGCGGCGTCGCGGGCTCATTAGGACGACGCGGTGCAGGCGGCCACAGACATCAGCACGGCGGGCGGCGAAGACGTCCCGCTCCTCCCGCAGGAGTCGGGCGGCGGCATCTGAGAGCCGGAACCAGGGGGAGTTGTGCTGACCCACGGACTCGACGAAGGCGGCGGGGAAGCGGCGGAGGAAAGCGGTGACCCGGCGGTCTGGGGTCTCGAGCAAGGGGCCGAGCTTGGAGACCGCAGATACGGGGGTGGGCGACGGGGAGAGGATGCGCGCGAGGGAGACGAGCGGGCGGATGTCGCGCGCGTGGGAGAGCTCGGGGACGGCATCGAACGAGGAGTCCTTCTTCCACCGCATCGTCACGTTCACGTACGCCATGGACTGGAGGTGGACGGCGAGGGGAAGGAGGAGAGGCTCGAGCGACCGAGGTTTCGCGAGGGACTGCATGGTGCGGGGTTTAGGTGGGTTTCCGGAATCTTTGGACGGAGGCAGCGATGACGGATGAAGAAGAAAGGTGGGGCTCCGTCTGCTCCTGCCCCGCACCTGCGCGGGCGGCTCCTTCCCCGGCGGCCAGAAGCTCGGCGCTCTCCCTCACCCTCGGCGGCGCGGGGTCAAGCAGTGCTACGCGAGTTGCGAGCGTCAGCATGTTTTTTTTTTCTTTTCACATTTTGTCACGACACGATCGAATAACGTTTTTTTTACAACAAACAACTTTCAATCTTTCATTTCAACAGCAAACAGCTGTTACGAGCGTTACAGAGTTCAGAACTTCAGATCTGGTCATAGCGGTGAATCCTGAAGGCCATGCGCTGCATTAGAACAAAAACAAAAATACCGTGTTTAGTTCTCACCCTAACGCTGTGTTTGGATGCATAAAAAAAATAAATGTCACATTAAATGTTACAGTATTAATTTAGTCTACTAAAAATAAATTAATTACAAAACTAATTACATCATCACACAGTATTTAATGAGACGGAGCTATTAAGCCTAGTTAATCTATCATTAGCATATATTTGTTATAGCATTGTCGAATCATGGACTAATTAGGCTTAATAAATTTGTTTCACGAAGTAGATTTCAGTTGACATATTACTTTTATAATTAGTCTATATTTAATATTTCATACATGTGTCCCAATATTTAATGTGATAACTTTTTACACATCGCATCGAATGTTTAGACACATGTATGAAATATTAAATGTAAACTAAATAATAATTATGGAATATTAAATATAAGCTATAAAATAGTTAATTATATAAATTTAACTTTACGAGATAATTTTTTAAGCCTAATTAGTTCATAATTTGACAATATTGTGTTATAATAAACATGTGCTAATGATAAATTAATTAGTCTTGGTAAATTCTTCTTACGATTTCATGATAGGATATGTAATTTATTTTCTTATTAGTCTATTTTTAATAGACCAAATTAGTGTTGGAACATCTGATATGACACAAAAAAAATTATCCACAAACTAAACAAGGTCCAAGTTTAGATAAGATGACGGTGAATCTAGAATAGTCTGTCTAGTGAGCGGCGGAGCACGGAACTAAAGACAGCAGGGGCAACTTATAGGTTATATGAAAATTTTATTGTTATTTTATGGTATAGCAAAGAAATATATAGTATCTACAGTGGTAATCACAAAAGGACAGAAGTGGTCATGGCCCATATTGGCCTCAACAAAGCTCCACCTCTTTATCTAGTCTAACTAAACACCACGGTCCGACGAGTTTGCTTGACCTAGTCTGATTCTGTCCTTTTTGTACCTTGACAATTCTTGTGTCTCTTTGACTTACTCCTTCAGTCTCTATAAAAGAGTTATTCTCGCTTCTCTAAGAGTCAATAAATTTTAACTTTGACCAAGTATATATAATAAACTATTAATATTTATGTTACATAATTAATATCATTGGATAGATCTTTGAGTATACTTTTATAATAAAATTATTTGGAGATAAAAATATTGCACACATTTTGTATAAACTCAGTCAAAGTTGATAAAGTTTGACCAACATGTATCTCATAGCGACTCTTTTTTTTTGGGACGGAGTAGTATCTAGTTAGTGAACATCTGAGTGAAATGTTTGAACCTACGGTCCGACGGGTTTGCTTGATCCAAGACATTTAGAAAATGCACAAGTTGTTGATCGTTTGAGAAGAAGTTTGTCTGTTGCAGGTTAAAAAGTTTGTTTCGTAACAAGTGCCATTGCCGCGGCCTCGACCATCAACACTAATGTGGCTCCTGTCATCTTAGTCGTGATGTGCTTGGTTTGTACCGATTAAACCTGAGTATTTTTATAGTAAACAATCCAGTTCCCGCATTTTTGGGGTGGGGGCCAAGGTAAATTGGGTGTTGTTGATACGTTAGGTTTTTTTTATCAGTGTACAATTTTGGACGCACACAACTCACGCACACCACACGCACACACACGCGTGCGCGTCCGTACACATGCAAAGGAAGAGATCGGGAGACTCGCCGCCTCCAGTGCGCGGGAAACGCGCAGTACCACCGAACGCGCACGCATGCGTGTACCCTGCAAATTTCTGGATAAAATCTAGAAAAGGTGCGAACACCAGGGTTTGAACTTTGAACCCTAGTGAGTAGGGTCTCACTGGACAAACCTACCATTGGACTACAAGCCCATTGATGAAGATTTGCTAGATACCATCGTAAAATCATACGTAATTGTTTATAACACTTTTCTATAGACAATAAACAAAATTATTTGAAAACAGTTCATATATCACATATCTTTTTTTCATGAAAAGTGTTGTTCTCGAATTTGAGAAGTCAGATATTTTTAACTTTAACTAAATAAAACAGACATCAATATTTATAGTGCATAATTAGTACTACATCCATTCTAAATTATAAGATATTTTTGCTTTTCTAGATATATTGTTTTTATTATGTATCTAAACATAGTGTTTATCTATGTGTAAAGCAAAAGCTACATGTTATAGTTTGTCAATGGTTGAGTATTAGATAAATTGATAAATATGTTTTCATAATAATATTATTTCGAAGATACAAATATTTACTAATATTTTTTTTATAAATCTAATTAAATTTTAAAAAGTTTAACCGGTAAGAAAATCATAGTGGTACTTTTTGAGATGGAGGGCGCATAGGACATAATTCAACAACGTATAGACATAATTCAATACATACCAACTAAAAAATCACCAATAACTTTATACTCGTCATATAACAAGCTAAACACTAAACATGGGTGTGTGGGACTTCTTAAGTTGGGTTGGATCTATCCCTGATTTATTAGAGCACAATGAACTCATTTCTTGTTTGGTTGTGTGGGTTTTCTTGTTTGGTTTGAGACATATGGGATGTGGGTTCAGATCCCTGCCACATGGGCCCTACATGTCACTCTATGTGTCCGTCTTCTTCCTCTTGACGCTCAGGTCGTACCCGGTCTCTGTGCCTGGCACGCTCGGCCTTGTGCCACCCCGCGCAGCCCTGCCACCGCGCTGGCCCCATGTGACCCCACCATCGCGACCTGGCCATCGACACACTCCACACAGCTCTCGCCACCACACTAGTCCCGCGTGACTCCGCCGCCATGCTCGGCCTTGCGCCATCGCATATGGCGCTCACCGCTACGCTGGCCCCGCGCGACCCTATCGTCGCGCTCGATCTAGCGCCACCCCACACAACCTCCATCGTTGTGACTCAGTCGTCGTGCTCAGCCTTCTGCCACCCCACACCCCCGTAGTCGCGCTCTATCCCATGCTGTCGTGCTTGGTCTTCACCATTGCGATCGTACCTATGAGGCCACTGGTCGATGACCGGAACCGCGTCGCTCGCCCAGCCCCCGCCGCTCTGCTTGCTCGCTCCTCCACTACAATGCGCTCACTCGTTCTCCAACTGGGTCGACCTTGTCCACTCGATTCAAGGGAACGAGGTTGACCCACACCCTAAACCCTAAAAGATAATATTCTTTACAGAGAACGAACCCAATCTACTAGTCCCTTAACCAAACACCTTCAGAACTAAAGTCCAACACATCTCAACCCCCTTCAACCACCAACCAAACACATGCCAAGAGATACAATGGTGACCTTACGCAATGGAAAAACGAGACATGCTCAATAATAAAGAGCTTGAACCTATATTTAGTCGAGGTAGCGAATCTGTAACCCTACCCTTAGAATATATAAGAAAATTAATGTAGAGAGTGAATGCCCTATGCAATCCCTCACATGCAGCATGTGAGCAATAAAAGATCTCTCTGTAATTGCAATCATTCTGATATACTCCTTATGTTCCAAATTATAAGACATGTTAGTTTCTAGATACAATCTCCTCGTGAAGGCGGGATTAGCCGAAATCACCTCTCCCCACCATTGTTGTTCTCTGTATCCTCTCCTTTGTGAAGTGCCACATCCTCTCTATGCCTCCTCACCAATGATAAGCAAGAGGTAGAGGTGCGAGCCTAGGTGGAGATGGAGGCTAAGAGCACGACGAGACGAAGCTTTTAGATGGGCACGAGGTGAGCCTCCACTTGCGACATGCCCTATAGCGTGTGACAAAGGTGCAATCATTGCGAGGTTGAAGACAAAGCACAATGAGGCTGAGGCAAGGTGAAAGATAGACCCGGAGGGTAGGACCCACTGGAGTGAAGGCAGATCATAAAACATGGTATAGAGAGGTAGCGGGGCAAAGACAGAGCACATATCGAGAGAAACAGAGCCCGAAGGGTGTTGGCACACCAACAATAGAGATGACTCAACATAAATAGCGAGAAGCACAAAAAATAAGCAAAATCAAGATGCACCGGTATAGTTACTCGAGGATAAAATGATCGACCGTTCACAAAGCCAAGAATGTTCCATGCATTGGTTGAGCTTGACTAAGACCAAAAACAAACAAAAAAAAGATCTCTCTTACTCCTAAAATAAGTCTCCATCTCAAATTCCAAGAAACAAAACAATCTTAATTTTGATAAAAATATATAACAAATACGAATATTTGTGCTACTAGATAAACATCATTAAATTATTTATGTCATATATTTTGATTGTAACCCATCTAGAAATATAAATATAAATATAAATATTTTTTAATCAATCCAGTTAAAATTGAATTGGTTGATTTTTCAAAATATAAGTCTTGTTTATTTTTTTAGAACAATGGAAGTGACTACACAACCAAATTACCAAGGGTTTTTTTTGATTTATACCATTACAATTTTTCAACTTCTGAGATATACCACTAATATTCGTCTATTTGGAAACTTGTCATTATAATTCTTCCTCAGTTTGAATGGTGCCATTTTCTAGGTATTCAACGACACTGGGCCCACATATAAATGACTAAAGGCAAGTGTATTCACGTATGACCCAAAATATCCCTGTTGCTTTTCCCCTCCACTCGCTGACATGTGGAGTCCACATGCAGCTTCTTCTTCAACCTTCAGTGTCCTCTTTCTATCTCTTGCGAGTAGCAGAAGCAAACGAGAAGCAGCAGCCATGGCTCGCGACAGCTTGCACCTCGTCGTCGGCACCATGGCGCTCGCGAGCGAGCCCAGCCTCTTGCCATGGTCGTGCGAGAGCTCCCGCCTCACCATGGGTACTGTAGATGGGGGAGCTCGCGGGCGCGATGGCGCGGGACAAACAGGACGATCGCGATGGAGCAGGAGCAAAGCCAGCGTGCACGGTCAGCGTCGGGGTCAGTCATGCTCGCGCGGCCAGAAACTCGCCGACGCTCGCTGTTTGGGGCGGGACGGCCACAACAGGGAGGTTGCGATTGGGGAGCTCAACCACGATGGGACGGGACAGCCGCGATGGGGGAGCTCGCCAGCGCTCTCACGGCCACGACGGCTTCGGGGTTTTTGCGCCATGGCGAGCTCGACGGCGGGGCATCGCGCGATACCAAGGAGCGCACTGCGCACGCACCATTTGCCGGCGCTCGCGGCTGGGTCGGACAGCCACGACGGGGAGCTAGGTCGCGATGGCTGCTGTTGCTTGCCGATTCTGCTGCTGTATGCCAGAGCTGCTGCTGCTGTGTGACGGACCTTCGTACGGAGCTGATGTTGCATGCCAAAACTGCTGCTGCTTGTCGGAGCTGCGTAGGTAGCTGCTACAGCTTGACGATCTATCTGCTACTGCTTTGACCCATGGCTGCACGTGAGCTTTGACTACTCGTCGTGGAGAAGACAGGGAAGGAGGAAGAAGATGACTTGTGGGGTCCACATGTAAGTGACATAGAGAGAGTAAGCTAGAAAGGGTAGTTTTGTCCATACGAAAATACAATGACCTTGTGTACGCCTGCAGTTGGGCCAAGGTCTCTCCAAACGTATACCATGGTATATTTCAATCAGAGCAAGAATTGCAATGATATGGTTAAAAATAGGTGAATAGTAATAGTATTTATCCGAGCTTCAAAAGTTACAATGGCAGCAATCAAAAAAACCCAATTACCAAACACGCCCGTCGTTGCATTTGCAGCCAACGTCGAACTCCTGGCCCAGTGGGCAGTGGCCCACATTGGCACACCAGCGACAGGGCTCACACACCCCGAAATGGCGAAATCCCACCTCAAAATCAAAAAGGCAAAAAGAAAAAGAAAAGAAAAAGGGAGGCGAAACCCTTCTCCCCCGCCCCAACCCGATCTCTCTCTCTCTCCCTCCGGTCCCCTCTCCGCCACCTCACCGCCGGCTCGCTCCGAAAATCCTCGCGCCGGACGCAGACCCCACCTCCGCCTCCGCCGCGCCATGCCCGTCGGTGCCTGATTCATGTCTCAGCCCCACGCCGCCGCTGCCGCCTCGAAGCGCCCCTTCTCGTCCACCACCACATCCCCGTCCCCGACCTCCTCCCCTGCGACGCCGCTTATGAAGAAGGTCAAGCACCCCGCCTCCTCCTCTTCTTCCGCGGGGACCGTCGAGAAGAACGGCATCCACCTTGATACCGCCGTCGCCGCCACGGGCGGGGGCCGAACGAACGGCGAGGAGGATGCGGAGATGGTGCTCGTGGACCAGGATGAGCTCCCCGCCCCCAGCGCGTCGGCCTCCGCGGGCGTTGCTGCCAACCTTTTCCGAAAGAAGGCCACGCTCCCGCAGCCGTCGACCTCCGCCCGCAAGCCCCTCCGCATCAAAATAGGTGCGCCCCTAATCTCTTATTTTGCGGAATTGCTTACTCTGTGAGTCTGTTGCGATTGGTCCTCACTGAGGGGGCATGTGGCTGCAATTGATTCCAATCCTGTTGTTTCGAATATGTTACTTTTCCAGCTCGCGGGCTAGCTCAAAAGTTTTTTCGTTCCCTGCCATTAGGGTTAAAATTCACTAGCAGCAACTATCAGTTCATAAATCACTTGCTTACCCCGTCACTCCCAGCCGCTACCTGGACCTACCTAAAATTAGCGCTTTGATGGACGCAATATGGAAATTGGCTAGATCTGTACATTGTTTCTGGAAAATTGGTGTTCGGTCGTCTACTATGGCAATTTAGGTTTTTTTTTGGGAATTGATTGATTATTTTTTAGAAGCATTTCGTATTTTGTACCTGTTCATACCATCACACTGATCAGAAGAGGGATTTGCCGTAGGAAACATGATACTTCTGTTGAGCAACTTTTGTTTAGTTGTTTGCTTCTGTATATTTGAAGTACTTACTTTGTTTTGTCTACTAAGAAGAATTAGGCACCCAGATTTAGTCAAAGGGGAATAAAATCTTGGTGGTGGACTGGTGTACACTGACATCTCACCCCCAGTAACTGAGCTGGAGTCAGTTCCTATTTGATTAATTACATCTCAAGTATCATGGCTCGACATTCGTTGGCACCTATTCGTGACAACCTCTAATATTGGGAAATGCAACTCTATTCTTTTGAAACCAACTTCATTACGATGTACTTCTCCTTCAGCACACACTATTTGCTGATTCCTTTTACTTGCTATATGACACCAGTTGCTGGCAAATTCACATCGAACACATTTTTGCAAATCTTATAAATCACGAATCACTAGCAAATGCGTGCTGAACATGTGTATTTGAATTTCAGAGATCATTGGGTTTTATTTCTACAACCTTTGCTTAAGTGTCATCAGCACTATGTCTAAATGACATTCTGGCTGTCTTGCATTCATTAGGTCAACCAAAACTGCCAAAAAACTTTGAAGAGGATACATGGGCGATTTTGAAGGATGCTATTACAGCTATTTTTCTTAAGCAGAAACTTTCCTGTGATGTTGAGAAACTCTATCAGGTTATACTTCTGTTGCTGACACCGTAATGTTTATGCTCCCACGTTAGCATTTGAGTACTTTATAATTGTTTTTGCACTGCAGGCTGCTGGCGATCTTTGTCTACACAAGTTAGGGGCAAACCTATACGAACGAATCAAGAAAGAATGTGAAATACACATAGCTGAAAAAATATCAGCATTAGTGGGTCAAAGCCCAGATTTGGTTGTATTTTTGTCTCTGGTCCAAAGAACATGGGAAGATTTTTGTGATCAGATGTTGATTATTCGTGGTATTGCTTTACTTCTTGATGTAAAATATGTCAAGAATGTGGCAAATATTTGTTCAGTGTGGGATATGGGACTGCAACTGTTCCGCAAGCATCTATCGCTATCCCCGGAGATTGAACACAAAACTGTAACTGGCCTTCTCAGATTGATCGAGAGTGAGAGGTATGCTTGTTCTTCTGTGATAAGTTCTGTCAGTGATATGTGTACTTCATGGTTAATTATTGCCCTCTGTGAACTTGTATTGTGATCAATCGATGATACAAGGCCATACTTATTTTACAGTTGATTGCACATATAATATAGGGTCATGATTCTATCAAATCAAAATTTGGAAACTACCTATATTTTTGTATATTGAGAATTTAAGGCTGTATGCCTTTAAGGCAAAATCTATAGCATCCAGTCTCCAACCTACATATTTTTGTGTATTTTTTACATGAATTCAATAAACAGTTACAAAATCCAGTATGGAAGGGACATTGATGTATTGCTTATTAATGTGAAATAATATGTGAAGAGATGGAGATAGAACAGAACAAATGATGTCAACAATAATCGAATCTGCAATGGATAGATGTAGTTGTATCTTGTATGCCCATATCCTTGTAATTTTTCATACTCTGTAGAGTAGGGTCATGATTCTCAAGGTCTATTTGGGAGAGCTGTGCTCCCTGATTCTTCAGCTGTGCTCTCTGATTCTCTGGTGAAGTGATTCTATGTCTGAAAGTGATTTTATTTGATTCTTTAGCATAAACTCTCAAAATCAGGATAGAGAATCACTTCACAGAATCAGGTGAAGCTACCTTTTCAGCTCTCAGCCTCTTAGTTCATTTCAGAGAATCACTTCACAGAATCAGCAAAGAATCACTTCTCGCTGAAAAATACGTTTGGCAGTTAGGGAGTGATTCTCCCTGAGAATTTGCTCCGTGGAGCGCTCCCAAATGGCCCCTTATGAATCTGGTGCATGATTCTATTACACAATGCCAAATCTGAACAGTGTATGAACATATCATGATCCTGGCAAGTGATGACTGAGCCAGGCCTTCTGCAGGCTTGACTTTGCTTAGCCTGGGTCGGGCCCATCTAGCATGAACACAGAGTCCAAAACACCTCAACTTTAATATTATGCTCTTATTTTCTATAAACAAAATAGTATTCCAGTTACAAATATTAAATACATAGACTATATGTATGTTCATGTGGCTTTTGGGTTTGGGCTAGGGCATGCTCATGCCTATGGACCTTAACGTTGATGCCTTAGTCTGGCCTGGATTTTTCTTTACTGTTCTGGGTGGATCACGGATGCCCATGAATGGATCCAGCAACAACTATTATCACAATTGAAGAAACAAGAATCCTTTCCTTTGGCCCACATGCCATCATCAATGTCTTCTTAACTCTGTTAGTTTGATTGCATGTTACAATATTTTTTGATCCACAGCGACTCAATCTCAGCATCCTTGAGGCAAAATAGTGTTTAGCCAATTTGCCTCAGGGTACTTGATTATGTTCCAAGTTCGTATGAACATATGTTTCTGGCATTTTTGATGAAAATGTTAAAAAAACATGCCACTCTTTGTGTCATGCCTTCTTTACTTATGCTAACTTGGAAATTTTGATGGCATCTATTATGTTTTGGGCCACTTATTTTCCCACCAGAGTCATGCGTGTACTGCAGTGTAATTTGGTACTAGCTATGTTGAATGGTGGAACTGAAACAGTGTACTCAGACTTTAAGACATGCTGCTTTTTTTAGCTAATAATTGGAAAAATGGTGGTTCACTTGTGCAAGCTGTGGTAATTGCATGTTTGTGAAATACATCTTATATAACTGAGCTTGTGAACTAAAAGAGTGTCTGCCTTGTAATTATTCATAGTCCTGCCAATAATGGATACATTTATTCAATTTTTTTTTTTTTCTGATCAGGCTTGGTGAAGCAATAGACAGGACATTACTTAGTCATCTTCTGAAGATGCTTACTGCTCTTGGAATGTATTCTGAGAGTTTTGAAAAGCCCTTTCTTGAATGCACTTCTGAATTTTATGCTACGGAAGGTGTTAAATATATGCAACAATCTGATATTCCAGACTACCTGAAGCATGTGGAGGTAAGGATAGATCTCCTTATGTTCTTCATGTTGTCTACTCATGTAGAACCTGTCAGGCACACCATTTAACTGATAACATGCACCTGAGCTGTGCAGTCGAGGTTGCAAGAAGAACATGAAAGGTGTATTCTATATTTGGAAGCTAACACGAGGAAACCACTGATCGCAACTACTGAAAAGCAATTGCTAGAACGCCACACATCTGCAATTATTGAGAAGGTAACCATTTTCCTTTATAATATCTATTTCTTTTATGCAGCCTGAGCAAGCATGTGATTTTATATGTTTCCTGTTGGGCATGATATCCATAAACTGCAATAATGCTTTAATAACCTGCTTTTGTATGTCGGTCATTGTGTTTGTGTTGTTTTTCAGGGGTTCACTATGCTTATGGATGCGAATCGTATAAATGACCTTTCGAGGATGTACAACGTTTTCCAGAGGGTTAATGCTGTTGAGCTGCTAAAACTAGCGCTTAGTTCATATATCCGGGCTACAGGCCAGGGCATTATTATGGATGAAGAAAAGGACAGAGAATTGGTTCCATTTCTTCTTGATTTTAAGGCATCCCTCGACAAAATATTGGAAGAAAGTTTTGCCAAGAATGAGGCTTTCTCCAATACCATAAAAGATTCATTTGAGCACCTTATAAATCTACGACAGGTGTCTGATCTTTTATCATTCTACTTGACTGGTTTCAGTTTTATAGTACTGTCTTTTTATTGACGTCAATGTATTCTTTTCATAGATGCCATTGTCTTTCTTTCCCCTATCATGTCATTTATTATTCTCTCTGGTTATGAACTTATGATGCCCATGTCGTTATAACGCAAGATCTTCGGCCAATAGTTTCTGCCAATTTATCAAAATATTTTTTGATGATCATGTAGAAAGTTACACAATCAGAAAAACTTATGCTATACTTAAATAACCAACTCCTAGAAATAATGGCATTGGTTTTGACTTGAACTCTTGGACCTACATTTTTATAAGAAAAGATGGCTAAAATAGATATTCATTTTGTCTTTGTTGATAATTACCACATCCAAGTCTTTGTTGATAATTTTGTTAACTTGTAGTCTGTTATAGCTAAGCTTTACATTCTTGGTAGAGTAATTTAGATTTGTTTGGGTTCTGTGTCTCTGTCAAATAACGGGTCCCATGTTTGTTTCATGACAACAGAACCGACCTGCGGAATTGATTGCTAAGTTTCTTGATGAGAAACTTCGAGCTGGCAATAAAGGGACATCAGAAGAAGAGCTGGAGGGTATACTTGATAAAGTTTTGGTCCTGTTTCGTTTTATACAAGTAAGCTATGACTACTAAATTGCATTTCCTCTTGATTGGCGATATAATTTCTACTTCTCTTCATGACTTGCATGTTTGATGCACTACAGTGTACATATATATGGGGCTCTTTTTGCTCAAATATGCACTCTATGTACTAGAAAGCTATAGGGAGAAATAACCTTGCAGGCCAAATTTTTTCTGTCACAGCTGTGCAAAACTCGTGCTGTGAAAACGGTCATCCCAATTTTGGCTGGTCAAATTTTGGCTTGGTTATGAACCACATGGAGGCTAAATTTTGACCTGTCAAAGCGAGGCTAAATGTTGGCTTGGCCTATTGGGGCGGGCAACCAAACAGACCCTATCCAATAGATGCTATAAGTCAGGCCTTTCTAAACATCGTGATGTTGGTGCCTTAAAAAACATGGTGATTATGTCTTGAACATTTAGGTGAGCCTGAGAAGCCTGCCCTACTAGGCTTCTAGGAAAATATAAAGTACCAAACCCTTGTTTCTTTTTTTGGTGTGATGTAATATATTTGTTAAGCAATTGAAACTAACAAAATTGTTTAGATATCCTAAAGTGCTAGCTCTGAAAGGGAAAACTCAATTTATATAATAGTTTAATTGCAAGCTTTATATTTCATCATCTGCAGGGTAAAGATGTATTTGAGGCATTCTACAAGAAGGATCTAGCTAAGAGGTTGCTGCTTGGGAAGAGTGCATCAATAGATGCTGAAAAATCGATGATCACAAAAGTAATAATGTCTTTCCTAGTGTTTTTTATTTTTGGATTTCATATGCTCCGACATATGTGGACAAAACAACTTTATCAACATGCTTCTGTTTGTAGCTCAAAACTGAGTGTGGAAGCCAGTTTACCAACAAGCTGGAGGGAATGTTCAAGGTAGCGTTTGCTGATGATATTTCTATCTTATTTTGCAAACCTGTAGTTGTATCGTAAGGTGCATCTGAAATATCAATATTTCTTTATATAGATTTAGTACCCTTTTGACATCTGTTTTACTTGCTGGTTTTTAGGACATTGAATTATCCAAAGAAATAAATGATTCATTCAGGCAATCATCTCAAGCTAGGACAAAGCTTCCCTCTGGAATTGAAATGAGTGTCCATGTGCTTACAACTGGGTAAATATTTTTTGCCCCATTACTTTGATACAAACTCTCTGTAGAACATGTTCCATTTAGATAGCTTTGTAAACCTGATCTCGTGCATGTGCTCCATAGTCCTAGCATGGTAGGTTGGCCTTTTGATGTTGTTGGTCATGTTTTATGTAGTCCTAAACTTCCGATAAAATGTTGATTTACAGCTATTGGCCTACATATCCACCAATGGACGTGAAACTTCCACACGAACTGAATGTGTATCAGGTTAGTATATGGCCTTGGTGGTTGTAGTAAATGTTTTAATGTCAGTCTGAATACTTTGTTTAATCCTTTCCCCTTTTTCTAAATACTTTGTTTAATCCTTTCCCCTCCTTCTGAATACTTTGTTTAATCCTCTCTCTCTTCTGACAGGATATATTTAAAGAGTTCTATTTGAGCAAGTACAGTGGAAGGCGTTTAATGTGGCAGAATTCTTTGGGACACTGTGTCTTGAAAGCAGACTTTCCCAAAGGCAAAAAGGAACTCGCGGTGTCATTGTTTCAGGTGCTTTTTCATATCATTTTCAGTGCTTATGAGTTGAAACCATCTGAGATCAATAATTATATTTTCCCCTAACTTATTGCTGCCATCAGAGTGTGGTTTTGATGTTGTTCAATGACGCACAAAAGTTAAGCTTCCTTGACATCAAAGATTCCACTGGTATCGAGGATAAAGAATTGAGACGAACACTGCAATCACTTGCATGTGGTAAAGTTCGGGTTCTCCTAAAGGTGATCTTTTTTTTGCCTCATGATCACTTTTCATTTTCAGTATATGCAGCTGCTTTAATTGTATCCTATGTTTTCAGATACCAAAAGGGAGAGACGTAGAAGACAAGGATGAATTTGTATTCAATGAAGATTTTAGTGCTCCCCTCTATCGCATAAAGGTAATATATGTACACATACGCTTTGGATTTGATATGGTCATTAAGCTTGAACTGTTGTTGTCCGCTTCCAGGTAAATGCAATTCAAATGAAGGAGACAGTAGAAGAAAACACGAGTACCACTGAGAGAGTGTTCCAGGACCGGCAGTATCAGGTGCTTCAATTCTATATGCTAGCAAGTGAAAAATCTGTTAGTTTAGTTGCAGAATGGGCAGCAAGTTCTTTTATGTGTTTTTTTTTTATTTTTGTGTTGGATTATTGTTGGAACTTGCAGTACATTGTTAGCTTGAACAACTCTGCTTTTGCTTGCTCAGTTGATATGTGCTGGATACTTTATAATAGAAAAGTGAGACCCTATGCAGTACATAGTTAGCTTGAACTCCACAGTATAATATGTCAAAGAGTGACCCCTTTGGATACTTTATGATAGAAAAGTGAGACCCTATGCAGTACATAGTTAGCTTGAACTCCACAGTATAATATGTCAAAGAGTGACCCCTTTTTTCTTCATTTATCTTCTACTAGGCTAGGAACTTCGCTTCTCATGTAATCTATCATAATCATTATAGAAATATGTAAATCGTATCCTTTTGAATTGAAATTTGTAATGCATAATTTGACAAGATGTTTTTGGTTCTTTAATGCAGGTTGATGCAGCCATAGTTCGAATAATGAAGACGCGGAAGGTCCTCAGTCACACCCTTTTAATAACCGAGCTTTACCAGCAGGTGACACTTCATAAAATCAATTAATTTAGCTGTGTATGTTATTTACCTCACGATTAATTTGACCCCCTTTTAACCGTTGGGTTTCATCTATGTCCCCCATTTCAGCTCAAGTTCCCTGTTAAGCCAGCTGATATCAAGAAAAGAATAGAGAGCTTGATTGACCGGGAGTACCTGGAGCGGGACAGGAGTAACCCCCAGATCTACAACTATCTGGCTTGACTGCGATTTGGCGGACCATTAAAGAGATCATCCTCACTTTATTATTAGAAAAAGACACTGTAAATTAATTTATTTTCCAGTTGTTCTTTACTGTTTTAATTCTCTGGGAGGGAGTTGTAGCTGATGCAACGTGTCTGTATACGAGAACGATTTTTTCAGTATCAGTATAAAATGTAAGCATAATGCATGTATCTGTTTACATGTTTGCTTGGCTATTCACGTCGTCTTCCCTGGTGCACCGCGATCTGGACAATGTGCCTGGTCTCATTCTCTTTAATTTCCGAGTGTCTTATTTTCGTTATGTCAAATACAACTTCAGTCAATTTATTAATAGACAAAATATTCTTGGCAAAACATATCTTCGGTATAATTGTGATACTCATACTCCCTTCCTCCCAATTTCCAAAGAGGATGCAAATTTAGAGTAATGTTAAGCCATACGGAGTATGGTTTAAAGTTGATCAAATTTATTGTATAAAAAAGAACAGTACGTATTTATTAATAACAAATACTTTGTGCACTCTATTTATTCGGAGTTATATATGTTGATAATGAATTACATCTTTTTTGAAATGCAGGTAGTGTACTTAAGCCATAGTAGCTATTCTACTCATCATCAGTAAAAAGGACAGCCACATAAACAAGAGTTGTAAAAAGGTACAGCCAAGTAAGCAAAAGTGGAAGCCGATTCTTTAGCCCAAAAGTGAAAGCAAAAGTTGAAGCCGATTTCTTACCCAAAAGTGATGAGGCCATGAGTCTCTCGTGTCTAATCAAGACCACAAGAATCTAATTCGATAGTGGATTATTTTAGCACTTAAGTCCCTCTACTTATCTCATGCTAATCCAAACAGGCGTGTGCATAGTGGGGGGTTTAAGTGCTAAAATAACTCATCTTGACCTCTAACCATCAGATTAGATTCCTATGGTCTTGATTAGAGTTTTTATAGTTTGCATAGGAGACTGGTTTTCATAGCATACGTTCTCATATATAAAGTAAAAAACTTACGCTTCATTACAATTTACATCCCGAAGATTTAGTTTACACTGTTTTTTTATAATTTAATTTAATAGGAATATTTATTAGCTAAAGTTAAAGAAACTTGCTTAGGACAAAAACATCTTAGTACATTTTTGTCAAAATTACATTTCATATAAGAACTGTCGACATTTTATACAAACGAGCTGCTGGGAGCCTGGGATTATAAGAACTGTCGCCATTTTAGAAAAACTGCAAGGCATATGGATGGGCCGTTCAAGGCCCACAAAGCATTCCTTGAAGCCCAAGTATGGAAACCGTGCAGGCTGTGCCTGTACGGCCAGTCGTCGTCTTCTCTCCCTGGCGCTCTCCCAGATCAGATCACCACCACCGCCCACCGCCCACCGAGCTCGCGGTCGCCGGAGATCACCCCCTTCTCCGGCGACCCCGCGTACGCCGATCTCAGTAAAGGTTGGTTACCCACGTAGAAACCCCAGCTTGCGCCTCCCGCCCCTGAGTCAGTCACGCTGCTAAATTTAGCTCATCCGCCATCCGAACCAGCGCCGCTAGGGTTTTGGCCCGATGGATCCGCTCCGGAGCTACCTGGGGCGGCTCCTTCTCGAAGAGATCACACCGGTGGTGATGGTGCTGTCAACACCGCTTGCCGAGGCTGCCTGCCGTAAGAACGGCCTCAGCTTCGTCGACATGCTCTCCCCGTTCTCGCTCTTCAAAAAAATCGACGGTGACTGGCCTCCCAATGCTTGGTTTCAGATGACCATGTGCTGTATTTTGTTCGCTTCTCGTTTGTTTTGGTTATGTGATCTCATGGGAGGTTCTGTCTCCGTGCCCTCGATTGAGCAGTGCCCGTGCGGACGGCGAGCGAGGTGCCGTACAGGCTGCAAATGTTTAAGATTCGGATGGTTTACGCGTCTGACGTCCGGAAGGAGGACTGCGAGGTGATCCTAACATTCTGGTATTGCTATCTTAGGTGGCTGTAGCTACTTCGGTGTTTGATGACCTCGATGTTTGGGAACAGGTGGCAGACGAGAGGATTAAGCCGGTAGTTTCTGAGGCCAATGAGAAGGCTCTTCCGGATTTGCTTTCAGACCCGCCTCAGGTTGAAGATGTAGTTGGAAGTAAGATCCTGCGCTTTGCTTCTATACGATTATACGGATGTTCTAGGTCCTTTACAATTAAGTTCACATTGCTGTGTTTCTCTGATAATTGGATTAGTGGTGGAGGGTGGCAAAGATTTTTTTTTCAGGGGGGCGGGGAAGGGGGTCAGAGTAGTTTAGGCAGTGGAAAACTAGTCAATTATTATTGCACAATTAGAGCCGAACTACTATCGAACCATGTAAATACATTAGGAAATGATCTCAATTGATTACATAAGGTCATTCCGCTTGCAACTTCAGCATTGTTGTGCATGTTGTGGGGGCAGCAGGGAAGGGCAGCCATCGGCGAGGCTTGCTCGGAGGTTGATGACGATGTGTGTGGTGAGCCTGTGCTGATGTGGTAACTAGGCGAGGTGAGCTTGTGTGGTTGTTTTCCATAAATGGGAGAGGGAAATAGTGGTCTGTGACTGGTATGTTGTTCCGAGCAACGTTGACAGGAGTTAAGGGCTAGTTGAAACTACTTTTATGGCCCTAATGGGCAGTGGACTTGGGATGCATTGGAGGGCTGCAGTTGGGTCCTCGGTCCTCAAGATTTTTCCTGGGCTAGGCCGCGTGCAGGGGGTGGGTTAGCCCAGGTTGGCTATGTTTAACCTCTTAAACCTTATTAACCTTTATGGTGAGGAATAGTGGAATGTGTGTTCATAAACAGAAAGAATAGTAAAAATGTGTGACTTGTGAACTAGGAATGATTTCTAATGGGCAGCCACATGCTTTCCATCAAGATCGCTTGGTGCAGTTGCAGCACAATTTCAGGTGATTGTTTGTAGTAGTGAAGTTGCTTTGCGTGCATTCTATTGTATGGATGGAGAGCTCAAATTGCCTGCAATTGGTCCACCAGAAGAATGCGATGTTTGGTGCTCTGTGCATTTTTGTTACTAAATTGGGTAATTTAGTTTTTTTTGGGGAATTGGGAAATTGCCGGGAAGAGTACCAGCCAAATAGAAATGAAGACATTTGAAGTGACAATGTCTTCAAATTGCAATATCTGCAAAGCTCAGTTGTGCAAATTTTGTTTGATACCTTTTATTTGCATCCTATATATGATTCCTTAATTAATAATTATGTAATTCCAGAGCCTGAGGCCGAGCTGTGCCCATTGTGGATTAAGAAGTTCAATAGAGAGCTAATGCGGACACTCTCATTTTCGGAGCATGAAACATTTGACCATCCCGTGGCATGTGAGATTTGACACTTCCTGTTCTTAGCTGGTTATTCTGTTTACAGAATATGTTCTTGCTTATGCTTTAAGCTGTTATTAACAGGTCTTCTAGTTGTGTCATCAATGGACAAAGATCCAGTCAATAAATTTGTTGATCTCTTCAACACAAATCAGTTGCCATCTCTTTTGAATGAAGGCATAATGGATCCACAGATTTTGAAGCATTACCTTGTACTTCATGACCAGCAAGAGGGGCCACAAGACACGTATTGTTCTTCACCTTTCTTTCTAACTAAAGAAGATGCTCTCACTTAAGCAATTTACGATGTTAATACAAAATCATTTTTTTTTAAAAAAAACATAGCTGGCGTGTGTTTTTTGTACCTGAACAACCCCTTCAGAATTGTCAAACATAATTGCTTGTGAATCTGTATTGGCAAAATGGTTGAAAAAACTGAACTGCCTACATATTTTGTAGTTCACAATTATTAGGATTATTTGTCTTCATTAAGGTTAGACAAGGTTCCTCATATATGTGTCCCTTTTGCCTTTAGTATTCATGCTTCCTTGTTTTCCTAATTCTATGCATTTTAACTTCTAAGGGCTTTTTACCCCTAGGCCCTAACTTTCTGCAGAGGAAATTGTTTTACATCCGACACCAATTTGTCCGACAGCTTTGTTTGTGGGACCATAACCGTGCTGTGTCTGGTCATAACTCATAGTCAGGTTAGACGGATAGGTCGTATGTATAACATCACTATTTTGTAAAATAGCTCATGCGCCTTCTTGCGTCTTGCCTGGAAGAACATCTTCGAGTTCCATGGTGAAATTTAGGAATTATGCATTGTTCCAAACTGAGGCTACTCTACATCTGTCCATATCAAATTCGGTCCATCAACATCATAAACAGAGTGGCAGAGACGCTTTGTGATAGATGCCGCTGATTTAGTGGTCCCATCACTATGCCGCTGATATTGTAGTGTTGCTATTATAGTGGTTTCACAACACTAAGGGCTTATTTGGTTCCTATCATGGGAAGTTCGCCTGAGCCTGGCATCAAAACAAGGCATTCGGTTTTGAACACCTGAGATCGGATGTGTTTGCCTGGCGTTGCTCCCTAGGAGAGGTTTTCATCCAAACATGCCCTAACTATGCTGCATAGTCCATTTTTGTTATTTGATGCTTGTATATCAGTATTGTTAAAATTCAGGGCATCAATTGTCCAAAGGGTATTTCAGAGCGCTCATCCTTCAAGTCTTCAAGTTCCTTAAAAGTGGTATAGCCTTTTAGGGAAGTTTGAACTCCTCTCTTGTACCAGGAAGCTGTAGCCCTCTCCTTAGCAGCTTCCCATAGAAGCAAATTTCTGAAGGAAGCGAACTCCGGTTAAAAGGGCATGCGGTTTCTCACATAAGCCCCACTAAAACTAAATACTATTTTTTGCTAAATGATGAGTAAGAACTTGAGGGGTAATATTTTGTGGCTTAACTTCTTACATTGGTCAAACAAGGAACAGATAATCTGAATGGTATGTAAGATATCTGAATTATTATTTCTTGCAATTTTGTAATCTATTTCTTTTTTATAGCTGATTTGTCAAGTCTTTATATTTCCCGTCTTTGTTGTCATAGTTGCAGAAAATCCTTCAATATACACAGTTACAAAAAATCGCTTAATCTATTTCTTTTTTATAGCTGATTTGCCAAGTCTTTATTGCCAAATCCTTTAATATCGTTTGACATTTTATGTTTCAATTATACACTGTTTTCTTTCTTGCTGACCCATATTATTTTGTACATGAAGAGCTGTGAATGTCTTAGCTGAAATGAGGAGTACCCTTGGTCTGAACGATTGTAAATTATTGTGCATAAATTCATCTACAGAAGCAGGTGCTAGTAATGCTGACAATTCATGGCTACCTTATGTGAGCATACTGAATTACCTCATATTGGATCTCAATAATGTTTTCAAATTTTAGCAAATATGCAATCTACTTATAGTCTTTTTGTTACTAAATGCAGAAAGCTCTTGGTTTGAACAATCATGATGGATCATGTTTCCTTAGTGTGGATGATCTGAATGAGGTATTAGAACATTTGATCTAGTGTTTTGCTGGGCACACAAAGTTTTGTGACACTTTGTTTAACTTTTTATTGTACCTAAGGATTCATCTATTAGGTGATAGTTATGGAGTAACCATCCTGCTTTCGGTTGATTCAAGTTTTTTTTGGTGCATTGATGCCAAGGATCGCACATCAAACTGTTCTGTTATTTTTCTTGCGCTTGATCTCTATTCTCTAGTTCTTGCATTGTGGGTGCGTTGTCACATGCAACATTTCTCAGCTGTCAACACACTTTACTTGATATTGAATTGCTGAGATTGTTTATTTCAGATAAAGGACTTCATGCAAGACTTTGTTTCTAACCATATCATCCCCTACATGGAGCAAAAGATCCGTGTCCTCAATCAGCAGGTATGCAGTTGAAAGTTTGGTATGTCATTATGTTCATCTTATCATTTCCCAACAATATTCAGTACTGTTTTAGGTAGCCACAACAAGAAAGGGTTTTAGAAATCAGATCAAGAACTTGTGGTGGAGAAAGAGAGATGATGTCCCAGAAGCTCCAAATGGGCCAATGCAAGTGATTATTCTAGATCTTGCTACTTTTCACAGTATATATATGTAATTTGTAATATGCTGTAACTTTATTTTCTCCATCAGGTATACATTCACCTCCATAGAATCACAGATCAGAGTACTAGGTGATTTCGCCTTCATGTTACGAGACTATGAGCTTGCCTTGTCAAACTACAGATTACTCGCCACTGATTATAAGCTTGATAAGGCTTGGAAGCGATTTGCTGGTGTACAGGTGCAAGATTTTTTATTTTTGACTCGTTTTGCTGAACTTTCTCCATGGATATACGTATTATTAGTCTGGTTAGCGTCTTTGAGTTTGTTGTAAAGGGACAATTAGTATTGCTATTCTGAAGGAATATCCCGGTATGTCAAACATGATGGTCCTGTTTACACTAAAAGCAATTGCCAGTTCCATTACCAACCCAGCTTTCCTACAAATATGGGGCTTGACCTAGGAAACATCAGATGTGACATGTCCACTACTACTCCGTCCGTGAATAGATGACGTTTTCGGTGTTCGTGCCACAAGTTTGACTAGATTTGTAGAAAACATGTGCAATATTTATATCTCCAAATAATTTTGTTAAAAAACTAGATTCAAAGATCTTTCCAATGATACCAATTATGAGACTAATAGATGATACTTGTTATTTATAAAAATTGCCGGTAGTTGTTTCTCGGGAAGTGAAAACGTCATCTATTTAGGGACGGAGGGAGTATGTTGCAGGGTTTCTGGATTTTTTTTCTTGGGTTCTGTAATAAACTTAATGTGTGTTACATATTCTTCATGTTGATACATGTCCACATATTCCCTTTTGCAGGAGATGAGTGGACTTTGCTATTTCATTTTGGATCAGTCAAGGAAGGACGCGGAGTATTGCATGGAAAATGCCTTCAGTACATATTTGGTATTTATCTTGAAAATTCACATCTTGGTTTCCTGCACAGCAAATAATTATTTCCTTTGTATTGCTTATTATTTAATGTTTTGGATATTGTTCTGTGGTATTGCGTTGTTACCCTATGTTTCTTACACAGAACAATAACAGCTCAATACCATTTTGCATGGAACATCTTTTTCCAGTCAATCTTAATGAATACTCAATTTGAGTCTTATTTAAGCAGTGGTTATAACAAACAGCTAGGATGCTTTTGTGCATTTTATTCCATAATATGCATTGAACTTACCCTCCAGATATCTGTATGATATTAGCTCAACAGTAAAACACTTATATGTTCATGACAACGGTAGTCGATGCTATAGCCTATAGGTGTCATGCAGTTGATACCCAGCTTCAGAGATCCTTGGAGTGTGTTTGGTTGCTCAAACGAGACTGTATATCTGCACCATATATCCTGGATGTGGAGAAACTGGCTCAGTGGATGCAAATTCTAAGCGAGACTTTGGTGTAAGTGCACGAGCGAATTCAAAAAAAAAAACTTGGATGTGGAGAAACCGGCTCAGTGGATGCAAATTCTATGCGAGAGTTTGGTGTAAGTGCACGAGCGAATTCAAAAAAAGAAGAAGCTGAGATTCTGTTTGGTTCGTGCGTGAGCGGATACAACTTACTTAGCATGTGAGATTGACGTGTGGGACCATACTAATCCTGCATCCACCAGTACAGGCCCGAGAGCAACAAACGAATCAGCCACTTGCGCAGAGCCCAAAAACCTTTTGCACCTGTGGATGCAGAGCAGCACCGCAGAACCTTGCATCCGATCAGTATTCCCCTATAGTTTAGACGGACACGCAAGTCCTGGATCGCTGGAAGTTGGAATCTGAAAACGCCCTTGATGTCTTGCACCTGAATTCATTTGGAAGGAATGGCGTTTTTGACTGGCTACAAGTTCTGGGCCACATTGCCACATATTCATTTCATTCTAGTTTCTGGCTTCTTTCAGTAACGTATGCTGTGTCGGAGAAATAGTGAGAATGTGCAGGGCCCGCCTGATTTTAAGCTACCCTGTTCAATATAAAATTGCTTATTATGGATATTCTGGTACCAGCTGTGCAAATCTGAATATCCTGAGGTGTGTTAAATTTAGGAGAAATGCACAAAGAAGTGGAATATGTGCCCATGACAAGATACTACACGCTTATGATATGTAGATAGTACTTAGTAGAGTCTCTAGTTTTCTTGATTGAACTTCTTCTCGTAGTCTCCTTTCATTCATCAGAGTGTAACTCACCTATATATGCAGAGAATTGGATCTTCTGGCCAGAGAAATGCTACTAGATGTGGCCTATGGTGGGCTGAAATGCTTAAAACAAGAGGACAGTATAGGGAAGCATCAAATGTGTATTTCCGTGTTTCTAATGAGGTAGATTTCCTTTTTGTCATGGGAAGTTTTTGGCTGATTAGATGTATTATTGATTGTGATCTCTACTGCTCAGGAACCTTCTTTGCATTCTGCTGTACTGCTTGAGCAAGCCGCTTGTTGCTATCTATTATCCAATCCACCCATGCTTCGGAAATACGGATTTCACCTAATATTAGCTGGGAATAGCTACTACATGTCTGATCAGGTTCATAATAATTATTTTACTGCTGTTGTAATCTCTTTCAATGTTGATTGAATCTTTTTTAAATCGATTTTTCTTTCTTTAAATGCAGAAACAACATGCTGTTCGGGTGTACAGAAATGCTTTGTTTGTTTACAAACAAAACCCTTGGAGTTACATCAATAATCATGTACATTTTAATGTTGGAAGGTAGTTAGGTTTTTTAGCTCCTGTTCAGTTTTTTATCTTTTGTCTTTACGCTGTACTTGACTCTGGGTGCACTGGTAGGTGGTATGGAGTTCTCGGGATACTTGATGTAGCCATCAAGCACTTGCTGGAGGTCATTGCTTGTAGCCATCAGTCGCTGACTACACAAAACATGTTCCTCACTGATTTTTTCCATTATGTTCAGGTTATTGACCAACTATAGCACTTCACCTTAATACCTTTTTTGGACCTAATTTTTGGTGCATTCCTAATTTTGTGATATTATTTTGTGTATAGAGCATGGGGAAGAAATTTGATGTGTACAAGCTTCAACTTCCTGTTTTTAACATGTCATCTCTCAAAGTTATATATGAAGATCATCACACTTATGCATCAGATGCAGATGTAAGGCCTAACAACTGTACCAGGAGTTTCTAATCCATCTATAATTGTATTTCTGGGAGCAATCAAACATTGAACCTCCCTATATTATTATAGAATGTTTTCTTTTGGGTACTTGAGTTACCCTTCTCGTGCTCCTTTAAATAAAAAGGCATAATATATGGCCAAGTTCACACCTTTGATAATAAAACGAAACACTATGACTGTCTTTAACCTGATCTCTTTTGCTGGTGCTAATTTGTTACTCAGCATGTGTTGGTTGTCTTCTGTTACAGGTTGGCGTTAGTGAAAGCACGTGGCAGGAGCTGGAGGAAGAATTGATCCCATCATCATCAATTGTCAGAACTAATTGGCTGGATACTCAGCCAATGAGAAAATACAAGGATTCCTGTATTTGTGTTGCTGGAGGTAATTTTTAAAAATAAAAATTCTTAGCTATATATGACTGAACTTGAGGTCAAACTACTATCTGGAATTGTCTGGTATACAGCTGAGATGTGGCAATTGTCAACTTACCAATGTAGTGCAGAACAATATCTTTTTTAGATGGGCGGTCACTTGTCTTTGAGTGCTATCTTGCATTCATGTCTGTTGCTGGATAAGTGATAGACAAGCTGTCTGTTTGCGCCTTTTAAGACTTGGAGCATCAAGTGCCGTGCATCTTTCTTAGTTACTTATGTTTTATAATAAATTAATAATTCATTTGGCCACCGTCCATCTATTGTCAACCAGTCCCATTGGAATTGTAAGATTTGCAGTCCGATGTGAGTTTGAATCCCCTTTATTTTGCCAATGGAGTTTGGACTTGGTATGTTCATTTCCGCTTGAAATATTTTAACTATTTATGGTTTGTACCATATCCTTGAAATTGGACCTTTTCTTTGCTAACCTATTTGAAAAAAAAATGCCATTGGCTGTTGCCTTCTTGACCTTCCATCATAATTTTGGTCTCAAGGTGACCAGCTGAACCTTATCAATTGGAGGCAGACCGTGGTTTAACCAAGCTGCAAATCTGCAGACTGTGGTTGATGCCACTGGCACTGCATATATCAGCTTGAAGATGAGGTGGGACCGTGGGAGCAGCAGTAGTAGAAGCAAGCATAAGAGGTTGAGGCCTTGAGGGAGTGGGCATGGGGAGAGGATGAGGCCTGAGTGGCGCCTACATTGTCATTTGAGGCATTGAGGTTGAAGGATAACACTTATTAACTGAACTTATATAAGTTTCTGATTATTTTGGAGCAGCAAGTGTTACGTGAAGTTTCAGTAAAGGCATGAAGTAAACATAAATTTGATTGAAATGATCTGATATCATCTTGTTATGTCGGGCTATGTCTCATGTGGGGAGCCACGGTGGGCGCGCACTCGGTTGGGCCCAAAGCAGGCCCAACACGAACAGTACCCGCGAGTACTGTAGCATCGCGGGTACTGTTCACGCGATACTGTAGTGCCGCCGCCGTCGGATTAGATAAGATTAGGGTTTGATTAGATTACTTAGGGGCTAAGTCTTCCCAAGGCTATAAATAGAGGAGTTATGTATCCTTTCAATCTAAGCAAGAGCAATCATATTTGCTCGGCTTCCTTTAGGGAGCCGGAAGACCCCAACCCTAACCCTAGCCACTGTCGTCGCCTCTGCTGTGAACAGTACCCGCGGGTACTGTAGCACAACAGCCCAGCGCCTCCTGCCCTCCCTCTCACACAAGACCACGGCACCCTGCCGCCGTTCTTTGCGTTTCAAGCCCCGTCCTCCGATCACCCACGACTACAACCTGCGATCAATCTCTGGTAGGACTAGGGTTCCTATCTATTAAGTTGCATGCACCAACCAATTCAACCCAAAAGCTTAAGCTGATGGGGCAATTCACTTATACTCCAACACTCCCCCTCACGTGGAGGCTCCCTCAGGCCTTAGACGTGGAATAGGAGCGGGCAACAATTATTTTATTTAATTGTGCCTACCAGTATTCGAACTCGAGACCTCTGGTTCTGATACCATATTAAGTTGCATGCACTAACCAATTCAACCTAAAAGCTTAAGCTGATGAGGAGAGGCGGGCAATTCACTTATACTCCAACACTATCACATCTCCTTGAGACCCTTCTAATTATTATTTTTCTTTTATTATGTATATAGTGTTTTTAGTTGCTTTGTTTGTTGGTTGCAGAAGCAGTAAAATTGAATGTTGAACTTAAAAATCCCCTCCAAATTCCTGTTGCTGTTTCTGGCATCTCTCTTATATGCCAGCTTTCCACCACTTTGGAGGCATTAAGTTCTGGTAAGATTTTCCTTCCTGAGTTCTTTCCATATAGAGGAGTTACGTTAACCACTGATGCATTGCATTCCTCATGCAGATGTAAGTGGGCTGGACTTAGATGGTGGGGAAGATAAGGTTAAGACAGAGCCATCTATTTCAATGTAATATTCTTTTCGCAATGAAGGTTTTGTTCATGTAGATGTTGTTCTTTCCACCCAAATTTATAATGGCTAGTTTTTATTGAACGCTACAGGTTTGAGACTGATGGAGATAAGTTTACATTGTCAAAGCTTGACATTGTATTAGGAGGTGGTGAAAGTAAAAGAGTATGTAACAATTTCTTGCCTTTTAACTCTACGAAAATTGTTTAAGCATGTCTTTGCTTCCTGATTCATTACAGCAGATCTAACCTTAGTAAAAAGCTAGGTGAACAGAATGTACTGTTAATATTTTAGGGGCTGAATGGGAAAGAAGTGCTTAAGGTTCAATTTGGTATTGGTGCAGTATGCTGTTGGATCTATTCATTTGCTGTAATTCTTTACAGTACGATTTTACTGTTTCGGCTCAAAGATGGACGATACAAACAACTAGTTGTTATACCCCAAAGAATGCTTGGATGTTTTTAAAAGGCCACCACATGCATACTGAGAAAACCAATAATAGTTCAGTTCAGTGCCAATTCTTATTGTTTTGCTTGGTATCCTTTAATCTGTCATATGTTATTAGTTATTACTAATTATTTTCATTTGTTACAATTTCTTCAATCTGATTTTACAAGAGATGCGCAGCAAAGTCATAATATTTATCTTTTTTTTTAAGAAAATGGATGTAGCCAGGGTCAAATACTACACTGATTATACGCAGCTCTCCTGTTTGTTTGAGAGAAAAAATACTTAATGATTCTTCCTGATTTCCTTACTATTTGTCTGATTGCATTTTTGCAGATTTGATGTGTTTGGCATTTGTTGTTTCATATAGGTATTCTGTTTTTTGGTTAATTGTCTTTCAAGGTAGTTGCTCATCTCCTCTCCAATTTCATTAGGTGCAACTTGATGTTACTCCAAAAGTTGAAGGTATTCTGAAGTTGGTTGGGATAAGGTGGACACTTTCAGAGTCAGTAGTAGGCTATCAATACTTTGAAGTTGATGCACAGAAAAAAAACAAGAAAGGGAAAAGAGGCCCACATCGTTCTTTGAATAGCAGCCTGGTTGTAATCAAGGTTATAATCTTTCCAGATTTCTCTTCACAAACATTAGTTTCTGATGATGTGTGAAGTTTTAAATTCTTCGCCTACAGGGTTTACCAAAACTTACAGGATCTATTGATCGCATGCCAACAAAAGTGTTTGCTGGTGATTTAAAGCTGCTCACACTAAATCTGAGAAACCATTCAGAATTTGCTGTGAAGGTCTCTTACCGTTTGTCTTCCTCTTGTTTCTTATTCTACTAATCATTGAAGAGTTGCTGAGTTTTCTACAGATGATCATGACTTCATGCAAGTATCCAGCACCATATTATCTGTTAACTCTTTCCAATCCTGTAATGCAGGGCATAAAAATGAAACTTAGCAGCCCAAGATTTTTAATTCCTGGTGATTCATCTGACATTGGCCTTGAGTTCCCAGACTGCTTAAAAAGGCATATGCAATCAGAAAGTAGTGGCAAATCATCCAAAACTATGAAGGACAATTTCAAGAGTTTTCTCTTTGCATTTCCTCAGGTAAAGTGGCTTAAGATACTAGTATCTTTTTGTTTGTACTAGAATAGTCCATTTAACATGTTTTTATTGCTTTCACAGATTATTTGCTGGCGCATATTCTTTCACAAATATTGACCATCATAGTTTTTCCAGGATATTGAAATTCAAGCAGGGGCAGCACTCTCTTGGCCTATTTGGTTTCATGCTGCAACTCCTGGAAATGTTTCTCTTTATATATCTCTGTATTATGAAATGGGGAGTTCCAGTGATATTAAATACCGTACACTACGCATGCACTTCAATCTTGAGGTAACAGATTGTGTCCCATATTTAGTTTTTTTAGGCAATATATTTGTTACTCCCTCCAGCTCCAAACGCAAGTTGTTGTAAGATTCTTGTTGCTTTTATTTCAGTATTGATTTCCATAGATTGATGGCCTAAGATTGATGCTACTAGGTTCACAATGAAAAATATTTTCAGCATGTATAAATTTCTACTAAATAAAATATTTTCATAGGATGTCATATTGGATTGTTAGCACATTCATATTTCATAACACATGATAGTGTTCTATAAACTGCCCAGACTTTCGGTTAGGGATTGGGATTCTCTTAAAAGTTATTCTGTCACATTTATTATTGCACTTTGCATCAGTGAAGCTTTGATTATCCACTCAATGCAATTGCTTTTCCAAGGTGAAATTGCTAAAGTTTAAGCAATCCAAGATCAAGGCACTTCTAACGGTTTTCCTCCATACTAATATTGTGTCCTTGATCTTCAGAACGAAGGATGAACAAACTAGTTATTTGTTGTATGCTATTGTTTTATTGCTTACTTCCCTTTTGGATAAGCATTAGCTCTAAGCAATTATTTACAGGTTTTGCCATCACTTGATGTATCCTTTGCTATAAGCATGTCCTCATCAAGATTGCAAGAGTATATCGTTCGCATGGATGTCATGAACAAGACTCCATCAGAGTCATTTGTGCTTCATCAGTTATCATGTGTTGGTGGTAAATGGGCCGTTTCAGCATTGCCGTCATGCAGTTCAATCAACTCTGTTGAAACAGTATCAGAAAGTCAGGCTGTGTCATACTTCTTCAAAATTAAGGTTGAAGGCCCATTCTTCAATATGCTGTCAGATACAGAACACTTTAATACACCATATTTTCCATTGCTTTATTCAATGCTCTTCTCTTCATTAAGTGCTGTACATTCAAGGTTCTGATATATTTTCCCAATGCATGCTTTTTTAAAGGATTGTGAGGCGGCTTCTTGTAAAGAGGCAGAAAGTGGTTCCTGCACAAGCGATATGGCTTTGTGTCCAGGGAGCAGCATTGATCTGTTTGACATTGCTCGATCTCCTTTAGCTGATTTTCACTATCAAGAAAGACACAGGCAAGGGAAGGTAGCAAAGGTTAGTTCTTATATTATAATTTATTACATTGCTGTTGCAACGTACAGTATTATTTTTGTTATTTTGATCATTGATTAATAAATATCTGATTTGCACTTGATAACTGTTCAGGGGCCATGCAGCCTTCTTGATTTTGTTCTAATCTCAAAGGCAGTCGGTAACTCTTCTAAGTCTACTCCAGACTATGAACTACTTTCTCATCACACATGTCATTGCAGGCAAGTGATAGAACATGTAGTTTGATACAATCTTCGTTGGTCTTTGTTGAATAAATCCTGACCCCATCTTCTGTTTTCTTAGTGCTCTAAGCCAGAACCCTATATGGTGGCTTATGGAAGGACCTCAGACAATTAGTCATGATTTCTCGAAGTCTTACTGTGAGGTTAACCTCCGATTGGTCATTCACAATTCAGAAGCTCATAAGATTTTAGTGAGAGTGGTCACTTTTGATGTAATGTCAGATAAAAGCCAAACTGTCTATCCTCATGACTCAACCAGTGCTCAGGGTGGATGGTATGACGTATCACTGGAAAATGATGTAAAGACCATCTCTAGTTCCAAGAGTGCACATCTAGAGAAGCAATCTTCGAAGAGCATTTCACCATATGTTTGGTGTTCGTTGAGTTGTGCTCAAATTGAGCTCCATCCTGACAGTTGTGCTAGTGTTCCTCTAAAAGTGTGCATATTTGCACCAGGTACATACAATTTCTCCAATTATGAGCTGCAATGGAAAGTGCATCCATCTGAGGGATCACATGTGGATGAAAATGAGAAATGGCTATCTGGTGGTGGTCTAGGGCATCCTTTCTATGTTACTGTCCTTCAAAGTGTCTGACTAATTATCAGGATTTGGGAAGTACCTTCTTGAACGTCAATATAGTTGTTCAAAACTCAGGAATTACACCCAGTTGCAACCTGACGATGATAATAGGGGCCAACCAATCCAGTCCTGGTGGTGGTTGTGCAAAGACATGCTGCTGAGAGTTCCCTGACTGAATATACTTGGATATGCTCATGATTGTTCTGCTTCGATACTGGTATATGTACACGTCATTTGAAGGACGAGTTTTGGTGAGTACATTTATACGATTGGTGGTGGAAAAAAAAAATATTGGTAATTGCTGGTGGAATTTTGGCATAGATGGAATATACAGATAGAGGTTTTGCTTGTCTAATTGTTGATGTGGCTAGTAGGAGCATATATTATTCCTGTGCATCGTGTGTAACTTGTCACTGCTAGACGTTTTCTCAAGTGTAGTATGTAGTGATAGTTGGATCAGATAAATTTTCTGTAATTTTGATGAGGTAATCAGGGAATCGTCTCGATATTGTTGTTGTATGGGCGACAATAATTTTTGAGTGTGCAATCCTTTTAAAAGCAGTGTTTGGCCTTGAGCCCATAATATGGCATGTTGATTCCCTTTTCAGTTCCTCGTATATAGGAGACCTAAGAGGCAAGAGCATCTCCAGCAGTCTCTTAATCTCACCCCTCATCCCCATAAATATACTGGGGAGATGAGCCCCTTCTATTTTTGTTTTGTGGCCACCAATATTTTGCTCATCTTTTCTCAAATAAAGGGGGAGTTGTATCTTTGCCAATAGCTAGGTCTCATCCCAAACTATCATCTCACACCTCCTTTTTCACCTCTAATATGACACATGAGTCCTATGTATTGAGGGAGATTATTATGGGCCTGTTAGGTCAACATATTTAATAAAGCTCAATACTAGTTTTGGTGGTCATCAATACCATTATATTGGAGGACTGCTGGAGATGCTCTAACCCCCTTTGTGCCCGGATTACCCTTTTTGGTGTTTATTTGTCTCTCATATCGATGTCCAGTTGTGCACAGTAGGTGCTAGTGTCTGAGCGGTGCTGTTATTTTTACTTTTTTTTTCCTGATCGTGATGCCGTTCTTTTGTGAGATCATAATCACTACGGAATTGCTATGATATTTTTTGTGATGACGTTCTTTTGGGAGATCATAATCACTACGGAATTGCTGTGTTGACTTTGAAGAACAGTATATCACATGTCTCACCTTTTGCCTCTTTGATACACAGTTACACACACCCATTCCGGAGGCAGTGGGCAGTGGCTCGTCGACTCGTGCTCGTTCAGTCGTTTGCTTTCTTTTTCCTTCCGGTTGCTGTCGCTCGTTATCATGTTCTACCAAATTTGGCAGGGAGTCAATGCGGGCAGAGCCGAGACGCGGGCGGCTGGGCCGACGAGCACGGCGCCTTGTGCTCGATCCAATGCATGCCGCATGCGCAATTGCGGCTGCCCGGCCACTTGGCAAGCACCACCATCGCCGAGAACTCCTTGGGTGACGAAGCATGTGGAGCACAAAAATGTGTGACGCACCGCCATGAAGGATTGGCGTGCCCAGCTCGTTATTTTCGCGTCCTGCTTGGTGGGTACGGTAGCTACAAAATTGATGGTGATTACTGATTACATCACTTTGCAAGTGTTACTACCGACTGATACCTAGGAGTACTATGCTCGTACGAGAGTACGAGAGTGAGACTGCCAAACGACGTCTACGACACTACTCCCTCCGTCCAATAAGTGTCGTCGTTGGTGTGCGTGCCACGTGTTTGACTCAATTTGTAAAAAATATGTGCAATATTTATATCTCCAAATAAATTTGTTAAAAAATTAGATGTAAAGATCTTTCCGATGATACTAATTACTTAGCATAAATATTAATATATTTTAATATATAATTGTCGATAACTTTTTCTCAGGAACCGAGAACGACGGACGAAGTGAGTACTCCATATGTCACTATCCTACGGGGCACCGTATCGACTATCGCCCATTTCTCTCTTGTCCCCGTGTACTACTGTGTACTATGTGTAATAAAAATACGTACGAGTCAGATTGGTGGACCTGTACTAGTGCAGGTTTTTTTTAATATAGGTACTCTTCCGTCCTAAAATAAATATACTTCTAGCACTTTAGTTAAAGGTACTTCTAACACTTTAGTGAAGAAAATAATACCAGTGTTAAATTATAAATATACACCGGTAAAGATGCAATCATTATACTTTGAAAAAAAAATGAAAAGTAGAAAATAAAAACTAGAGTTCATTTGTCTTATAAGTTATTATATCTACATGTACGCTAATTTTAGGATAAATTTAAAACTCTACAAAAACACTTATTATGGGACAGAAGGAATATATGATAACAATATATACTTCCTCTGTATAGGAAATAGACAACGTTTTGGATATTGATACGATCTCCAAAATATAACTTTGACTCTCTTTCTAAAAAAATATTTATCAAAAAGTGATATATGTACATTTTTATGAAAGTATTTTTCAACACAAATTCATTCATATGATTTTTTATATTTTCAAACTCAATAATTTAAATGTTCTTCATGATTTATATTCTCAATGTTGACTGAATCCTTATTTAAAACATCATCTATTTCCTATACGGAAGGGAGGATACTCCTACTTGTGCAATTGAGTTGATCGGGTCCGGTCAACATGGACCGGATAATGACGATGAGATCGTTGACTTCCAGCTCGCATGATTATTGCCTTTTATTATTAGAAGTTCTAGTTATATGTCCATAGATTTTTTTTAATTAAATCTGTCTAATTTTTTATATATTATATGATCTAATCTACTCCATCCGTCTCAAAATATATGTCACTAGAAAACTGTGTTTCTCTCACAAACACGTTTCCCTAATGACATCTAAAAAGAGACGGAGGGAGTAATATACAATTCTGGTCAGGCGGTCAGCGTGGCGCGGTGGTTGGTTAAAGCAACTCCAACGGTTTTGCAAATGGACTTTGCATTCTTATTTTTGTAAAAAAAATCTACAAAACTCCTATCCAACGGTTTGACAAATGGGCTTTGCATTTTTATTAATTTGACAAAATATTGAGATGGATTGATATATATGCAAACTCGCGATCGGCTTGGCATACCGTCTCGTGTACTACTCCCGCGCCGTCGGTTTTTTTTTTAGATTTTGACAAGTCAATTTTGCCAAACCGTTGGAGATATTTTTTTTCTCCTCCCCATATTGATTTGAGAGTTGACAAATTTTATGTTTTGCCAAATAAAAAATACAAAACCGTTGGAGTTGCTCTGATGGTTACGGCGGCCTTGCGACTCGGGAGGGACGTTGGATTTCCATCGACGCCACCGCGTGATCCGGCGACCGACCTGCACCTGCTGCTGGACTTGCCGAGTTCGCCCACCCATCGGCGATCGGCGTCCCAAGCAAGAACCCTCTCCTTCCTCCCACCTTCCTCCCGCGTTGGCGTTGCCATTTCAGAGCAAGGCGGCGCGGTCTCCTCGCCCCCACGCGCAGTCCAGCCCGCCACGGCGTCACGGTCACATCACAATCACATGGTTGCCCGACTCCTTCAACTCCGCGTACGTACGTCGTCTTCCCTTTCGCTTCGCATGATTGATTGAGATCCCCCTTGCCCAACTGCCCCGCCCACTATTTCATTTCATCTCCCGATCCAAGAAACCGGCCACCGGAGCGAGCCCCGAGAAACGAACGACCTTGCTTGATCCAGGCGATCCAGGCAGCCGGCCGCCATGAACAGCTTGTTCTCGAGCTCATGGAAGCGCGGCGGCGGAGGAGACGGCGGCGGGGACATCGAGTCCGGCGGCGTGGAGATGTCGGCGCCGCCGGGTGCCGCGGCGGGGGCGAGCCTTGACCGGTTCTTCGAGGACGTGGAGTCGATCAAGGACGAGCTCCGCGACCTGGAGCGCATCCAGCGGTCGCTCCACGACGCCAACGAGGGGGGCAAGTCGCTGCACGACGCGTCGGCGGTGCGCGACCTCCGCGCGCGGATGGACGCGGACGTGGCGGCGGCGATCAAGAAGGCCAAGGTGGTGAAGCTCCGGCTCGAGTCGCTGGACCGCGCCAACGCGGCCAACCGGTCGCTCCCGGGTTGCGGGCCCGGGACGTCCACCGACCGCACCCGGACGTCGGTGGTGGCCGGGCTGCGCAAGAAGCTCCGCGACTCGATGGAGTCCTTCTCGTCGCTGCGGTCGCGCGTGGCGTCCGAGTACCGGGACACGGTGGCGCGGCGGTACTTCACGGTGACGGGGGCGCAGCCCGACGAGGCGACGCTGGACGCGCTGGCGGAGACCGGGGAGGGGGAGCGGTTCCTGCGGCGCGCCATCGCGGGGCAGCAGGGCCGCGGGGAGGTGCTGGGCGTGGTGGCGGAGATCCAGGAGCGGCACGGCGCCGTGGCCGAGCTGGAGCGCTCCCTGCGGGAGCTGCAGCAGGTGTTCAACGACATGGCCGTGCTGGTGGCCGCGCAGGGGGAGCAGCTGGACGACATCGAGGGCAACGTCGGCCGCGCCAGGTCCTTCGTCGACCGCGGCCGCGAGGAGCTGCAGGTGGCGCGCAAGCACCAGAAGAGCACGCGCAAGTGGACCTGCATCGCCGTCCTCATCCTCCTCGTCATCGTCGCCGTCACCGTCGTGCCCATCGTGCTCAAGAGCACCAGCAACAAGAACAACTAGACCGTTTGTGGATATGCATGCGTACACCGGGACCGGGAGAGATGATTGTTGTTGGGTTTTGCTTTTGATCGTGGCGTTTGTATCATACGGATACGGTTAGTTGATCCGGTCGAGTTGATTGCAGTTATTTACCGGTGGTTTTGTTGATGACACATGGATTGGAGTTCCATTTTTGTTTCGCTGTCTGTCGATGTGCGTTGGAGGGGGAAGGAGATGAACGACCTTGGATCGGAACTTGCGGGTCAAACCTGCTTTTGCGGTGGTTGTTGAGTAGCCCGCACACCTTCCTACGCAGCACGCACGCCGGAGACTTGACGCAGTTGAAGTCTCACTGTCACCAGACCAGTCTTCCTCAACGCCAGAACAGGCTGGTGGAACGCTGGGTGCGCAGCGCCTTGGCAGATGCAGATAATTCCACGTCCGCCACGGCTGCTTGACGAGACCACAGACACCGAGAGCGCGGCCGATCCAAACTACCATGCCGGCGCCGCCTGCTGGGTGCTGGCTCCGTAGCAAAGCAAAGTACACGGTACTACCTTACCTCCGTCTCTAAATAACTGACACGTGACACTTGAAAAGGACAGAGGGAGTAAACAACTGACGTGTCTGTCCAGGGTCCAGGACATCGAGTCAAAAAAAAAAAACATCAGGCACATACGGGCCGGCCCAATTCATCGCCGATGATGTTATGCGCACGGCCGGAACAAATCTGATCAGCTTTGAGCAGCAGCACAAGTGGCATATACCTGATCAGCTTTGAGCAGCAGCAATAGTGGCATATGAATGGCGTCACGCATAACTTACAGCCGTGTCATATGCATTTAAAAACTGCACAATACATAGGACAGCACAAGTGGAATTTAAAATCTGCATGAGAGAGGAGGCTCTAGAAGAAGCTGCTGAACTGGCTGGTGAGCGAGTCCTTGAGGTTGGAGAAGAGCCCGAACAGGGAGTACTGCCGGAGCTTGGACACCTCGTACCACGAGTTGAGCACGGCCTCGTGCTTGTCCGTGCCGGAGAAGGCGAGCTGGATCCCGGGGCTGCACTCCACCTGCCCGCCCTTGCCCCTGCAGCTCGTCGTCTTGATCGCGCAGCTGCTGTCCACGCACGCGAAGTCGGAGCGCCCCGAGCACGACGAGCACCCGCCGGGCTTCCAGAACAGGTTCTCGAGCCTGCCATTCTGGAACTCCAGGACCTGCAGTGGCAGCGATTCAGCAAAAGGTGCGGGAGCTCGACCGGTTAAACAAGTTGACTCCCTTTTGATCGAGGAACTGTGAGGCGTACCAGGGTGAAGCCGGTCACTGTGTACGAGCTGTTGGCGACGAACACCGGGGGTGACCTCGCTGCGTATTTCTTCCCGGCAAACGCCACCATGTACCCACCAGAAGAAGACTGTTATAACAGGGTGAGAGCCCAAAGGGTTGTGCGTTAGTTTCTACAGTAGATGTGATTCAATTCGACCATTCATTCAAGCAGAGCAAGCAACCACAGTTCAATTAATTCCACTCACATACTTTACTTACCAGAAAAAGGGACAAATATGGAACAGCCATACCATGGTGATTGCAAGTTTTGAACTACGCAAAAGCCAATTGCTTATTCAAGAGAGGCTGTGTTTTTTCACGGTACGGCGATCCAAGGATCTGGGATTCGGCCCGAATCAACCGAATTTCACCTCGGTTGGGTCCGAAACAATCCCAAACCGGTCAAAAAAATTCAGTCAGTTCAAATTTTGAATAAATTTTGATCAAATTTGATTTTTTTTTTGATAAAATTTGATCAAATTTTGATGAAATATGATTTTTTGGCCAAATAAATCAGCTGGTTCCCAAACCGAAACTCGGTCAAAATCCGAAATTTGTCTAATTCGGATAGGACCGAATTTTTTCCACAACCGAATCCCAAAACCTTGCGGCGATCATCATAGAAAAAAGGTGAACAGGTTTTTTCATCCATTTATTATGGATCTTTCGGTTCTTGATCAGGGTGCACTGAATTTTAATGCCTCGAGTCCATTGTTTCGGAAATCGGAATACGCATGTTGTTAGAAATCACCGAAGAAAATTTACACAGCTGATCTTGAAAAGAAAAAAAAGGCACTACCACACATCCTAGTAGACGTAAAGAAGGGAATGTCTCCAACAAATTTTTTTTACCACGATGACATATCTCCAATTTAGTAAAATTATAATGGCAATCTTTAATTTTTCCTATTTTTTTTTTAAAAAATGCAGAGGCTATGTTGCGTTCACTTGAGAGAAAGAAGGTGGGCAAGTTTCTATACATTCAATGAAGATCGAATGTGTGAAAACTTTCATCATGAAGATCGGCAAGTTTCTATACATTCATAATTTGCATACTATTGCAGATGAAAAATTATAGAAATCACCCACCAGCTCCAACCAATTCCTTGATGAAACGGAATCAGTCAAGAACAGAAAAAAAATCCAAATTTATCTGGATAGCACGCTCATAAACTTCCGAATAAATTGCATCGTGAATGCTAACAACCCAACACTAGGACCACAGAACTACACGAGGCGCGTCCCAGGTTCAAAGGACAGTTTGTGCCCTACCCCTGTTCAGCTACACAAATGCGTCCAAAAGTGGTACTGTCTCAACACGTCGATGGGACAACAACGTCCAGCTCCCTCAAGTCCTCAACGTCCAGCCCCTCCAAGCTGGCCGTTGTCACCGACGTTTCTGACAAGTTGTTCTCTAACTAACTAATTAACAAGCACTGTACTCTAGTTTTTATTCTCAGTTAGGAATACTATCATTAGCCTAAATTACCATTAGGCTAAATTTATTTTCCTAGCAGAGAGCCAATACCATTCGCAAATTTATCTGTCATGTATATATTAGAAAAGGAAATTAATGATAATCACTTATGCGATGAGATCAAAATACTCAATTAACTAGGGTTCGTCATATATGTCCATATGCCATAATTCGTGTAACACCTCGCGCAAACTTTTGGCAATTAAACACGAAATCCATGACAGCAGTTAATGATTCACATGGCGATCGAGGGACTCTCACCGGGTCGAAAGAGGAGGAGTTGACGGTGAGGAGCGAAATCTCGTCGACCTGGGGGCGGAAGAGCGCGAGCTGCGCGCGGTTGGCGAGCCCGAGGCGGCTGTCGCAGGGGGAGAGCTGCACGCCGCCGGAGAAGAAGGAGTCGCGCCCGGAGAAGACCACCCCGAATGTGAACCCGTCGCCGCGCTGCACCGACGCGTCCGAGCAGGGGTCGTAGACGCCGTTGTGGTCGTCGCCCGCGGCTACGGACGCGAGCATGAGCACGGCGGCGGCGGCGGCTGCTAGGGCCGGCACCGACACGCGCCTCGACGACGTCGCCGCCATAGCGCGAAACTGGGGGCGGGTTGCTTCCTCTGTGGCCTGCCTCGGGGGCGACGGACGAGGTCGTTGACGAGAGGAAGGTTACGTTCCGGTTCGAAAGACGCGTCATGGGGGCAAGGAATAAAGGAGCGGCTTCCTGTTGGGCCTGGGCAGCCCATCTCCGTTTGCCAGCCCAGCATTTAAACTATATTTTTTTAGCATAAAAACTATCGGTTCACTTTCACATGTCTAAACGGTCGTTTAGTCCGTTTACACACTGTTCAAACGAACGCTATATAAAGATACCTTGTTTTGGTTTAATCAATTGTTTTAACCGTTTAAGTGACCATTTTACTTACTTAAACTCCTGTTTTGTCTGAGTAATGACTAAATGACAAATGACCAGTTGTTTACCGTTTAGCGTTTAGAATAAACATTCCCGAGTGAGTTAGCAGATCACACACTTCGAAAGACCTGTATCGTGTCCACACACACCTTATTTCTATAAGCACATCCATCCAAAAGACTAAATTCACAGATCACAAGATTAACATCTCGTTGTCGATGGATACATCACCCACAATTAAAAGGATAACATAGTTAAATTCAAAAATAAATCTAAAAAAACACAAACATCCATGTATTTGTAGTTGCATGCAAAGAAGAGGAATAGGCAACTTGTGATTGCCTCAATCAACTTGTGTTTGTTTCAATACAATGCCAAGATGAATGGAAAAAAGGGTCTAGGAAGAATAAGTACATGGATCCTCTTGTTACAACCGATGCAAGATGTTTTTTTTCCTTTTGATTTTTGCTCAAGGATGTTTTTTTCTTTTTTTTGGTTGGTTGAAGGTGGAGATGATAACTTGGATGTTGGACCTGTTGCGGGGCTGATGTGGGAACTAATTAATTGAAGAGGCATGTGGAACTGAGGAGGTTTCAAAGCTTCAAGGAGTGCAAGGTTGGCCCAAATGGTGAGCTTGATGAAGATGATTTTCAATATGAACCTGAAGAAGAACCACCAACTGTAATGATGAAGAGTTTGAGTTTGAGTTTGACCATGAGAATGCGTTGCCAATTGTTGGGATTGAGCAGAAGGAAGACAACGACGATTAGTAACATCTCTTCACCTACATGGCTGGTTACTGGCTGCATAGCATGCTTTATGGTACATGAACTATAATAATATGAAGCACAAAGATTTGTCTCAAGTCAAATATTTTTAAGTTTGACCAAGTTTACAAAAAAAAAACAATAATATATGACCCCATATATAGAGTAAAGTTCATCACCGGTCCCTAAACTTGTGTCATTGTGTCATCCCGGTCCCTAAACTCGTAAATCGACCGTCTATGTCCTCAAACTTGTTCGTCTGTGTCATCCTGGTCCCTAAACTTGTTCTGTTGTGTCATCCCGGTCTATAAACTTACAAATCGCTCGTTTAGGTCCTCAAACTTAGATAGTTGTGTCATACTGGTCCCTAAACTTTGTTTTGAGTCTAACCTAGATCTAAACATGACAATTTAAAAATCTTATATCAACAAATAATTCATAACTTTTTCATACAAACTCGAACAAAGACAAACTTTATATCAAAATTATAGCCCTCGATGTGATCTACAACTTTGTAGTTGAAAAGTTTTTATTTAAAACTGTTTAGGGTCCTAAAATATTGTTCTATGTTTATAGATTTTGAAATTTAAAATTTAAAATTATCAAACAATCTTGAATATTGATATGATCTGTATAAAAGTTATAGTTCTCAATGCAATCTACAACTTTGTAGATAAATTTTTATTATTTAAAGTTATTTAGTATAAAAAAATAATTTTAAATTTTAAATTTCAAAATCTATAAACATACAATAATATTTTGGGACCCTAAACAGTTTTAAATCAAAAAAAATTCAACTACAAAGTTGTAGATCACATTGAGGGCTATAATGTTGATATAAAGTTTGTCTTCTTTCAAGTTTGTATGAAAAGTTATGAATTATTTGTTGATATAAAGTTTTTAAATTGCCATGTTTAGATCTAGATGAGACTCAAAACAATGTTTAGGGGCCAGGATGACACAACTGCCTAAGTTTGAGGACCTAAATGAGTGATTTGTATGTTTATGGACCGGGATGATACAACTGAACAAGTTTGAGGACCTAGACAGTCGATTTGAGAGTTTAGGGACCAGCATGACACGACGACACAAGTTTAGGGACCGGCGATGGACTTTACTCCCATATATATTTATATATATATAATATAATATCTATTTGGTATCATAAGTATTAGTCTTTTAGTAAATTTGATCAAACTTCAAATGGTTTGACTTAGGATAAATCTAAAACATCATTTATTTTGGGACGTATAGAGTATTTTGAAAGTGAAAAATTTATGGTTTACTTGCGAACTTATTTAATTTGATGTGTTGATGACAACCTTAATGTATTATTAAAGTTTAACTTTAACCAAAAAATATATAATCAAATATTAATATTTATGGTATATAATTAGTACCATGAGATAGATCTTTGAATATATACTTATATAATAAGGTTTAGAGATATAAATATGGTACGTATTTTTTATGAATCTAATCAAAGTTGAGAAAGTTTAACGAGCACGTATCTTATAGCGACTCCTTTTTTTAACAGAGGGAGTATATAAACATTTGTGCGTCTGTTACTTAGCTCTTGTTTAGTTCCCACCGTAAAAACTTTTCACCCATCATATCGAATATTTGTACATATGCATGGAGTACTAAACGTAGACTAAAAAATAACTAAATACATATATTGCGTGTAATTTGTGAGACGATTTTTTAAGCCTAATAAGTTTATGTTTTAACAATATTGTGCTAAGTAAACATGTGCTAATAACGGATTAATTAGGCTTAATAAATTCGTCTCACGGTTTTCAGGCAGAATATGTAATTTGTTTTTTATTAGTTTATTTTTAATAGACTAAATGAGTGCTGAAACATCCGATGTGACATGAAAAAACTTTTTACGTCTCAACTAAGGGCATGTTTAAATCTTGGTTGTAAAAATTTTGAATGTCACATCAAATATTACGTAGGGTGTTGCATGATGTATCTGGATACTAACAAAAAAATAATTTATAGAATATGTCCGTAAATCGCGAGACGATTTTTTTAAGCCTAATCAACTCGTCATTGGCACATGTGTTACTATAGTATTTTAGTGTCTGATTATTAACTAATTAGGCTTAAAAGATTCGTCTCGTAAATTACATGCAAACTGTGTAAGGGCACTCCAGTGGTTGAAACTACACATAGTTTCCATAGCAGTCATGTCATCTAGAAACTGCCTCTAGAAATCAGATCACTCAATGCACCGTTTCTTTGCATGAACCTAACAATAAATTTAGCCATCAAAGCTATCATTTCCTCTCTCTCCTTATCCTTACTTCCTCCGGTCATCAAAGCTATCATTTCCTCTCTCTCCTTATCCTTACTTCCTCCGGTCACTTTTCTTGCGTGCTCGGTGAGGCAGTACCAGCAGCTCAGCTCAGTCCTCATGTGCGCAGCAGGAGTTAGAGCAGGCGTAAGCAGCGGACATCTCTGCACCTGGGCCGGTACGCGTGCGGGAGAGCGGGGCCAGCGCGGCTCGGTTGGCGTGGGCGAGCAAAACAGCACGGCGCGGGCGTGTGGCCGCCGGCGTGAGCAAGCAGAGCTAGCGCATCGAGGTGGCCGGCGGGGCGAGCCCAGGCCAGCGCGACGTGCAAGCAGTGACCGGTGTACGCAAGCAGAGCCAGTGCGGTGAGCGGCCGCTGGGCGAGCAGGGGTGGCGTTGTGGAGCGGTCTGCTGGCGAACGGCGGCCGGTGGGCGAGCAGGGCCAGCTCGCGGAGCAGCCGGTGGGCGAGCCAGCGCGTCACGGGCGAGCGGCGGCCTAGCACACGCGAGCCCTAGGTAGAAACGAGTGGTTTCTTCCCAACGGATTTTCATCGTTTCTTCGTACCTCGGTCAAGAGTAGACCCTGTTTCTCTCCTACGAAACGGTTTCCTCTATTTCTCGTCTCTTTCTTCACGAGTTGAAGCGCCATGTTAGCATTTCATCTACGCCGCATCTCGTTTAGGAGGTGTTTGGGACTGCTCCGCTTCCGTTTTTGCTGCTCTGCTCCGCGAGCTCCATCATGGAGCAGCTCCACCGTGGAGTTTGTGGAGCAGATGGTCTTGTTTGGCACACAGCTTTGCTCCAGCTCTAGAAATGAGTTATTTTCATATAAATAGTCTATTATGTCCCTAATTGAAATTACACTTGATATTTTTTAAAAAAATAAAAAAAACAAATAATATAACATTAATTAGGGCCATAATTCAAATATAAATAATTGTTTGATAATTGTAAATGGTAGAAAGATTCGACGCGTGTTTACAAGAGTTGAACAGATTAGTATATGAGATTAATCAATGACAATGTGAGTAATTATCTCACAACTCCATGTGGGAATACAAAGCTCGAAAAACTGTATTACTCCTTGAGGTGCTCCAGAAAAAACATGGAGTTGGGCTCTAGCTCCACCTTTTTTGCGGAGCAGAGTTCGTGGAGCTGGACGTGTTTAGCACAGTGGAGCTAGAGCGGAGCAGCGAAAACGGAAGCGGAGCAGTCCAAACACCCCCTTAATAGAGATAGAAACCACAATTAATATCTCATTGGGACTGCCCTAATTAGTTATTTTTAATCTATATTTAGTACTTTATGTATGTGTCCAAAGATTCGATGTGATAGGTGTAAAAATTTTTATTTTGGATCTAAACATGCTCTAAGAGCAAGGTTAATAATACAGTCTGCTGCAGGCTATAAGAAATCCTTGCAGTGATCTTTCAGTCTACTCATATAGTGGTTGGGCCTTCACTATTAATACATAACTCACTTATCTCTCTCACAGAGTTTTTGATTCTTGTGTCTAAACTAGCTATAAATTTATAGTCCACTTCTCTTTTGTCTTCTCCATATCAGCATTTAGTCCGTTTACTCGGCCTGGGCACTTTTTACCCGAAACCCGCAAACCGCACCGAACCGAACCAAAATATCAGTTTATTCGGTTTTCGGTTGCGGGTTCGGTTTTGGTTTTTGTGTTATTCGGTGTGCGGGTTCGGTTTCGGTTTTGGTGTCAAACCGAACCGCATAACCGAAAACCGAAATATTTGTACTGGTTGGTTAGTTGCTATTGATTTGTGTACTTGTTATATATATATGTATATATATATATATATGTGTGTGTGTGTATATTATATATATATTGTATATATATATTGTTGCTTGCATTCATCTCAAATTCTCATGTAATTCTACATTGTTGTTGCTGCTGACATTATGTTCGGTTATTACGGTTAAAAACCGAAAACCGAATTTATAAACCGAAACCGAATTTTGCGGTTTTCATTTTTTTGGAAAACCGAACAGTGGCTATAGGCTGAAAACCAAAATATTTTTAACCGAACCGAACCGAATTATCGGTTTTAACCGAACGCCCAGGGTGACCGTTTACCGTCTCTCGCTATACTTAGCTCTAAATAAGACCTTAGATCTCGAAAAAACAAAAGAGTTCTCCCACACTCTTTGACGGAACCGCATCCGACCCAAGAGCCGCTCGATCACCCGAAAGCGGAACGCAGAAAACGGGGAGAAAAGCTTCGTGTCGTGGAAAGTTCCGCTCTGACCGTGCCAAATGGCATCCCGGGTTGCGACTGGCTAGCTATGTACTTCCTCCGTCCCATAATAGAAGTCGTTATGGGATGCGTGTCGATCAATCTTTCCTAACTTTGACCAAGTTTGTAGAAAATATGTGCAACATTTATATCTTCAAATAAATTTATTATAAAAGTACATTCAATGGTCTATCTAATGATATTAATTATGTATTATAAATATTAATATTATTTAATATATAGTCGGTCAAAGTTGTAAAATGTTGACTTCTCGGGAAGCGAGAATGACTTCTATTTTGGGACGGAGGGAGTATGTGGCACGGACACGTACACGTAGATACGGGGTTAGTTTTTCTCGGGGGCTTGTTTGTACAGTGACACTATAGCACTTTTGTTATTATTTGATAAATTTTATCTAAATATGGATTAATTAGGATCAAAAGATTCGTCTCGATGTATACACTAAAAGTTTAATTAATTATTTTTTAATCTATATTTAATGTTCTATGTATGCATCTAAAGATTCAATGTGACGAAAAATCTTGAAAAAATTTAGCAAATTTTGGAGAACTAAACGTGACCTGAACTAAATTTGTAGTGATGTATCGAAATATCTAATACGGATACATGACAGGAATCGTATCGAAATATCAGGAGTAACTCTAGTCGCTGCTACAGCTGGTTGTGATAAGGACAAGGTGTGTTTTTTTCCTAGAAAAAAAAATTAGTCTTTCACATACGGCACTAATTTACTCTATTAAAAATAAATTAATTATAAAACTAATTACACCGTCATATGTTAGTTAATAAGACGAATCTATTAAGGTAAACTAATCTATTATTAACAAATGTTTACTGTAGTGTCAAATTATAAACTAATTAAATTTAATAGATTCGTCTCGTGAATTAGTCTCTGACTGATAAATTAGTTTTTTGTTTAGTATATATTTTTATAATAGACTAAATTAGGTCGTAACATTGGGCGTGACAGGAAAAAAAAATGACCTGGAAACGAACACGCCGAGTTGTTCTGATTTCGGACGATACATGCGGCGTCCTAGGAGCAGAGGGAAGAAGAAGAACCAGCCAGCGCCAGTCAGCCATGCTGCAGCTCCATGCGAGGACAGTTGAAATGCTGCTGCTGCTTCTCTCCGCCATGGCGGGTAGGCCTGCGGTTGCCACTGCAGCCGCGCCGCTGACAGGCCAAGAAAGCGACGAGAGCGCGCTCCTAGACTTGAAGGCAAAGGCGGCATCCGGCCACTCCGGAGCAGCCTCGCTGGCCTCCTGGTCCCGGTCCCGGAACGGCAGCGGCAGCTACTGCAGCTGGGACTCTGGGAGGGCGTGACGTGCGGCGGCCAGAGACACCCGCGGAGGGTGGTCGCTCTGGACCTGCACTCCCGGGGGCTCGCCGGCACCGTCTCCCCCGCCATCGGCAACCTCACCTTCCTCCGGTCGCTCAACCTAAGCCTCAACGCCCTGCGCGGCGACATCCCGCCGACCATCGGCTCCCTCCGCCGCCTCCGGTATCTTGACCTGGCGGACAACTCGCTCGCCGGCGCGATCCCAGGCAACATCAGCCGCTGCGCCAGCCTCGAGGTCCTGGACGTCAGCGGCAACAGGGGGCTCCAGGGGAGAATACCTGCCGAGATTGGCGACTTGCTGATGCTCAGAGTTGTCAATCTTGGCAACAACAGCATCACTGGCGCCATCCCCGCATCGCTCGGGAACCTCTCCCGGCTGGAGGACCTGTACCTGGCGATGAACCACATGGAGGGGCCGATCCCCGCAGGCATCGGGGGCAACCCACACCTCAGGAGCCTCCAGCTCTCCATGAACAACCTCTCGGGAGCGCTTCCTCCTTCACTGTTCAACCTGTCATCGCTCAAGCTACTTTCCATGGCGGAGAACGAGCTGCACGGTCGCCTCCCGCAAGATTTCGGAACAACCCTTGGCAGCAGCTTGCGGTTCCTCGCGCTTGGAGGTAACCAGTTCACGGGAGACGTCCCCACATCTCTCACCAATCTCTCCAATCTCAGAATTTTTGACGTGTCCGTCAACGAGTTCAGTGGATTCGTCCCTCCCGCGCTGGGCAGACTGCAGCATCTTGAATGGTTCAACCTGGACAATAACATGTTCCAGGCATATAGTGAGCAAGAATGGGCATTCCTTGCTTCGCTCGCAAATTGTAGCGCGCTGCAAGTGGTTGAATTGGGATGGAATAGTAGGTTTGCAGGGGAACTACCAAATTCACTGGCTAATCTGTCCACGACTCTCCAGGAGCTGCTGATTTTCTCCAACAGTATATCTGGCGCCATCCCAACTGACATTGGAAATCTGGTGGGCCTCGAGCAGCTTATGCTTGGAGAGAACTTGCTCACTGGGGCCATTCCAGTAAGCATAGGCAAGCTCACACGGTTGAACAGGCTGTTACTGAGTTACAACAACCTGTCAGGAAGCATCCCGTCATCCATCGGAAACCTCACTGGTCTAGTTCAACTCACTGTCAAAGCCAACAGCCTGGAGGGACCGATTCCAGCAAGCATGGGGAATCTGGGGAAGCTGTCAGTACTAGATCTATCTAGCAACAACCTTAGTGGGGTGATCCCAAGAGAGGTTATGAACCTACCATCACTGTCACAGTACTTGGATTTATCTGATAACTTGCTGGAGGGACCTCTTCCGTCAGAGGTTGGTAACTTTGTGAATCTTGGAGTGCTCTCTCTGTCGAGAAACCGACTGTCCGGTATGATACCTGATGCCATCAGCAACTGCGTAGTACTAGAAATCCTCCTAATGGATGGCAATTTATTTCAAGGAAACATCCCTCCTGTTTTGGGGGACATGAAAGGGCTTACTTTACTGAATCTGACAAGCAATAAGCTGAATGGAAGCATTCCTGGGGACCTAGGGGATATTACCAACTTGCAGCAGCTATACCTTGCCCACAATAACCTATCAGGACAAATTCCACAGCTCCTAGGCAATCAAACATCACTGGTCCGTCTCGATCTGTCCTTCAACAATTTACAAGGTGAAGTACCACAGGACGGAGTTTTCCGGAATCTGACTGGACTATCCATAGTTGGAAACGGTAAGTTATGCGGTGGAATGCCACAGCTTCATCTGCCAAAATGCCCAAACTCTGCTGCAAGGAACAATAAGAAAACCACGTCAACGTCGCTTAGAATAGCATTGCCTACAGTAGGAGCAATCCTGGTTTTATTTTCAGTGTTTTCTTTAGCCGCATTCCTTTACAGAAGGTCTATGGCAATGGCAGCAACCCAGCAGCTGGAAGAAAAACAACCACCTCGTTTCACTGATACAGAGCTTCCAATGGTTTCATATGATGAGATACTCAAAGGAACCGATGGGTTCTCAGAATCCAATCTCCTAGGACAAGGAAGACATGGGTCCGTATACAGTGGTACCTTGAAAAATGGACGTGTTCCTGTAGCCGTCAAGGTATTTAATCTTCAGCAATCAGGATCATACAAAAGTTTCCAGGCTGAGTGTGAAGCACTGCGAGGAGTTAGGCACAGATGCCTTGTAAAGATCATCACATGCTGTTCGAGCATCGACCACCAAGGTGAAGACTTCAGGGCTCTAGTCTTCGAGCTTATGCCGAATGGGAACTTAGATAGCTGGATCCATTCAGATTCAGATTTGGAAAGCCAGAGCAGAAATGCAGCAGCACTGACCTTAGAGCAGAGGCTAGGTATCGCCGTTGACATCACGGATGCATTAGACTACCTCCATAATGGCTGCCATCCAATGGTCATCCACTGCGATCTCAAGCCCAGCAACATTCTTCTTACTCAGGACATGAGGGCTTGTGTTGGAGATTTCGGCATCGCTAGAATTCTAAATGAAGCTGCAAGAGAAACCTGTGTGGATTCCAACAGTACCATCGGCGTAAGAGGCTCTATCGGATACGTTGCTCCAGGTAATTCGCTATTTCACTGCCTGACCTGATCGAACCTAGCTATATATACTATACATAGCCGTTTATTCTCCAAATTGTTTCAATTAATCTGTTGCAGAATATGGAGAAGGGTTCGGAGTATCAACTCACGGTGATGTTTACAGCCTTGGCATCGTTTTGATCGAGATGTTTACAGGAAAGCGCCCAACAGACGACATGTTCAGGGACGGGCTAAGCCTGCATTACTTCGCTGGGGCAGCTCTTCCTGGTCAGGTGATGGAGATAGCAGATTCCAGAATCTGGTTGTGTGACGACCAAGCCAAAAATAGCAATGGTACAGAAGATATTTCCAGAACCAGGGAATGCCTGGCTGCTATTATCCAGCTTGGTGTGCTGTGCTCAAAGCAATCACCCAAAGATCGTCCGTCAATAAGCGATGCCGCTGTAGAGGTGCATAATATCAGAGATACGTACCTCAGCTATTGCCGGTCGCTGCCGTGTTAGAGCTCGGCGAGGCGGCAAGGAAGGGACCCTTTAGAACGCAGGATTTACTAAAGGATCTTTAGAACAGAAACGATTTTTATAGGAAATCATGCAGAATTTTGTAGTAATCAATTCGACTGCACAGAAAAAAAAGTATATGATTCGTGGATTTTTTGTTCATGTTCCAAAGAGAGCCTAAAGCATTTTTCATGTACAAATTTTTCATGAGTATTCGGTCGCCAGATACAAATTTGAATCTATATATACCAGCATGGCAATACCATGTACCACACAAAACAGTTCAATGGATTTACCTCGCTTAACCTTCCAAGATAGTACAACTATACCAATACCAAACACTGACAACACACAATAAGTACACCATTCGACCACAGAAATTTACATCTCCTCGCGAGAACTTACAAATACAACAATAAAACCAATGGTAACCTCAACATATATGGACATGCATCTGATCTTATCTCATGAAATGAGCCTAGCGCGCACCGCAAGGGCATGCCCGGCGGATATTCAGTGTCTCCGCCAGTACAACATGGATGTTATGCAGACAAGAACGGCATCCGGCTGCTAAGCGCAATCCGTGGCGATGTTCAGGCGTCACATGCCTTCTCAAGTCTCCAGCTCAACTCTAGTGGGAACTGGATCAATGGAACTGGCAAGATGATGCCTTGACCCCAGTATGTGGGGATCTTTTGTGGCCTTCAGGGATCGGTTAACCGTGCCTTTCTTTGTCAAGTGTTTACCAGCTTCTGAACCTGGTAATTTGTCAATAGCAAGTTAATGAATTGATTGTTTATTTAAGCAGCCGTGTAAATATGAATGTTTCCATGTCATACGCCATAAGAAGAAATGCCTTCCAAATAATCATATAAAAGAAGCTCATGCTAGAAAGAAGCAGTGCAAGTGGTATGTAGACTTACCAATGCCAGGCAAGGAGAATCTTTTATGAACTTGACAATCCAAGTCTCCAGTCCTCTCCTTTGAATTAATACTGGAAGTCCTCTCCTTTGGATTACTAGTGGACCGCACAACAAGTACTGAAGAACGAGATGAGGCTTCCTCAGAACCTTCTCTGGGTAAAACCTTCAGTCTAGATTTAGCTGGTACCAATCCACTGGATCGATTTGTCGAGGAGCCACCACCCTCTGAGTTTGATGGGAAGACCTTGTGGTTCAATGTGTTTGATTCAAGGGTTGAATCATGCTTTTTAACATGTTTTCTGTATGGGGTCTTAGTTGCACTTCTGTCAGGTTGTTGCCTGGTTTCATTAACTACAAAAATCCCATCTGCAGCGTAAGTGCCAAGGAACCGACTCTCCCAAGGCCGAACAGCCATCCATCTCTCTAGCCAATTCCAGCCCCAGCTGTTCTTGTCAGGTTCAAATGCTGTAGCTTGTCTTGAACTTGCTTGCCACTGAAATAGGAGGGGAACAAGTTAAGAATTTTGGATGCCAGGATTTTGAAAGGCTTACTAACCTTGCACTGTGGATTTTTTATTGTTTTCTATCAGATGAAAGGTAATTTCAATTATCATGATGAGTGTGCTTTCGCTTCCAGGGAGGACAAAAGTACGAATCTTTCATTTTCCTTTCGAGAACAGGTCTCATGTTTGTTACAGAATGTAATTATTCTACCATGAGCTGAACAAACAGAATAATTTGGAAAAGATAAGCATCTTAATTGTCAAGCTAGCGTACAGGGGTGGACAACTTCAATTGTTCCTCAAGAAAGGAACACTTAGTCAAACAATAGCAAACAACAGAGCCTGGCTAAGATTAGACCTGGCCAAGGATAACCAGGTGAGCATAAGGCAAGTCCATGGTGTTTAGTTGCATGGATAAACCTTACCTGTAGGATCGTGTTTGGTTGTGTGCTCTGCATGAGCTCAGCTCACCTCTTCTTTGGTGTGGTGAGTTAACCGCTCATCTTCCTCATGCTACTGATGCGGACATGCAGGACATCAAGGAGTCGGCATGGAATTCAAAAGGCACTAACTTTTCCAACCCAATCAAAGAGGATAATGATGGCGTAAGGATCACAGCATCAAACACTTATTTTTTTTTTAAGTGATTCTATCTTTGGAAAATCATTTGATCCTTGTACTAACAGTACAAACCATTACCAGACTGCAGGACTAGCTAGCTCATCGATCTAGCAAACCTTACCATGCCAAAACCTGAACTAAACTCTACCAATGGAGACCGACTACCTACCAAGCATTGAGTTCTCACTTTTCTCTTCTACCGAAGCACCAAGAACAATCGATCCATTGGCCGTGTGCATGCAGGCCAGCACCAACCATGTGTGGTACTCGTTTTCACCTGAGCTGGACAGTCCATGCCTGCCCCTTGCCTGCAGCACACCTGTGTGGGCAGCGCTGTTGTGCAACTACAGAGATGGAGGACCGAGACACCGAGGCTGATGGGGTTGCACTGCGAAGGATAACCGGCATCAGCCTCATCGGTGAAGAAGCAGGAGATGAGGGGAATGGGAAGGGAGGGGTAGCCAAAGCCTAGCTAACCTTAGCCACCCGATTCTGTGAGCCAGGGATAGACAGGCTATCTCGGCACGGATGGCTTAGGAAGTTAGGGTAGCCTGGCTCCGATGTGGATGAACCAAACAAACCGGCCGATCTGGTTTAGATGACATAACGCATGCCAAGGAATGAGGGGAAACAAAACACCCCCTTAGAATAGAACAGGTTTTACGCGTTACAATATATTCACTCTAATCCATGGTTTATTACTTCAGTAATCATCTTATTAGTAGAATAACAGTGTATGCATATGTTGATGTAGAAGCAGGATAAACTACCTGATGAGCTAGAGCATAGGCCATGGCTCGCTCACGTTTAGCTGCTGCTTCCTGCCTCTTTAGAAGTTTTGCTTGGATATCTTCTACAGAACCGATACTATCACACCAGCCATCCTGCATTTTAAGACAACGATAAAAGTTCACAAACAAACCAGATCATTGTACTGGAACGCCAGTTATTACCTAACAAAAAGACCAATATGGTAATTTGTAAACAAATCATGAAATAGTCTTTTGGAAACGATTTTTGAAATAGTATCAGCATATATAACTATCAGCCAAATAAATGACAGGATAATAGGGATGCCTTGTTTTTGAATCTTGTGCATCTCACCTCAATTTCTCTAACACGTGCCTCGGTCGTGTGCTCTGGTGAAGTATTTTGCTGATCGGTCTGGTTTTCCAAAGCCATGCGAACTCGCCTTGCTCTAACACGGGCTTGAACCCTGACCAAAGCTTGCATACAGCGGAGAGTCGTAGCAGCTTGCTTTCTTACAATATGACCTCTTACAAGGGCTTGAAGCCTAACCAGCCCTTTCAAAGCTCGACGAGCTCTCCTAGCCTGAAGAAGGAACACGTGGGAACTATAAGAAACTAAAGCATTAAGTGAGAATGATAGTAAATCAATCGTTTTCTTTCCACAATTTCTATTTTTTTACTAGGTAGAGAAAACTTGTTTTGCAAACTTCCGCAGTTGCAAAAGGTAATATACAATCAGATTGTGAACAAACATATTTCAAGCATCACTACAGGAGCACAGGTTACCCACATGAATGGACATAGAGGTATAGAACATAAGATTAGCCAATCTACTTTTGCACTAGGAAATGAAAATTGCATTGACATTAGCTACAACCAGAACTAGGTTTTAACAATTTTCTTTTAAAAAAGAGGTGTTTGAGCATAAAAATGTTTGTTTGGGTTTGTTGAGACAATTGAACTCAGCACATTTGCAGGAGTACTTGCATGGATTGAATCAGTAAATGGGATCCACAGGACAACATGAATGCATACCAGGAAAGCTCTAAATGCTGTCTGAATAATTGTAGCAGCCCAAATCACTTCCAGTTCCTCTTCAGTTTGAGACAGTGGCACATAAGCTGAACTACAAGTGGGTTCCAAGTACGAAGGTGCATTAGATTCACCTTCAGGTGGATCATTTCCAAAAGGAACCTCTGGAATTTCTTCTTGTACAGCAATGCTGCTGTCATCTTGAGAATGCTGATTCTGAAAATGAAACTGGTCGGTGACATCGGTTTTCTCCAGTTTCCCCAGTTGGCAACTCGTAAGCGAAATGATGCATACTCATAACAGGTTAGTGAGAGAAGTGTGGCACAAAAATATGTTCACCATGTGTATATCAGAAGGCAAGGTTTGGCGTTACTAAGTTACACTTCTCGGTTAATTTAAAGCTCTTGTGGATGCATAACACCAAGATTTTTTTGTTCTCGCAATTCAAGAAGTGTCAATGAAGTCAAGTATTTAAGCAAGCTTTGAACAAAGCAGGTAATCAATTACCCAATAATATGCTCTCTGCAGTAAAAATCGAAACTAACACAAACAGTGCATAAGGAATTACCAAGTGCAATCCTGATTCAGTCAAGGATGTATCACTAACATTGATCAATGATCAGTACACACCTAGGATCTGTCATGATATGATCAAGATGCCACATAGGTCTAGGCAACAAGCAAAATGAATGCACATATGTCTAGGCAAATAGTTCACTTTTTTCTGTTAACAATTTTAAGTGAATTAACTCGGCAATGAAAAATGATTCTTGCAAAATCCACATGGCTCTAGGCAATAAGCAAAATGAATGCACCAACCACCAATTTAAGAACCAAGATACGCCAGAACTGCAGAATGATTGGAAGAAACTCGGCGCGTACCATTCGTCCAGCGTCTGCAACCTCCTTACGATGCTGCTGCTGCCGCTCCACCTTCCTCAACCCAACTAACGACCTGAGCCACCTCGCCGAGATGCCCATGGCGCCGCCACTCCGCCCGCCTCAACCGCAGGAACCTAATAAAGACGCAAATTTTCCGGTTTCCTTCAGCACCGACACAAAACTGCAGTACAATCTCACAGGTCGGAGCAAAAAAACAAAACAAAACAAAAAAAAAAGTGGAGAAAAAAAACCACGTGAAAGCGCATCACCAGATCAACGCCGGTCGAGACGGGGCCAAGAACCGGGGACCGGGGTCGGCTCGCCAGCAAGTAAGCGGCGGCGCTTGGCAAAGATTTCGGGAGCGCTTTTGAGGGGGGACAGGCGCGGTGCGCGATCCGGAGGCCGGAGGTGGGGCGTGTTGAAGAAACCAAGGAAAGGTGGGCTCGGTGTATCGCTAGTAGACGCCGTGGTGGAACCAGGCGGCCATTACTGCCGCAGCAGTGACGCCGCTGTGCTCTTCTGCGTGCGCATTATTGCTCTCGCTGCCCGCCCTGCGTGGTGTGTTGCGGCGTGGCAACAGTCAACACTCCACAGCGGCAACGGCAACGGCAACGGCACGGAGGAGAGAGAGACGGAGGCGGAAGGAAACAGGAAAGGACGGCGCTTTTCTCGCGCTTTCACTTTGTGCACCGCATGTCGGAGAGAGCCCCCAGGCTTTTGTTGCCGTTTTCTCCTCATCCTGTGGAAGTGGAATTTCAGGCGCCCTTTTTAGCTGGGCTCCAAGAACCGGGACAAAATCACGCTGCGAATTTTTGCGAGCGGTGCACACCGTCACCTGAAAAGGTCTCACTTTGCTGCGGATTTTTACGAGTCGTTTCTTCTGAGATCAAGGGAGGCCGAGGATCATGGGCGTTTAGGCCAGCTTTTAGCCTTGTTTTTAGCCCACGACTCCACGAGTGGTAGTACCAAAATGAATTTCATCAAGTGTAGTAAACATTTAACTGAATTATTAGTTCCATTTCAGGACGTACATTGTAACATTGTTATCTGCCACTGATGATAGAGCGCACTCATAGACCGGATGAACTGTGGCTCATCTCGAGAGTCCGCTTAGGAGTTAGGAAATCATATGATTATTAACGTGCTATCAGCCTATCATATCAGTGCTCTGCTGCAGCTACTGAACAGTAACCGGGCAGCCGAGTACTGATTGGAAATCATATCAGTGCTCTGCTGCAGCTACTGAACAGTAACCGGGCAGCCGAGTACTGATTGGAAAACGACAGATGATGCTCTTTCTCCTCGGAAACAGGTGGTTGATTGAGCGCCATGCCTCCATGTTTCCACGAGACCACAACTGGTAGTCGACGTCGTCATTCAGTGATCTATCAAGGCGCAGTTTGTTAGGGCTCTTCTCCGACTCCTGAGCCCTACCCAATACTCCTCCGTCTATAAATAACTGTCTTTATAAATTCATGTTCACAGACACGTTTTCTGGACGGAGAAAGTAGTTTGTAGGGCTTGTTTAGAATAGTTTTTTCAACGAAACAACAGGAGCCAAAGCCGTAACTCTCGTTCGATGGTACAATTCGGGGTTTGGAGGTTTTCGGATTCAAATTCTTGTCGTGACGAGTTGTTCGACGTCAATAAAATTTATTGTCTGTATAGTTGAAATCTAGTAAGATCTGTCGAGACTAACTCAAAACTACTGAAACTGTTTTTTTAGAAAATAGTTTATGAGCAACTTTTTAGATGAAGCTGAGCTGTTTTAGGAAAAGTATTTGGCAAAACAGCTTCACCAACAACTTTATACATGGTTAAGAGAGAGAAATGGAGATGTAAGCTGTGAAAAAAAATACTTTTTCAGCTTTATCTCAGCTTATGGTTTTGTGAGAGGTGAAATAAAACAAAAAAGTGTTTGGCAAAAAAAAACAGCTTATGAAGTTGTTGTGAGCTGTACCAAACACGCCATATATATGTCTTGCACCATACTCCATCCGTCCCTAAATAAGTGACGTTCTCGCTTCCCGAGAAAAAGCTGTCAGTAATTATATATTAAAATATATTAATATTTATGCTAAGTAATTAGTTTCATCGGAAAGATCTTTACATCTAGTTTTTTAACAAGATTATTTGAAAATATAAATATTGCACATATTTTCTATAAATTGAGTCAAACATGTGGCACACATACCAACCATGACACTTATTTAGGGACGGAAGGAGTACATATGTAGTCGGAAGTTGATTTATTGTTTATATATAAAATAGCAACAAAGTAGCATTGTACCCATATCAGAGCAACACAACTACTGACGGGGGTATCGGCTTAGGCCCCGTTTGGCAGAGCTCCCAGAGCTGATTCTCTGCTGAATCCAGCAGGAGCTCTGCCAAACGGTTTTTCAGAGAGAAGTGATTCTCTGCTGATTCCGTGAAGTGATTCTCTGAAATGAACTAAGGGGCTGGGAGCTGAAAAAAGTAGCTTCCCCTGATTCTGTGAAGTGATTCTCCATGCTGATTTTAAGAGTTTATGCTAAAGAATCAAAGAGAATCACTTTCAGCCACAGAATCACTTCTCTCAGAGAATCAGCTTCTATAGAGAATCAGAATCAGATGGAGCTCTACCAAATTGGCCCTTACAAAGTGTATACTCCCTAGAGCAATCCACCAACTTAGTCTTTATTTAGATTCCATCAAACTTCCAATTTTTTTTACTCTCTCCATCACGTTAATGTTTGAACGTATGCATAAAGCATTAATGTTGATAAAATAAATAACTAATTACACAGATTAGTTATAAATTATGAGATAGATCTTTTGAGTCTAGTTAGCACATGATTGAACAATATTTGTTAAATACAAACGAAAGTTCTACGGTAGCAAAGTTGGAAAAAAATCAACATTTAAACGAGGCCTCGAACACCAAACAACACCTCCCTCACAAGATCACCGACTCCTACACGCACGTTCACCGCCCACCAAACTTAGCAAGTTTCAAGATCTTTGTTCACCTCTAAAAGTCTCCAAAAGTCCTTCCACGAAACTGATGGACTAAGGTACCGTTTGCTTGAGCCGTGACTGTGAGAAAAAACTGTTGTGGTCGTGAGCTGTAGAAAAGCTGTGTGGGCTGTGAGTCGTGGAAAAGTTAAAAACTGTTTGGTTAAACAAGTATAAAGTATATCTTTTAGTTTCATTTTTTTAATAATTATAAAAACATTTTTTTATTTCAGCTATTTTGAAAAGCTGAAATTCAAAAGCCAAAAACAGGGTCAAAGCAGTTTTCAAAAATGTACTCCCTCCGTCCCTTTTTAATTGTCGTCCGAAAACGTGTCTGTGAGGGAAACATGAATTTTTAAAGACAGTTATTTAGGACGGAGGGAGTACTATGTAACCTACTTTTGCAAAAACCACCTCCAGCTGCAACCCCTTTAGTTGGCCCTGTTTGAATACACCAACTAAACTGTAGTCAACTAAATTTAGCTGCTAGACATCAAATAGCTCAGCTAAAGTTTAGCTACATTTAGCTATTCCAACTCAGCTAAAAGTCAGTTAAAATTTAGCTGAGTCTATTATCTAAAGCATCCAAACACGAGCTAAAATTTAGCTGAGAAATTTTTATAGCTAGCTAAAGTTTTACATTGAAGGTTTAGCTAGCTAAATTTTAGTTGGATACATCCAAACAGGGCCTTAGTTGGTTAGATTAGAAATAGTTTGGTTCCCAATAAAAATCATTTAGGAAGTTAATTTAATATAGGAAAGTATCGGTGAGGAAAATAAATTGAGCTATTAACACGCTAAATTTATTGGTTTAGCAAGTTAATTATAGGAAACACCTGGAGTTGATCTTAGAGCAACTCCAAGAGAGTTGGTAAAAATGGATGACTAAACCTATAATATAGCTAGTCTCTAAAATAAAAACTCTATAAAAAAAAATAGAAAACTCCAACAATCTTTCTATTATAGCAATACTAGATAGCTAGTGACGCATGCAAGCTATATTTACCATGCGAGATTTAGGAATAACAAACTTATTGTAAGTGCAATCAAGCCCTAATTGTGGGTTTTGGTGATAATGACCACACGATTGGAGAACTAATGTGATTCATGAAGATGATAAGCAGATTATGATAAGAAAGGAGGGTGTTTGTACGTTGGTGGACCCCCATACTACATTTCATCGGATCCGGACTCAAAGTGATATATCAAGCTTTTTTCATTTGAATTTGAGTTATAGGAATGTCGTACTATCAAGGGGGAATGCAAATACATTGCTATGGCTGAATGACATGTGCTCAAACCAACCTAAGCCATCCATGTTTTTAACCAAAGACAGCTGCACTGAATTCCAATCCAACCCTGTCTGATTGGTAGGCGCGGCAGTGCCGCTCTTGTCGCGGCAGTGCCGGGCCGCGGCACTGCCGAGCTTCGGTCGGCACTGCCGCGACTTATTGTAACTGTTGGCAGGGAGGAGATATTTACTCCATCTCCCTGCCACCCCAACGGTTATCCACGACCAGAACTCGTCACCTACCTCCAGACAAGCTTCTCTCTTCCCCATTGAAGGCTCTCAACTCCCCTCTCTCCAATCCTTTGATTTCCATTGATTCCAAGTGATTGAGAGGATTAAACCTTCATCAAAGAGAAGCCCTAGCTGAGATCTACTTCCTAGAGCACTTGATTTGAGCCATAGCCGGTGGATTTGCTTCTATTACTCTTGGGTTCTTGGAACCCTAGCCGGCTAGGCGTCGCCCTAGAGCCTTGCCAACTTGTGTGGCGGCCTAGGGAGGTTTGTAATCGATTGTGCAGCTAGTATCATTACCCCTCACCTCAAGGATTTGGTTCCTTGACTTGAGAACAAGGTAGAGTTGAAAAGCTCATGACCTAAGTGGTCAACCTCAACAACGTGGAGGTAGGCATGCCTTGGTGGCGAGCTGAACCACGGGATAAATCACTTGTCCCTTGTGCTTGCTTAGTTTCATTCTTCATATTCATGAGCTTGTGATAGATTCTAGGGTTTGGCCCGATCTACTTTATTCCTCTTATTTGGCTTGGAGTAGTTGGTTCTGCTGGTTCATAGAACTTGTTGTAGCATTTCTATTCATATAGAATCAGTTAGTTGTGGCTGGATTTCGGATTGCAGCTTCTGGTCTCACACTGCGCGGCAGTACCGCGCTGGGGCCGGCAGTGCCGGGCAGCGGCAGTGCCGGGCACATAGCGGTAGTGCTGGGTTTATCTAATTAAGTTTGGAGCTGTGATTTTTGACAGGCCTATTCACCCCCCCTCTAGGCCACACAGGTCCTTACAAGTGGTATCGGAGCAAGGTCTCTCAGCAGCACTTCACCGTGCGAGAGAATGGCCACCGACGGAGGAACGGGTAACGTTAGCGTTGTGCAACCCACACCTGAAGCAGAAATGCACACCGCTAGCAGCAATGAAAGTCTCTCCACAGCAAGTGAGAAGGCACCTCCTCAAATGGGTGTGTCGGCCGGAGAGCTCGCAAGAAGAAAGGAGGAAAGAAGATTGAGAAGAGAAGCTAGAGCCAAAGCAAGAGAAGATGCAGCGATTCTCAAAGCAAAAGAAGAAAAGGCTCAAAGAAAAGAAGAGAGAAGGATTAGAAGAGAAGAAAGAGCCAAGAGAAGAGAAGAAAAGAAGAAGGAGGAAGAGCTCCAAGTAAAGAAGAGTGTGAACTTGAGTGATGACTCAAGTAGCACCGAAGATGGAGATGATCACTTCTCCTACACACATAAGGACAACAAGAAGAAGGAGGAGATGAAGAAGTCATATAAAGAAGTATCCTTTAACTATTCTTCTATGACTAACCATGACTCTAGGCCTCTCATCAATGTGCCCGCGGGCAAGTTACCTCGTTTCGACGGGACTAACTTTGCCAAGTGGAAGCACATTATGAAGACCTATCTTATTGGTCTCCATCCAGGTATTTGGGAGATAGTGCACAATGGACTTGAAGCACCGGTTGATCCAAAGAGCCCCACTCAAGATGAATTCCGCAACATTCATCTCAATGCCCAAGCCACTAGTGTGTTGCTTAGTGCCTTGGATGGTGATGAGTACAACAAGGTCATGGGAGTTGAAGTTGCAAAGGAGATTTGGGACACATTGCATATAGCTCATGAAGGGGTTGACAAAGTGAGGCAATCCAAGATTGACTTGTTGATGGCTAAGCTCAACCGATTTGTGATTTGTGATGGTGAAGATCCACAAGAGATGTTTGATAGATTGATGGTGATTGTTGGTAAGATTAGAGGGCTAGGTGGAAATGAAATCAATGATCACAAGGTTGTGAAGATCATGTTAGAGGCATACTCACCTAGAAATGAGACCGTAGTAACATTGATTAGGGACAAGAAGAAGTTTGAGCAATTCACACCTAGTGATGTGCTTGGAAGGATTATCACATTTGATATGCAAAGAGAAGAGGCAAATGAGAGAAGGAAGCTTGGAGAGTTGCAAGCTAGGCTAGATGGGATGAAGATCAAGGATGTGGCACTTAAGGCTAGCAAGCCATCAAGGCAAGCAACATCAAGCAAGGCAAAATCAAGCAAGCAAGCCTCTACAAGCAAGCCCAAGCAACAAAAGAAGAAAATTGAAGTTGAGGACAGCACATCATCATCTTGTGGAAGTGAAAGTGATGGTGAAGAATTTGAAGAAATTGGTGATATAGCTCTTTTCATGAGAAGATACCGCAAGGGGCTCAAGAAGGAAGGTTATAAGTTTGTAAAGAGAAGGTTTCCAAACAAGAAGAAAAGAACTTGCTACAATTGTGGAAGCACCGATCATTTCATAGCACATTGTCCACATGAGAAGAAGGACAACTTCAACAAGGGCAAGAAAGATGACAAAGGCACTTACAAGAAACACAACAAGAGATACATGGGAGAAGCTCATATTGGACATGAATGGGATTCAACCGCGCAAACCTCAAGTGAAGAAGATGAGAAGATAGCAACAATAGCATTTCAAAGGTCATCTCCTTCACCAAGACTATTCAACAACTTGTCCGATGATGATGATTGCAACTCCCACACTTGTCTCATGGCCAAGAAAGAGAAGGTGAAAAAGGCTCACACTTCTAAAACCTCTCTTCCACCTAGTGACATCTCTAGTAGTGAACTTAGTGATTCCTCTAGTGATGATGATTCTAGTGATGAAGAAATAAACATGATAACTAAAAGGTTGGACAAGAAAACCAAACTCTTTATCACTAAACTAATGGAGGAACTAGAAAGTGTACAAGCCGAGCTAGCAATAAGTGAGGATGCTCTCATCAAACAAGAGGACCTCTACATTGCTTGCAAGGAAGCTCTTGCATTAGAGAGAAGTGAGTTGGACGTCTTGCACGAGGCCTTGGCCAAAGAGCAAGATGAACATGCTTCCCTAAAGAAGGCCCATATTGCACTCAAGGAAAAGTATTGTGGCTTAGATGAAAAGCACAAAGAACTTGAGTTGCAATATAATCTTCTTTGGGAAAGCAACTCAACTCTTCCTAAAGCAAATGTCACCTCTATTCCCTCCACTAGTGAAGGTTGTGAAAAATGCTATAATGTTGATTTGAATGTCTATTCCACTAACCTTGTGAACATGGAGGCCATGAGAAAGGAGATAGCAAGATTGACAAATATCATTGCAAATGGTTGTGTCAAGTCTACCACAAGTGCTAATGAGAAGACTCAAGAGAAGAGCAAGCCCAAGTTCAAGAATGGACGACGTCCTTCCATAAAAGATGGGTTGGGGCACGAAAAAGGAGCCAAGACTAATGGAAGAAGGACAGTGAATGGCTATGAGTGTGTGAGGTTTGAGAAGAAGGGTCAGATTGGTACAGTTCAGCCTGCACAGACCGCGGCAGTGCCGCGCCATAAGGCGGCAGTGCCGGACCCCGGCAGTGCCGCCCCCAGGCCGGTAGTGCCGCGCCCCAAGAAAGGGAAGGCTACCAGTTTGCCTTCTGCTCAGTCTCACACACAGCACAAGCAGGTGACCAACCCAAAGCAAGGATCTCAGAAACCAAAGGAATCTATTTGGGTGACCAAGAACAAGTTTGCACATCAACCCAAGATAGAAGCCCCAAGGAAGAGCATGTCATCTTGTTACATTTTAGGACACAACAACAGTGGTAAAGTTGTTGCAAAGTATGTTGGTGATAACAAGAGGACAGCCGACAAGTGCATTTGGGTTCCTAAGATACTTGTGACTAACTTGCAAGGCCCCAATATCAATTGGGGACCTAAACCTAGGAACTAAACTTGTCTTGCAGGCATACTCCTCCGGTGGATCAAGTTGGGTGCTTGATAGCAGATGTACAAATCATATGACCGGAGAAAGGAGTATGTTCTCATCATATTCCCCAACTTCAAATGCAAGCGAAAACATCATATTCGGTGATAACTCCAAGGGGGATGTATTAGGTCTTGGTAAAGTTGCTATTACACTTGAGCATTCAATTACTAATGTCTTACATGTTGATTCGTTGAGTTACAACTTGCTATCCGTTTCACAATTATGTGGAATGAGTTTCAATTGTCTCTTTACGGATGAGGGTGTGGAAGTCTTTAGAAGGGAGGATTCCTCTATTGTCTTTACGGGTCGTTTGAAAGGGAAGCTTTACTTAGTTGATTTCAACAAAAGTGAAGCCAAACTTGAGACTTGTTTAGTGGCAAAATCTAGCATGGGTTGGTTATGGCATCGCCGACTAGCTCATGTTGGGATGAGGAACTTGGCCAAACTTCAAAAGGACAATCACATCCTAGGACTAACCAATGTTGATTTTGAGAAAGACAGAGTATGTGGAGCTTGCCAAGCCGGAAAACAAGTAGGCGTACCTCACCCACCGAAGAGCTACGACACTACTACTCATCCATTGGAGTTGATCCACATGGACCTCTTTGGACCGGTTGCCTACCTTAGCATCGGCGGTAACAAACATGGTCTTGTTATTGTTGATGATTTTTCTCGTTTCACTTGGGTATTCTTTATGCATGACAAAAGTGTAGTGCAAGAGAAGGTGAAGATGTTCATACGAAGAGCTCAAAGGGAATTCGGTTTCAACATCAAGAAAGTTCGTAGTGACAACGGAACCGAATTCCGAAACACCCAAGTGGATGAGTTTCTTGATGAAGAGGGCATCAAACATGAATTTTCAGTTCCATACACCCCTCAACAAAATGGTGTGGTGGAGAGGAAGAATAGAACACTCATTGACATGGCAAGAACGATGCTAGATGAATACAAGACGCCGGACATCTTTTGGGCCGAAGCCGTCAACACCGCTTGCCATGCAATCAACCGCCTCTACCTCCACAAGAGAAGAAAGAAGACCTCCTATGAGCTGCTCACCGGTAACAAACCAAAGGTGTCGTACTTTAGAGTATTCGGGTGCAAATGTTTCATATTGAACAAGAAGCCCAAAGCCTCTAAGTTCGCATCCAAGGTTGATGAAGGTTTTCTTCTCGGTTATGGATCAAACGAGCATGCCTATCGTGTTTTCAACAAGGCCTCCGGCAAGGTTGAAATAGCGATAGACGTGACGTTTGATGAAACTAATGGCTCTCAAGTAGAGCAAGTTGATGAGGTTGTTGTAGGTAATGAGGAACCACCTTGTGAAGCAATCAAGCAACTAGCCATTGGTGATATTAGACCACAAGAACAGCAGGCTACTGGTCGAGATGGTCCTCAAGCTGAAGCTCCTGCTGGGATTGATCAGATACAGTCCCCGGCAGTGCCGGGCATTACCCCGGCAGTGCCGGACGGCGGCAGTGTCGGGCGAAGCCCAGCAGTGCCGGGTACACCCAGAGCAGCTGCAGCCACTCCACTTCATGGAGTAAACTTACAACCCATCTTTGAGCAAGATGAAGAAGAGGATGCTGAAGATGAACCAGAACTCATTGATCATCCAAGACTCAAGCAAACTATTCAACGGGATCATCCTGTTGACAACATTCTTGGGAGTCTACGAAAGGGGGTAACGACACGCTCTCATTTGGCAAATTTCTGTCAATATTACTCGTTTGTCTCCTCTTTGGAACCTCTCAAGGTAGAAGAAGCCCTGGATGATCCGGATTGGGTGATGGCCATGCAAGAAGAGCTCAACAACTTCGAGCGCAATCAAGTATGGTCACTTGTGGAAAGACCAAATACCAATGTTATTGGAACCAAATGGGTTTTCCGCAACAAGCAAGATGAAGAAGGTGTGGTGACAAGGAACAAGGCAAGATTGGTAGCTCAAGGGTTCACTCAAGTAGAGGGCTTGGACTTTGAAGAAACATATGCACCGGTTGCAAGGCTTGAAGCCATTCGGATTCTTCTAGCCTATGCAGCCCATCACAACTTCAAGCTATATCAAATGGATGTGAAGAGTGCATTTCTCAATGGCCCTATACAAGAGTTGGTGTATGTCGAGCAACCACCGGGCTTTGAAGATCCCAAGTTCCCCAACCACGTCTTCAAACTCCATAAGGCACTCTATGGGATTAAACAAGCACCTAGAGCATGGTATGAATGCCTTAAGGAATTCTTGCTCAAACAAGGCTTTGAAATAGGCAAAGCCGATCCTACTCTCTTCACTCATAAAGTCAATGGAGATATCTTTGTGTGCCAAATATATGTCGATGACATAATATTTGGTAGTACTAACAAATCTTTTTGTGATGAGTTTAGTAGGATCATGACTAAGAGATTTGAGATGTCTATGATGGGTGAGCTCAAGTTCTTCCTTGGTTTTCAAATCAAGCAATTAAAGGAAGGGACTTTCCTTTGTCAAACCAAGTACACCCATGATATGTTAAGGAAGTTTGACATGGTAAACGCCAAGCCTATCAAAACTCTCATGCTAACCAATGGGCATCTTTATCTCAACGTAGAAGGGAAAGCCGTGGACATTAAGGTATATCGCTCCATGATCGGCTCACTACTCTACTTATGCGCATCTAGGCCCGATATTATGCTTAGTGTGTGCATGTGTGCTAGATTTCAAGCTAACCCGAAAGAGTGTCACTTAGTGGCCGTTAAGAGAATCTTGAGATATCTAGTTCACACTCCAAACCTTGGCTTGTGGTATCCTAAGGGCTCCAAGTTTGATCTACTTGGCTATTCGGATTCCGATTACGCCGGTTGCAAGGTAGATCGAAAAAGCACTTCGGGGACATGTCAATTCCTTGGACGCTCCTTAGTGTCTTGGAGTTCTAAAAAGCAAAATTGTGTAGCCCTTTCCACGGTCGAGGCCGAGTATGTTGCAGCAGGTGCATGTTGTGCGCAACTACTTTGGATGAGGCAAACCCTTTGTGATTTCGGATGTCATTTTACTCATATCCCACTCCTGTGTGACAATGAAAGTGCCATAAAACTTGCAAACAACCCAGTGAGTCACTCAAGAACCAAACATATAGACATCCGACATCACTTCTTAAGAGATCATGAAATCAAAGGAGATATCGCCATTAGACATGTGAGCACCGACAAACAACTAGCCGATATCTTCACTAAGCCTCTAGATGAGTCAAGGTTTTGTGCTTTGAAAAGTGAACTAAATATCCTTGACTCTCGTAACATAGTTTGAAACCTAGCATGCTTGATTGATCTACTAGAATGACCTAGGTAAAAAAAAATTCAAAACTTTCATATATTGTGTTTCAAAACCTTTGTGAAAGAAACGTGCTTGGAATGACCATTGTTCTGAATTGATTACTTGTCACTGGTCATAACATGCAAGTAGTACTTGTCCACTCCAAGAATAAGATATAGTGCTGTAGAGAATAAACCTGTCTATAGGTAACTGTCCGGCAGTGTCGGGCCAGGCGCGATAGTGCCGAGCCCCGGCAGTGCCGCGACAGGCGCGGTAGTGCCGCGACTTACCGATTCAGCCTGAATCGGTTTGTTACCGAGTGGGGCCAAGGGAAAACTTTTCTATTCTTACCCGACGGCCCTCTCTCTCTCTCTCCCTCATCCATTCACCGCACCCGTGCTCTCCTTTTCACCTCTCTCTCACGGGCGACCGGGCGACCGCACTCTCCCTCTCCACCGACCGTGCTCCCCGGCAGCTCCGGCCTCCGGAGGTGCTGCTCGGGATCTCCTTCGGTGCTGCTCCGTCGTCCTCTTCTCCAAGGGTCTCCTTCCCTCTCCTTCCTCTCAAGGTGAAAGTTCAAAATCCCAAACCCTAAGTTTTTCCCGATTTGCAAAATGCGTCATGGGTATTGTATTTAGAGGTTGCAGAAGGGTTTGTAGATGATAGGGAAGTGATAGAGATGATGGATGTGGTGTTCCTTGACTCAGATCTGGCCTGCCTGCGCGGTAGTGCCGGGCCCCGGCAGTGCCGCTCACAGAGCGGCAGTGCCGGACCATGAGCAGGGATTTGATCCAAGTAACACCTTATCCATCAAAATCTATCGCCTCACTATAACCTACCAGCACTTATGCAGTCTTCTAATTCGCAGTTTCCATGTTTTAGATGTCGGGCGGAAGAGGAGATGAGAGAAGGGTCAAGCAGAGGTTGGATCCGCTCAGGGGGAGGAGCAAGCAGCCATCCCGTCGAGGTGGCTCTAGCTCCCAAGGAGATGTTTCAGCGAGGCAGCAGATCCGGGATGAGGCTCGCCTGCAGATGCAGGGTCGTCAGATTCGGGATGACCTCTATCCCAACACCCCAGAGCACCTGGCAGAGGTCAGCAGAGCACACTTGCAGCCCTACACAGAGGATGTCCAGGAGAGGCCTCCTCAGGACACCAGGGACAGGCAGCCCATGTCATACTATCAGCAGTTCAGTTCGGTCAAGTCTCAGCGCCAGCACAACCCATACAACCATCAAAAGGATATGGGCATTGATTACAGGTTCTGGAACGAGTTCCATTCAGATTTCTATCGCTCAGTCCTGTACAATGCTAAGAAGCAAAAGATTCTGAACATGAAGTATGTTGATTGGGAGCATCTAGAGAGCAAGACTGACTGTGACATCAATAGGGTGGTGGCTGCGTGCAAGGCAAGAAACATGTATGATTTGATGGGATTTAGCTATAATTGGAACACTGAGATCATCCATCAGTTTCATGCAACTTTGTACGTTGATAATGTGGTTGAGGAGATGCACTGGATGACCGAGGGTCACCACTACAAGGTCACCTATGAGACCTTTAGTAGGATCCTCGGTTTGGGCAGCGAGGATAGAGAGCTTGATAATCTGCATGATGAGAGGACGTTGACAGATTCTGAGATTGCTTTCATGTATGAGGACCCTCGGAAGGCAGATGGGTTGGTCAAGGGACTACAAGGTTTTTATTACATGTTGAACAACCTCTTCAGGCAAACTCTCAACCCAAAGAGTGGGTCCCATTCTAACTTGTATGGATATGGCAGGAACATGTTGGCTAGGATGGCCCGAGGGGCTAATCGCTTTTCCATATACAGCTTTATATGGACTGAGCTTCAGGTTGCAGCCGAGGATGCTAGGAAGGCAGTTCTATATGCCCCCTACATCATGTTTATGATTGAGATGGTTTCTGGCTATACCTTTGCTAAGGATGGGTTGCATGAGCCATACCGTGCAGAGAAGAAGAGAGGAGCAGCATCAGGGGCAGCAACAGCAGCAGCTGACAGGCCAGAGAGCTCTCGCCCTTCCTATCAGAGGAAGAAGAAGAGCAAGTTGGCCAAATGGATCAAGGCCATCTTCTCTACTTGCACCTACGCAGCCCAGACAGCTCACCAGGCACTCGTTGAGCAGCGAGCAGAGCGAGAGCGGGCGGGACGTTCGCCGTTACCTCCACCCCGCTCTCCACCTCACTTCGACCTCTCCAGTCTCGACTCAGATGACATAGACTCAGATGGAGATGAGGAGCAGGAGGAGATAGTGCCTGTGCCACCCCGTCGTTCTACACGTGCCTCGACCTCGACCCGCTACACCAGTTCCACTCACCGTCAGGGGAAGGCCGTGGTAGAGTCCGACGACGACGATGATGACGATGATGATGAGGAGGAGGAAGAAGAAGTTTAGTGGGACAAGATAGCTTCGGATGACGACTGAGTGTTTGGACACTCTTCTCTTCTCTCTTTTTCTCTCTTTTTGGTGACTTGTTGACAAAGGGGGAGAATTAGGTGAGGAGAAGGGGGTACAACACTTTTTCAGCTTCTTGTCCCCATCTTTTAGTAGTTGAGAGTTGTGAGAGTTTGATTCGTTCAAAACTCTATGTTCTGTAATAACTCTATGGTACTACTTCTTAGGCTTGGATGTGGACATGTACTTTTACCTGCTTCATTAGCTTTTGTCATATCCTGTTTAGATCTGTTGCTTTCTATGCTTTGTGGCTATGTTTTTCTCCGCTGCGTTTGCTGTCTGTAGCCTGAGCGGCAGTGCCGCTCCAGGGCCGGCAGTGCCGCGCCCAGAGCGGCAGTGCCGCTCTGGCAGAAAGACAACAAACATCTCTGATGTGCTTAAACTGTCATTCGCATCACGTATTATTCTTGACACAGTTTAGTTGCACCCCACAAAGCTATTAGATGTGAAACTAAACCTATCTCTCACTTTTGAATATGTGAATGTTGACCTCTAATGCCAATTCGAGATTTCAGCTCTCATTCACACATTTAGGGGGAGGTTTCACACCTAAGCTTCTAAATCTCAAGTATTGTACCCTTTTATTGTAAGCTTCGATTGTGTTGTCATCAATCACCAAAAAGGGGGAGATTGTAAGTGCAATCAAGCCCTAATTGTGGGTTTTGGTGATAATGACCACATGATTGGAGAACTAATGAGATTCATGAAGTTGATAAGCAGGTTATGATAAGAAAGGATGGTGTTTGTACGTTGGTGGACCCCCCATACTACATTTCATCGGATCCAGACTCAAAGTGATATATCAAGTTTTTTTCATTTGAATTTGAGTTATAGGAATGTCGTACTATCAAGGGGGAATGCAAATACATTGCTATGGCTGAATGACATGTGCTCAAACCAACCTAAGTCATCCATGTTTTTAACCAAAGACAGCTGCACTGAATTCCAATCCAACCCTATCTGATTGGTAGGCGCGGCAGTGCCGGGCCGCGGCACTGCCGGGCTTCGGCCGGCACTGCCGCGACTTATTGTAACCGTTGGCAGGGAGGAGATATTTACTCCATCTCCCTGCCACCCCAACGGTTATCCACGACCAGAACTCGTCACCTACCTCCAGACAAGCTTCTCTCTTCCCCATTGAAGCTCTCAACTCCCCTCTCTCCAATCCTTTGATTTCCATTGATTCCAAGTGATTGAGAGGATTAAACCTTCATCAAAGAGAAGCCCTAGCTGAGATCTACTTCCTAGAGCACTTGATTTGAGCCATAGCCGGTGGATTTGCTTCTATTACTCTTGGGTTCTTGGAACCCTAGCCGGCTAGGCGTCGCCCTAGAGCCTTGCCAACTTGTGTGGCGGCCTAGGAAGGTTTGTAATCGATTGTGCAGCTAGTATCATTACCCCTCACCTCAAGGATTTGGTTCCTTGACTTGAGAACGAGGTAGAGTTGAAAAGCTCATGACCTAAGTGGTCAACCTCAACAACATGGAGGTAGGCAAGCCTTGGTGGCGAGCTGAACCACGGGATAAATCACTTGTCCCTTGTGCTTGCTTAGTTTCATTCTTCATATTCATGAGCTTGTGATAGATTCTAGGGTTTGGCCCGATCTACTTTATTCCTCTTATTTGGCTTGGAGTAGTTGGTTCTGCTGGTTCATAGAACTTGTTGTAGCATTTCTATTCATATAGAATCAGTTAGTTGTGGCTGGATTTCGGATTGCAGCTTCTGGTCTCACACTGCGCGGCAGTACCGCGCTGGGGCCGGCAGTGCCGGGCAGCGGCAGTGCCGGGCACATAGCGGTAGTGCCGGGTTTATCTAATTAAGTTTTGAGCTGTGATTTTTGACAGGCCTATTCACCCCCCTCTAGGCCACACAGGTCCTTACACTTATTATTTTACAAAACAAGATAACATAGCTGTTGGAGTTCACTTTTTCCTCTAAAAATCTAAATATAGTATACAAAACAAAGATAACAAGTCTTTTGGAGATGCTCCACAGCTCCTAGAATTTTGTAAAACGCCCTATTTTGATACTTTTATCACAAGGAAAGAGTCCCCTCCAATATTTTGATAAATGACTATTTAAATTTAAAAGTAAATAGTTGTCGGATATTCTTCCTAACTCGTAAGTTTTCGAGATTGTAAGGAACTCCGTATCTGCTCCCCTCTGTGAAGATGGAAGAAAATTGAACGGATTAGTAAATTTATAAAATAAAGAGTTTTGGATGAGAAAATGATAGAGACAAAAAAACAAATATCAAGAAAAAAGATTGACCAGTTAGAAATAATTTTGAGTTCTAATATAAAATCGTTTAGGAAGTAATATGGGAGAGTGAAATAAAATGAGGTTTCTAGAGCAACTCCAATGGTTTTGCAAATGGACTTTGCATTCTTATTTTTGTCAAAAAGTGTACAAAACTCCTATCCAACGGTTTGGCAAATGGGCTTTGCATTTTTGTTAACTTGGCAAAATCCTGAGATGGATTGGCATATATGCAAGCTCGCGATCGGCTTGACATTTTCGTCTCGTGTACTACTCTCGCACGCGCTCTTCCCTCCCGCGCCACCGGGTTTCCTTTTTTAGATTTTGGCAAGTCAATTTTGTCAAACCGTTGGAGATAACCTTTTTTCTCCTCCCCATATTGATTTGAGAGTTGACAAATTTCATATTTTGCCAAATAAAAAATGCAAAACCGTTGGAGTTGCTTTTATGGTTTCCAAAATCGATTTCGATAGTGCGGCTGTCTTTGGCCACCACCTCCTCCTCGTGAAGACAGGAAGCACAAAGGTTTCTTGAGTTCTTTCCAGTTTTCCAAAACGTGCGGATCTCGTCCTCATCGAACGGCTCAGCTTCCCTCCACCCCGGGCCCGGGCCTGGGCCCGAACCCGATGACCCACAGGACACAGGGCCACGCAAGAATCGAGTCGCGTCAACCCGCGCTCCCCTCTCCCCGCCCGCCCCCCTCGCCCTCGTCCTTTCGCAGGAAGACCCCGGAAGCATCTGGAAGCTCGGGCCTGGGCCGCCCGATCCGCATCCGACGGGCCGCGCGCCACCCGCCCCCGCCCCCGCCCCCGCCTCCTGCAGCTTCCAGAGCATTCACTCCCCACCACCCGTCCCGACGATATAACTACCCCCGCCCCGCTCTCTCTCCTCCTCACAAACCTCTCCCGGCACGAGACCGCGCTTTCCGTCGGATCAAACAGCTAGGGTTTCGGAGATGTTCGGGCGCGCGCCGAAGAAGAGCGACAACACCCGGTACTACGAGATCCTCGGGGTCTCCAAGGACGCGTCCCAGGATGACCTCAAGAAGGCCTACCGCAAGGCCGCCATCAAGAACCACCCCGACAAGGGCGGAGACCCTGAGAAGGTGAGCGCGCGGGCTGGTCTCGTCCTCGGTCTGGCTTCGATCTGTCCGCGGTGGGGAGTAGTAGGCGGGTTGTTACGGTTGTGAGGCTGGGACGGTTAGGCTGGCTAGGTCGATTTCCTTTGGTGCTGGTGCTTTTTGGTGCGGGGCGATGGATTGGATCTGAGGAGGTGCGGATTTGGATGGGTTTATTAATCGTTGGGGGTGGTGGAGAGATTCGTATGCGGGGAAGTAGGTAGATGTTGCATGGAAACTGTTAGGATTATAAGTTGCATGGAAATTGTTGCGATTATTAGCTGCTACCGATATGCATCTAGAGCTGTTCATGCCCCAGCGGCTCTATGTGGGTTTTGATCGGATAATTAATAATTAATTAATAAAAAGCTTGTTGATCATGCAGCAAGCCTCGCATAGTCTGATAGTATCGTGGCTATATATAGTTCTATCTTCCTGATACCGTCTTAGTCTTGTTAGACCTGTCTGTTGTGTAACCGATGGTTTACTAGTATAATAGTCAGGATGTAGTTTTTGATGAGAAAATGTGAAATTGATTGCCAAACTTACCTGAGAAGAAACTGAGGGAGATGCTTGGTTCCGTTTCCCTGACCTGAATACTGTAGTGTGCTCTACTGATTCAGAAAATTGATGTGCTGATTTGAATCCCTGAATTGTTAGATGAATTTTATGATACTAAAAATGCTCCACTTATTTGAATTGTGAGCCATAGACAAATGCTCTGATCCTTAAGAATGTGAATATGCACATTCTGCTTATGAATTATCCATATGTACAGTATGGTCACTTATCTGCTCTGTAGTTTTGTCTGACTCTTTAGAATGATTTATACCATATTTTATTATCATTTAATTAGCGCTGTTTTGATGGTGCTTTGCTCTTGCTTGATAGAACCAGTGGTTATGTGTAGGTCATTTTGCCTAATCTGCCTTGATATGGTGATGTCGGTTGTAAGGTGGTGGTATGAATGGTTGAATGGTGCTGTTGGTATCTGATTCAGACAAAACTAAAATTTCACACTCTTGTCTCAGTTCAAGGAGCTAGCTCAGGCTTATGAGGTCCTCAGTGATCCTGAAAAGCGAGAGATTTATGACCAGTATGGTGAGGATGCCCTCAAGGAGGGAATGGGAGGTGGTGGAGGGATGCACGATCCCTTTGACATATTCCAGTCGTTCTTTGGTGGTGGAAGCCCTTTTGGAGGTATGTTACAGAAAAAAACTGATGCTATGCCATTGACATTGAGAATCACCTACACTGTGGCTTACGCTGTATGTACTTGTGCAAAGGTGGTGGCAGCAGTAGGGGCAGAAGGCAGCGAAGGGGAGAGGATGTGGTTCATCCTCTGAAGGTTTCTTTGGAGGATTTGTACAATGGCACATCGAAGAAGCTCTCTCTGTCACGCAATGTCCTCTGTTCCAAGTGCAATGGGTACGTCATCTGAATCCATAAGGATCCCAAAACCCAATTATGCTTTCTAGATTATTTTTAGGATCTCATTGTGTGCTGTAATCCTGCAGTAAGGGTTCCAAGTCTGGAGCTTCTTCGAGGTGTGCTGGCTGCCAAGGTTCTGGCTTTAAGGTCCAAATCCGGCAGTTGGGACCTGGAATGATTCAGCAAATGCAGCATCCTTGCAATGAGTGCAAGGGTTCTGGAGAGACCATCAGCGACAAGGATAGATGCCCACAATGCAAGGGTGATAAGGTTGTGCAGGAGAAGAAGGTTCTTGAAGTGGTAGTTGAGAAAGGTATGCAGAACAGTCAGAAGATCACATTCCCTGGTGAAGCTGATGAAGCGGTAATGACTCTTTAACTCAGTTAGTCCTCTGGCCCAAATTAAACCTGGGTTCTAACTAATCTGTGCTTGATACTCTGTGCCAAATTAACCTTGACTATCTTGTGCCTGTGTGCAGCCTGACACTGTCACTGGAGATATCATCTTTGTTCTACAGCAGAAGGAGCATCCCAAGTTTAAGAGAAAGGGCGATGATCTCTTCTATGAGCACACACTGACCTTGACTGAATCTCTGTGCGGCTTCCAGTTTGTTCTGACTCACTTGGATAACAGGCAGCTGCTGATCAAATCAAACCCCGGGGAAGTTGTGAAGCCGGGTAGGTGATCTGAACATGAAAAGATAGCATTCAGCACTTGGTTCTGCCTTGTTCATTTGGCCAATGCTCACTGTTCATTATAAATCGGTGCAGATTCTTTCAAGGCGATCAACGATGAAGGAATGCCCATGTACCAGAGGCCCTTCATGAAGGGCAAGTTGTACATCCACTTCTCGGTGGACTTCCCGGACTCGTTGAGCCTGGACCAGTGCAAGGCCCTGGAGGCTGTGCTCCCGCCCAAACCAGTGTCGCAGTACACAGACATGGAGCTGGACGAGTGCGAGGAGACAATGCCCTATGACGTGAACATCGAAGAGGAGTTGCGGAGGCGGCAGCAACAGCACCAGGAGGCCTACGACGAGGATGAGGATATGCCAGGCGGTGCGCAGAGGGTGCAGTGCGCCCAGCAGTAGGCAGCTTGGGGCTACTATTAGTTGAAGCAAAGATAAAATATTTGTCGGTGGCGGCAAATTTGTTGTTTCGCTCTGTGCGACTACTGTTGGGTAAAGTTTTCCCGCGCGTATTAATGTGATGACACTTGGGTTGCAAAAATGCAGGATTTGATCGGTCAGCTGAGGTTTTGCGTTATCAATGATTCAGTGATGTGGATCGTTGCGTTACGGGATCTTTGCGGGTCAGCTTTAGGCACCGTTTATAGATTCAATGATGTGTTGCTAGTTAGTTAGCACATCTATCGGCCGTTCCATCCCAGATACTGGTAGACAACAGAAGCTTGAGTGGGATAGACCTTGGGGAGGAGTCAGTAACTGAAATATATTTAGTCAAATCGCTTGTTCTTGTTCAGTTGGTCTTATTTAGTCAAATCGCTTGTTCTTGTTCAGTTGGTCTTTGTTGAATTAATGAACTATCTTCCAATGACTCCTTCTCAGGGGGTGTTTAGTTGGTAGGAATTTGGGTGGAAAGTTCCTGTAGCATTTTCGTTGTTATTTGACAAACTTTGTTCAAATATGGATCAACTAGACTAAAAAAATTCGTCTTGACATTTACAGATAAACTGTGCAATTAGTTATTTTTTTTACCTACATTTAATACTCCATGCATGCATGCGTTTAAAGATTTGATGTGATGAGGAATCTTATAAAGTTTTGGAATCTAAACATCCCAATCTTTTAAATATGCCATATATTAGCCATTCATGTGTCTTGTTGCGATGTCATTAAAAAGTTGTATCCGAGATATGCCCCATCTAAATTATTAGGAGAGCTCTGCCACTGACCCATACCATCTATGGACCTAAAGGTTCTCTCTTGCCACCTTCATACACCTATTTTAGAGTTATTAGAGGGCAAGAGAGAAGCATAAAAGTGATTTGAACCACTTAATTGAAGAATAAGAGGGTCAATAGTGCTAAGAGAGTAGCAAGTTGGCATGCACTATTTCTTTGGCTAGGCTTTGGTCAAGCGAGTCTCTTTTTTATTCTTAATCTTAGGCCATCCACAATGGTTTGTAAAATAGCTAGTTAGGAGGAATTCTATTAGCTCTCAATAGCACTTTACAAATAGCTAGCGAGATGACGTATAAAAATAATAAAAAAATAACACTTTTATTGGCTATCGAGGAGAGAGATCAAATAGCTAGCGACTTCCCAATAGCTAATCTAGCACGACCTCCTAAAAATACGTCTCTCACAATACTCTCCATAATAGTATTTATTTATTTATTATTTATGTCTCATCTAGCTAGTTATTTGTAAGTTGTCATTGAGAGCCAATAACATTTTTCCTAGAGACCAAATAACTAGCATCATTGCGGACGCCCTTAGTGATAAGCATCATTTCCAAGAAGTTTGTAATCGTTTAGGGCACTCACAATGCAGACTCTATCGTAGAGTCTAAATCTATTCATTTCCAAGAAGACTCTTATATGCGTTACAACTACAGTTAGTCGAACTTTGCAACCTTTGGCTAGAAAAAAAAACATTCCTTTGGAATGCTTTAATTTCAATGAAATTGTATAAAAAATTCATAGGAATCAGTTTATTTTTTACTGAAAAAATATAGAAATGACCTGCGTTCCAAAGAGCTCTAGTTTTCGCTACAAATTATAATAGCCCAGTTCATCCCCTTCCGGTGCTGCTGCTGCTGCTGTGCAGAGGCTGTGCACGTGTGTTGTCCTGCGTTCCAAATGCTGTTACGTCAGTACGTGCGCAGCGTAGAGCATGGTAGCAGCCCACAAAACGCCGCCGTTCTACTTATACCTGTTTCTGTTTGCCTTAATCCCTTTCGATCATGATCCGTTTCGTACAGAGCCAAAAAGTCGTCGAACATTAAGTTCAGAGTTGGACCCAGAGGTCACGAAGACTTGAACTCATTCATGCTCGAGCACGGCTCGAGTTCGTATGTGATCCGTCCAGTTCAGCTCGCATTCATGAACTTTCAACAGCGATATTGATTCTCCTCTAACATCATTAATCTGTGATTCCGTGCAGTCTCTCTTCCTCCTTACGAATCCATGATTCTCCGGTTTGTGATGCCAAGTGCGTGGTACTTGGCGGCTGCGGCGGCTAAGCGTGCGACTTCAGAGTTCAAACCCCGCGACGGCGAGTCGGAGACGATGACAGCGACGGCGACGGCGACGGCGACGGCGACGGCGACGGCGACGGCGACGGCGTCGCGTGCATGCCTTCAGCTCAGTTGGTCGTTGAGCGAGCTCTCGCAGCCTCGCAATCGCAGGGTCAGGGAGAACAATGTAGTTAAGGATATCTTTTTTTTAATATACGGCACAAATTTGCCATCTCCTGCTGTCGCCTGACCTAGCCGGCACCTGCTCAACAACGCCCTGGAGGAATTCTAAATTTTTCTTGATGATGGGATAATGATACGTAGTACTACCTTGCTTGATCCAACTGACCAACTGGAACGTGTACTAGATGAATGATGATGACGATGATGCAGGGAGGGCCGGAGGGGAGAAGCATCAGGGGAAGGCATCCGCTGGAGGAGGCAAGTTGTGCTATCTGCTCAACTTACTTAGGGCATACTATACAATTGCATCGACCCACACAATTCGACTCAAATTCCATCATTCATCAAAGTCCAAAACAAACTAGTTTATGTGCTTCCGTTGACAACGAAAAGTTCAGAAGTCAGAACCCAGAGCAAAGGAGATTGATTATTCTGGATAGACAACAACCAAGATTCGGTTCCAGAGTGCCAATCGGCAGCGGCGTCTTCCTCCAAAAAAACAACAGCTTTAATCGGTTGGCATTTGGCAAGATGAGGTAAGATTTGGTAGATGTGAAGAGGGTCTACTAGTATTTAGCTAGATCTTGAACTTGTGACGTCCCCTTGTGTGTGGAGCAAGAACTTTTGCCATCTTCTTCGCCTGTCGCTTGCACGGCTGCAGTTTTTTCGTGTAACTTTAGGTAGGCCGCTTGTATGATATATATAGGTTGGTTGTTTATATTAGTGTGTGAACAATGGTTAACGTGAGGTTGTGGAGAAAGGGTTATTCCAGACGATAGAGTAACATTAAACAACCCTGACATAATCCATGGAAAAGATTCACTCTGACGTGAGGCGTGACAAGGGCCGACTTCGTTCTGAAGCTCAGGAAAAAGAGAACGCAAAAATATTTCTTTCGGGGATAGATAGGAGCTGGAGTGACAAAAGGCAATCATCATGCCACAACACAAATAAATCCGGAACTCGTATGACTTGAAGTGCACTTCACATATCACTCTTTGAGGATTGCACTTGGACAAGTCGGATGACCTTGCCTTCTAAGGCAGTAAGGCACCGTAGACTATGTTTGGTTCACAAAGATCAGTCCCTTTTCTCCACGACTTAATCCATTCCACCTACGAGGACTGACATTTAGCGAGTGTTTGTATTTGGTTCGTGGAGTCATCCAATTTTTATGGGATGACGTATCTCGAGTTCGTTCTATCAATTTTGGTGGAATGAACTCATTCCTCGTGCATATACTAATTATTAATTTGCGAGGAATGATGGTGATGGATCATTTTATTCCATTTCTTGACTTCTTGAAATATAAGAATTGTATTCTTGGGTTGGTAGACTCTTGACCATCAAGTACTGTGCTGCTGTATCTTGACGCGATATGAACTACTGACTAGATACTGTTTGTAAACTCAAATTACCTTCGCACGGCTCACATTTATTAAAAATAATAAAGAAAGAGAGCTTGCACACATGATCGCATTGTGAATTGTGAGAAAGATAGAGCTTGCATACTAGTATGTACTGTAAACCCAAAATTACATGCATGCTTCGCACAATTCACAATTTCAAATCAAAATCCAAAGAAAGTCAACCTGCACACATGTTCCCACTGTACTGATTACCTTTGACAAAATCAGCAATCTTTTTTTTATATATAACAACAAAATCAGCAAGTCGTGCACCAACACAACCTAACTAGACAAGCTGGTTTTTTTTCTAAACAAAATACGCGAGCAAAACCAGCAGGAAACAGGCCTATAAAAAACAGCAAACCGACGCATTGACCTCGAGATCATTGCCCCCCTCCCTTTCTTCTCCATCAGAGTGCTATTATACTACTCCTTTTCTCGGGTCCTGCTCGCCTCGCCTCGCCTGCCCTTCTCCCCTGTTCCGCGCTAGCTCCGCGACATGCACAGCGTTGACGTCGCACTCGCAACCTCCCCCACTCCGGATCCGAGCTGCTGCTCCTCCTCCTCCCTTCAAACCCAAACAAAACCGCACCAAACCATCTCCAAAGGAAAGGACACGGATCGCCGTCTGCACCAGCACCAACGCCGACGCCTCACCTCGAGCTAGTCGTGTCGTCGTGTGGCCACTTGGCTCGCCGCCACGCCGGCCGGCGGCCAAGAAACCGAGATCGAGAGCGAGGTAGGTAGCCAGCCAGCCAGCTCGGCACGCCGCGCGCGATGAGCTCCGGCGGGACGCCGCCCGTGGGGCTGACACCGGCGGACGGCAGCTCCAGCGGCATGTTCAGCACCGACCGCATCGGCGGCTTCGGCTACGGCGTCGGCGTCTCCGTCGGCATCCTCCTGCTCATCACCACCATCACGCTCGCGTCCTACTTCTGCACGCGAACGCCCGTCGACGCGGCGGCGGGGGAGCGCGCTCCGTCGTCCCGGCGCCACGGCGGCGAAGTGGCGCACGACGACGTCGAGCTCGGCATCGACGAGGCCACGCTCAAAGGGTACCCGGAGGTGGTGTACGGCGAGGCCAGGAAGGAGGCCAAGGCCGCCGCCGCCGCCAAGAATGGCACCACGTGCACGTGCTGCTCCATCTGCCTCGACAACTACGGCGACGGCGAGGTGCTCCGGATGCTGCCCGAGTGCGGCCACCTGTTCCACCGGGAGTGCGTCGACCCGTGGCTCCGCAGCCACCCGACGTGCCCCGTGTGCCGGACGTCGCCGGGGCCGAGCCCCATGCCCACGCCACTCGCCGAGGTCACGCCGCTGGCAATGGCCAGGATGTCGTCGTGACAACAGGCACAAGGTGTGGGCCGGGTTCTTTTCTTCTTCTTCTTCTAAAAATTCTTTGCTTTCTTGCCCATAGATACTGCTATACCACTACCAGAAAATGTAATGCGGTGGAATTGCAAGATATTTGGAAAAAAATGCAATAGACGAAAATGTTCAGGATGTTAGGAATTAGAATAATCTTTTCTTGGGTGTGATTGTAAATTTGGGTTCAGTGTATTTTTCTTTTCTCCTTGATGAAAAATCATATAGGTTGAATTAGGATTCTGTACGGATGAAAAATGTTTGATGAATCTTTCAAATTATATGGAACCGCGATTTCTGTTTCGCAGCCATCATCAGCAAGGAACCTGGCTCCCCGGTCCCAACAAGATCGATGTAAATTCCTGATGATAAAAAACCGAGTGCAGTAATCCAAAGATTCCTGAGAAATGTTTACATCATTCTCTCAGGATATAAAGGAGATTGATTTCATCTCTATACATCTGATCCATGACTTCAATTGTTCTGTACAAAGATGTAACCGCTCCCAGTTGCTTCAATGATCTTGACTTTTGGGGTCAAGTAAAACTAGATTAGGAGGTTCAGACTTCAGCCACTCCTACAGCTTGATTAGTTTTTAAGTTCTACTAGGCAAGTAGTACTTAATGAATATAGAATATCAACCAATGGTCCTGGAAGATGCCCTTGACCTATAATGATGTACTACATGCAGCCCCCTTCTATCCCAGGATTGCTGGGTCAACCGTCAACTCCCGTGGAAATTTCATTGTAAAGGAATAATGATGCATGTTGTACAAGACAAAAGCCTAATGGTTCATTTTTGGGAATTGGTAGATCATCCAAACGTAAAGCGTAAGGCTTTGAAACCAAATACATTATCCACAATAAAAGTAAACATGTTAGTTAACAACCACATAACAGATATATTAGGTCTGATGGGTCCCTAAAAATGGTCTCGATGTGATAGTATAGTTCTTTGTAAAGATCAAGATCGGTATGTCCATTAGTCCAAACTGTTATCCATGTAACGGTAGAAAATTTTGCAGGCAGAACCCCGAGTTGAGGAGTTACTTGGAATGCTGCAAAGATAATCTTAAATGAAACAACAGTGACCTATCTAAACAACCTCATTTCTATAATTCAGACGAACTGATTTCAATAATAGATGGTAACTGGGTAAGGAAACAATACTATACTATTGACAAATGTTGTGCTGAAACTTTTCCCTCCACTGTAGCTGTAGGCTGGCATGCAATGCCTGAAGGATATAGATTTAGGGTCTATTTTCAAAAGAGAAAATTTCAAGGAACTAAAACTATTTTCGACATGTATCATAGGACTGCAAATATTTTGACATAGGAGCCCACGTAACTAAAACTTTCTCATAAAACTACACTTATTTCCATCGTATATATATATCAAGCATCAAGAGTCGTCGTTTCATGGTACCAGAAGTCAAAGTAGCTGTAGCTAGCTTTGAGGTTCTTAGGTCAAAATAGTTACTTCTGTGAGATTTGTTCATTTACAAATGTTGTACACCTAGAGTTGTGTATCATTTACTTCTTATGAAAATAAACTAACGTTTCTGATATGTATGGGCCAGCCTGCGCGCCAGAGCCAGGCCGAGCACATGCATGTTGTGGGCATGCAAGTAGCTCTGTTTGGTTACTAGTTTCACACGGGCCAGACTGTAGTAGGTGATTGGTTGGCTAAATCATAGACTTAACTCCACCTGTCACCGAAGAAAAACAGCGCTGCGTGTACACGCGCTGCACTTGGCGAGCCAGGCCCGTGAGAAACAGATTTCAATCTCGTTTCCGCGGAGCCAGGCCACCAGCCAACCAAACATCCAAAGCCTGTATTATGAGAGCCAGGCTGGGCCGTATACACCCTAGCAATTACGGAAACAAATCTGGTGAAGACCATCCGCACGAAGCATTGTGGGGATTGAGTGTATGGCAAGTAGGTCGTAACCAAACATGAGAGGGAAAAGAATTAAAATAGATCCACGCTACAATCACACAGTCCGCACATGATTCGTATAAGGATGGTCCCTACCCTATTTTTTCCTCCAATCATGCCCTATCTTGCTACGATCAAAAGACTTTATAGCTATTTTGAATCACTCGTGATGATCTGCAGTACATGGGACATTTCCAAAAGACACGGCATTGGATTAACTACCAGTAAGGTAGCAGGAATACCTTACAGCAGTGAAGAGCAAACTAACCAACTATTCGGAGTTTCATGTGTCCAACGTCGTGCTTTACCAGTGTAATTCTGACATAAGCTTCATCAGTATACTTATGATGCATGTTATTCCCTACAACAGACACACGAAACTCTGAATAAGGGGGTGTTTGGTTCCCACCCCCTAGAGTTTAGCCACTAAAATTTAGTCACTTTTAGTCATTAAAGTTCCAAACACCCCCACTAAAAGTCATTTTTAACACTACAACTCTAGTGACCTCCACTAAACTTTAGTGACTAAACTCTAGGGGGTGGGAACCAAACACCCCCTAAGTCATGTAACGGGTCCTGTAGCAAATTTGTGGGATATGTGTCTGAATCCCAATTAGTACAATGATACACAACTCTAGGTTTAGAGACTAAGTTCATAAGAAATAGTATTGACATTTATATTGGTATCATAAACGTTAGTTTATTTTCATATAAATATAGAACAGAAATATAGTAGTGTTTAAATGGCGAAGACTTTCTGCTCTCTCAAATATTCCAAGCGTACCATGGTACAATTACCAATCCACTCAACATCTATTGCCACCTGCAATCTTTCTCTCCCATCTATTGAGGTCCTGACACTGTCTGCTCAGAATCAAAAGTACAAATTTAAGAACAGATCTGCAAAGATTTTGTCCGGAATATAAATATCATCAAGACATTCTTGCAAGATTTTGTTCTCCAAGTGATATATGAAGAACATAAAAATCTATTCCTCTGTGAATGAAACTATGAAAGAGAGGAAGAGTTCCATAAAATTTGGAGTTTGATTAGTAAGATTTTGAGACATTTTCAGGAAATCTCTAGCATTAGCATTCAGCTTAGAAGCTGATCACCCAACAAAAATGCAGCGTATGAAGAGTCCCAAAATGTTCGGATGCTAGAAATATTGGACTGGCGGCACGGAAATTTTGTAGCCCACCCCAACGGCCCAACCCGTTGCAAACCTCAGTGCCCAACAAGGCCCACTTCACCTAAACAAAAGGCCCACTTCTTATTGAAACAAGTCGCCGACATGCGTCAAACACTGAACCGCATCCGCATCCGCATCGAGTCACAACTGGTGGATTCGTGGCGTCACCTGCTAATCCATCTGCTCGAGCTCGACTCGACTGCTCCTAGCCCGCCTGCAGTGATGGCGCCCAAGCACCTCAACTGCCGCCACCTCCTCCTCTTCGCCGCGGCGACGGTGCTCCTCCTCCTCCCCTCCGGCTCCAGCGCCACCGCCGTCGAGTACTGCAGTAAGCGCGCCTCTAGTCCTCGTCTCGAGTTTTATTTTTGCGGGATTGTGCGTTCGAGTCTTTTCTGATGGTGATGATTTCGTGCTTTGTCTGTAGAAAAGGGGCGTAACTACCCAGTGAAGGTGAGTGGCGTGGAGGTCGTCCCCGATCCCGTCGTCAGGGGGGAGCCGGCCACCTTCAAGATCTCCGCCTCCACAGGTAACCAGTCTATCCGTTGCGAGTTGCGAGTTGCTCAACGGGCTACCCTCTGTGTTGCGGGTTAGGGATTCAGAGCATATATGTGGCATCCGGTAGTTCGAGTGTGCTTAGCCATTTAAGCCGGGAAATTCATGTGTAGCCGTTGTCTCAGATTGGATATGCTTCTCGTGGGATCAAATCCGAGCTGTTAATACTAAGTCTGCTGTAACGTTGATGAGCGTTTCTACGGCATTGCCCCCTGTTTCACAATATTGCCTTGTCTCTGGTGTACCAAACACAACAAAGGTCTTCCTAATGCACATAGGGTTGGTTGGAATGGTTGCTACAATCTAGAAAAGTCCTATCCTATCCTTAGCTACCATATTGGACTGTGCTTGATAATATAGTTGGTTTTCACATGGAAGTATGAAACAGGGTATACTGTGAATTCATATGCATCAATGCATGCGTGAATGCCAGATCAGCGATTTCTCTTATTTTGATTTTTTGTTTCTATTGTTGCCTGCATTTCAGTCAATGAGGACTGTTTTTGTGTATTAGTTATATCCTACAAATGATTTGTTATCTTTTATGTGATTGCTCATAAGTTCCTTAACAAAGCAGGGTGATATCAGCCTACAAAGCAACTACTTTGCTATACATTTTTTTCTTCCTTCTGTAAGATTGATTACAGTTTGGATAATGAAATTAGGTACTGCCATCTATTCTAGATCTGCATATGAAGTTATGAAGTAACAGTTTTTTTTTTCTTATTCAGAACTATGGTGAGCCTTTGCAGCCCGCCGGAATAACTTGTATGAAATCCATCGCCTAACTTTAGCATTCAAGGAATTTACCAAGTCATCTAGTCGATCCTAGTCGCCATGCAGCCGACCAGGCGACAAGTCACGATCATTGACCAGGGCTACTAGTCGGCCTTGGTCAGTCCTAGTCGTCCTATATATATCAATATATCATGACTAATATACCAGATATGTATAATATACTATACTCCATATGTTCTAGAGTACAAATCAAGCATGTAGCCTCTAGGTGGTGGCTGCTTGTAGGGTTGCACATTAGGCTGAAAAGCACGTGCCCAAGTGGCCTAAGCCATCTCAGATGCAACCCATGTCCTAAGATGCCCAAGTGCCCAACAATTCAATTCTATTTCTGGTCGCACACCCCTGGTCGTCCAACTAATCGTGATTACTTGATGACTAATCGGACAACTACAAAACTAAGAGGCCTAATCGAGCTGTAGCCCCTAGTCGAGTCCAGATACCAACTAGGATAGCTAATCATGATTAATCACAATTAATCGGACAACTTGATAGCACTTAGCCACCCTTTTGTCGCCTTTCGAACCTTTATTCGCAAATTATGATGTACTATCTTGTTTCTCTGAATTTGGTAAATATTCCAAACCCTTGGTTATCATCCCCATTTAGATGATAGTATTGTTTGAAACTTAGATACCTACCCATTAGGATTAGTTGTTTTTCTCGAACAACGCAGGAGAGGTGTGTGTCATTTCATTAAGAAGAAAAAGTAAATAAAAGAGGGGGAGTAAACCTTCCCAGTACATACAACTCCGACCTTAAAAAAACCTGACTCAGCTCATTAGTTATCTAGGACGCGTGACCTAGCCAAACGACTATGCAATACGGATGCCCCTGCCAAGCACCACAGGGCACCCTCATTGGCAACCGAATGAAGCAGCACCTCTATGTACAATAGAACGACTTGCTACTGTGTCACCTTTGGAATATATATTATCTATTGTGTATTTGTGTATTATTATGCTGCAGCTACGGTTGTTTAGATTGAGAAAGAACATTATAAAGAATTTTGCAAAGCTCATTATTCTTTTTTTTTTGCCTGCGTTACTTGACATATCTCAAGCTTTTGCATAGAAACTCAGTGCAATTTTGCTAACATATTTCCTGACACATCAAAACACTAGAATCTCCATTCTAGCCTGTAGGTGTGTACCAGATCAGAGGATGCAAACTTGAGTAGAGATACTATACCTATCTCGACTTGTCGGACAGCAGGATGGTAAACATTAGATACTGAATCTATATGCTTTGGATGTTTATCATATCATGATTTGCAGACGTAGGGTCACACAATTCTTTAGTTTTTATTTTTCTCCAGGAAAATGTTTCATATGGCTACTGGAGCCATGTGACGAATCGGAGGTTGAAAAATCATGTAGATGGCCTGTTTTATATTGTTGCAATTCGCTTATCATTTGAATTCATTTTTTATGTTGTATTAGTGTATCACCACCTCAATTTATCTGGTAGCTTCCTGCAATGCCCGTACAGGGCAGTCATGAGTCATGAGATGTTTTTGTATGTGAATACAGATAAAAACATCACTAAAGGGAAACTGGTGATAGATGTTGCGTACTTCATTTTCCACGTCCACTCAGAAACCCATAACCTCTGTGATGAGACTTCTTGCCCAGCAACAGGTGAATTTGTGCTAGCTAGCCAACAGACATTACCATCATTCACCCCGCCGGTAAGTACAATGCACCACATAATTTAGTTCTATTAATAAACTAGACTTGCTGGATTACTGAAGCAAGTAAAATAATGATCGTCATCTTTTCCTGACATGTCGTTTATCTTGCAGGGTTCCTACACCCTCACGATGAAGTTGTTGGGGGACAGCAATGAGGAACTAACCTGCATCTCCTTTGGGTTCAGCATCGGGTTTGTTACTCCAAACCCCGTCATCTAGACGTACTTATCAAATTTGCCATGGATGTAGTTACATGAACCTTGTAGTGCAACGAATTCTTCCATTCCATATGACTCAGAATGTGTGTTCAGCTGTTGTCTTGTATCCGGTGCTAGACACCCATGTATATATACATATAAATAAATGGACATCGCCTTTCGGTAATTGCTGTTATGGCCTTGTCCCCTCAATTCACCTTTTGCTGAATGATTGAAAGTACAATTGGGTTCACATTCTTTTGATAGTTGATTTTGTTCTGTGAATCTGTGATGCCCTGGCAAGGGTGGGATGGCCGCCGTGGCCCCGTGGGTTGCTGCTGTCCGTCCAGCGGGCCTGCAACTGATGCGCCTGACGCTGCTTGAGTACTAGGCAACAAATGGATTGGCATGGCGTAATGGGTGGCTGGATACCGTCCAGCTACATGTGGCAGGATCGCCGGGGAGGAGCGAAAAATGGCCAGGCATGGCGTAAGTGTAATGGATGCAGTTGCCGTAGTGCTAGTAGTGTAGTGGGTTTTGTCCCATGCGGCACGATAACGTTGCCGGGCATGTATTCTTGCGACCGCACCACGTGCAACGAAATGGTTCCTTTTTGTTTGCAAGTATAAGTGGTGGATCGGACCAATTAGCACTGACACCGTGACACGTAGTACCTTCTTTGTCTAAAACAGAATACAGTTAGAATTTAGTTCTTTTTTAAAAGTTGCATAAGCATTAGAATTTAGTTCTATAAAAGTAAGCATTAATCGTATTTCTTACAGGCTATCTAGATATTGTGCTAGCTCTCCTTTGTGAAACAAAAACAATAGCAAAAGCCACTCATACCAACTATATGGATTGGGTGGTCTATAAATATATTATCGTTGCCTTAAACCATGTTTGGCACAAATCTGATACTTGCTACAGTGCATATGGGAGACAGATCTGACGTCGGTGAACTAAAAATATATGGCGTCATCCGCTCCTAATTCATACAAGACTGATAATAACAGCTTTTTGCTATAGTGCTCAAAGAAGCCAGAGCTGGAGCTCTATCCAACATAGTCTTATATCCATAAGCAACTAATTGTTAGCTGACTAATAGTTCACAACTAAAACTTTTAGCACCTGACTATTAGCTGGATGGATCCAAACGGGACCTAAGGATATACATTTTTTTAGCTTTACTGCAAGCCATCCTTGTCTAATTTGAACTAACCTTGTAGCAAATACATTAACATCTACAATAACATATAACGCACTATCAAGTATTTCACAGTACGAATTGGATGATACATACAAAATATATGCTAATATATATTTTTACTCTACTTTTGGTCAAACTTAGATAAGTTTAGGATAGAGTGAAAATGATCTATAATTAGGAACTTGGAAGGGTAGCACATGCTTTGAACTAACATGAAGGAGGATTGAATATGTATTTTCACACATGAAATGTCTATACCTTGAGATTTTAGAGGGAAACAAGCAAAATAAAAACATTTGTTTGAGCAATTTTATTACTAACAGTTTAAACTAAACACATGTTCCCCCACTTCAATTTATTCTACAAACTTCAAACTTTGCATCTATAACCCGGACGTTCAAACCTTGCATCTATATAAAAAATATAACTGCAAGTGTCAGGTAAAATAGGATACTTATTACTTCTAATAAAAATATATATAACGGCAAAGAAGCACCCAAGCCATATCCGGCGCCAAAAAGAAAGGTTGTTCAAAATTTCGAACCATCCTTTGCATTAACGGCTCTAATCGTGTTCAAACGACCAAATCTGAACGTTAATGGGCTGCCCCGGAAGCGGCAGGCGTCCGCACGAAAGTTTAACATCCGCACGCCACCAGCCCACTACTGCCCACGCCCTGCGCACGCCAACAACGCCCGAGCACTGAAACAGAAACAGGAGAGGCTAGCACACGGGCCTCGCGACGACGCGACTCGCGGGACGGAAGCCCTAGGTTTTTTCTTGCGTTCTTCCACCCCCTTTCCTCCGCCCCGCGCCTCCGCCTCCGCCCCGCGCCCCCGCCTCCGCCGCGCCATGTACCCGAGCCCGTACGCCGGCTCCGGTACCGGAGGGAAGATCCAGCGCCGCCCGCCGCACCGCGCCGCCTCAACGCCCTACGAACGGCCTCCCGCGGTCGCCGCCGCACACCGCCTCGCGGCCGCTGCTGCTGCGGCATCCTCGGGGCCCGTCGGGGAGCGCGGCGGTGGGAGCGGTGGCTGGGTGTCCCGGCTGGTGGACCCGGCCTCCCGCCTCATCACGGGCGGCGCCGCGCGCCTCTTCGGCTCGGTGTTCCGCAAGCGCCTCGCCCCGCCGCCGGCCCCGTCTCCGCCGTTGTCGTTGCCTCCTGGTGAGCCTAAGATTCATCTGTGCTCCTCTCTGCCTCCTGAGATTGGCATCTGCATCAACCGTCCGTGATTTTGACTGGGGCTAGGGTTTCGGGCTTCCCGAGCATGCTAGGGTTTACCTCACATGGTAAGCACCTACGTAAGGTTTTAGGTTGATTTTGGCTGTGGCAGATGTATTTCTGATACATAGAGGCGAGCTCGTAATGAAGCCGAGTTGTTTTGCCGTGGTTAACTCACATGTGCTTTCCTTCAGAAACGGAGAGCTTTAAAACCGTGGTTTGCAGTTATGCATATACTGCTTTAGCATCGTTTTGATTATATATACTTCAAAAGGAAATATATCACAATGATTGATTGGTGTATGCTAGAGTCATTTTTAGCGCTCGGGAGGTGTCTAACCTGTTGGATCTTTGTGTTTTTATTGGTGAATGTGAAATAAAGGGTTCTCTTACTCCCCCCATTCTTTCTTACTGTTCGCTCTTAATTCTTTTTAGCGATTGTGTAATAATTTACTATAAATTAATAAATTATACTGATGCTTGACTGATCGCAGTTTTTGTGCTTGCAGGAAAAAATAATGAGCCAAAACAAGATTTGCCTGATTCAACACATGTTGTAAGTAGCAACTGACCATTTGCAGTTAAACAGAACACATTATATATTGTGTTTAATGATCCTGTGTTCTATTTGGTATCATTTGGTTCACCGTTGTTCAGACCAGAACATTTGAAAACTCAATGCAGGATTCGCTTCCAATCCCAGTGGGTGGAATGGAGAAAGGGAAGAGCATAGTTGGCACATCAGATGACAAAGCATTATCTGAAGTAGAGCACTTGTTAATGCAGAAGACATTCACTAAGTATGTATCTACATAATTACTATTCTTCAATTTCTTGTGTTTAATCTGCTCTATATTTTTCTTGAAATGTATTTTGTAAATTCTCAGTTCATAACTAGCATTCACCCTCACCCCTTGTATAGTGGCTGTTATCTGGTTTTGTGATGTTCCACCTCTTCCAGTCTAAAACATATTTCAAATGAGGTTCCCTTTCGTTGTATTGCTGCACGCAGTGTGCTCCTCACATTTCCTCTGTTTGTGTTTGCGTGTTGCTTTCGCAATGGATTCTTTGCTCAATGCTACTGAAGCTGTTCATGACGTGCATTACTTCTTTTGCAGGGTGGAGTTTGATCGTCTTACAGACTTATTGCGTGCAAGAACCATTGAGTCTGATCCACCTAAATCAATTGTTTCTCGTGAGGAAAACCATGAAGAAAGTATCAGGATTGATGGATTAGGAGGCTCAGCATTACGTCATATGGTTCTAGATGATTCTCTGGCTGTTAAAGTAAGGATTCATCTTGCTAGTACAAGCATTTTATGTTACTCATGAGTATGGAATAACAGAAAATTCTGTTATCCAATGCCTGAATACCATGAAATTTCATGCTGTTAGTAGAGCCAAGAGGAAGGCTTGTACAATCTATACATCCTTTTCCAGAATCTCCTATGGTCATGTGGTAGTACTATGTTTAGTTTCTTCAAATTATGGCAGTTTTTTCTTAATATTTGAATCGAATAGCATGTTCTTGGAGTTCTGTGTGGTATCACCAAGGCTCTTGAGGCGGTAGGGGGAGGTCAAGGCGTCAGTTGAGGTGATGTCATACCAATCTTGGAACAGTGGAATGCAGCAGAGGAAGTGGCAAAGATAAATAAGGGGAAGAAAGGGAAGAAAGTAGCAGAGAAAGCCCCATTGAGTCTCTATGCCTTTTCTTCGCGACTTCCCTGAATCCTGAACTCCTGATTGCTCGATGTCCAAAATATACTGCTTGCAGTGCTACTGCTCCCTCCCTGCTGGCTACACACCCCATCTCTGTGTCCCCCCTCTCTGCCACCACCCTTCCTGGTGGGAGTGCTGCACCGGCCATCAACGCCAGCTTGGTGGGGGTGGGGGAGATGGTGGTTGCTTGACCAGGCTGTCAACTTCCCCACCTACTATTCATATTTTCTTGCTCTCTTCTTACTTCCTTTTTGGTAAATTGTTCATTATGCATAGGCTTGCCTATGTCTCTTGTCTACATCGTGTATCTCTTAGATCCCTTAACTTAGAACTGCATATCTATGTTACCAAACATTTGGCCCTATTTAAGGTCAATTTTGGTTGTCTATGCTAAATCAGAATAATGCAACAGTGCTGAGATTTTCTTCTTATTTTCAGATAAAAGACACGTGACAAACAACAGCTTATGTTTGAAATAAGTTCCCATGCTATCTCTAGTAACTAGTTTTTGTTGCTTATTGGCTCCCAGTTAGTTTGGGGCATTGGGTGCCTAAATACACATAGGTCTCAAGTTTTAGTTCAGGGATGCAAATAACATACCTGTGCACATTTAGATTATTAGCTTCAGAGCCTGTATGTTTCTGCACTCCAAAATATGTTATTAAAGCTGGTTAGATTATTGGATCCATGTTTTTTCCTGTCCTAATGTAAAATCGCTAGTTCGATTGCATTCATGTAGCTCAGTAAGCATAATAACTTGTGTTTTTATGACTGTTTACTACTCCCTCCATCCCAAATTATAAGGCATTCCAAAAATCTTGGAGAGTCAAAGTTTTTCAACTTTGACCAAATTTATATAATAAGATAATAATATTTATGATATCAACTAAGTACAATTAGATTCTTCATTAGTTATATTTTCATAATGCACATATTTGATGTTATAAATCTTTGTATTTCTCTCTATAATTTTGGTCAAAGTTGAAAAACTTTGACTCTCCAAGATTCTTGGAATGCCTTATAATTTGGGATGGAGGGAGTACTATATATATATACTTGCTAACTTACAGCAACAACCATTCAGTGAGCTTGGAAGAAGCTAACAAATGTAGCTTTGCTTTTCGGTTTTGTTGTCTGAAACTTCTATTACCTTTTATATTTAATTCCTATATAATTTGCACTTTTACAGGTACATAATCATGGTGCTAGATCTCCTGCAGAACTCGCGAATAATCATGGTGCTAGTTCTCCTGCAGAACTCGCGAAACAATATATGAGCTCTCGTTATTCGAGGGAACCCCAATCAAGTCGTCTGCGGAGCCGGTTGTTTCTTGAGCATAAAGGTGAAGCAAGCAACATTGCCAATGATAGGAGGTCTGGACCACCAATTGTTCAGGCGCCACTTCAATTTCGGAATGAAACCCCTGGTCTTCCTGTAAATGGCTATGTGACTTCGAGATCACGTGGGCGGTCAGCGATATATCAAATGTCTCGCTCTCCATATTTTAAGGTTGGTATATATCTAGTGCACATTATGTCAGGTTCTTGTAGGTTGCTAGTTTTCTGATAAGTGTGATTTTGCATTGCAATGGCCTCAAAAATATAATTTTGACAATCAAATGTAAATGCTACTATAAAGTTGCACTATCATCTCAGTTCACTAGTATCGCCTTTTCTTTTATACTTAACAAATGTTGATGGCCAGTGCTGGTCAGATTTAAATAGTTTGAGTGTTTGACTTAATGAGTTTAGGATATCACCTTTTTACTTTACCAGAGGTCACAAACACATATTTATTTGTATGTGTTCCACACAGAATTCTCTTGGTTCAGCGCTAGAAATTTTCTACTTGTTCATTTAATGAGTTGAGAAGAGCTTCCAAAGTTATTGAAAGTGATTTTTTGTTTATGCATCTTGTAGGGTCAGAACTATTCCAGCGATGTGAACACACTTTCATTGTCCAAACAAGCACAAAGTTTGCATGTTGGTGGCAGGCAGGTAATTTATTAAACATTTGGAGTACTGCACAGCTTTATGTACTGAAGTATGCATTTTTTTCTTGCATTATACACACATTAGAAAGCGATATGGATACATTACGGAATTATGGTTGTGAACGTGTAAAGCCTAGGTTTTTCTCCTGATGTCCGTGATGTGCCACATGCAAGTATTTATATGATAGAAAATAACGTAACAACTTGTTTTATGGTTGGGTACATCTTTGAGGAACTTTCTTTGAGGTGTATGTAACTTCTGGTCTGAACTTTATGCACCAGAGTTTTCTCACTATACTTCCATCTTCATAACAGGTCTTGAAACGGAGTGGGGCTGAATTAGATAATGAACTTGGAGGATCTATAGGCCCCATTCGTAGAATTCGGCGGAAGACAAATATGATGTCTTTCAAAGATTCTCGTGCAAATCCTCGAGGAAACCTTCTTACTGGCCACACAGGTGGTTCTGATTTCATTGAAGACAGCGCATCCATTCAATCTCTGCGACCCCTAGAATCCCAAAAGAATGGGGGAGATGGTAAATCTAGTGATAGCATTCTGCCCATACCAGCTCAATCAAACAAGATGGCTGAGAAGATATTTGAGCAGCTTAATATAATAGCCCCATCGCCAAAACAGCAGCAGTTTGTTGCTCCAAATGCTAGTAATTCTATGTCAAAGAAACCTGTTTTGCAAGATGCTGGGCCAAGCAGTATGTATAACCAATCTAGTTCCCTGAAGTTTCAAGATTTGGATGGTGCGAATGGACCCCTCGATACAAACTTGAATTCTTCCCTGTTGAAGAAAGACAAGCTAAATATAATAAAAGATGTACCGCCAAAAGCTGCCTTTTCTGATAGACCCACCATTTTGGGGAACTCAGTTTCTGCGTCTAAATCGCGGACACCAGGCTTTAAAATGGCTGTGATAGAGGTATGAGAAATGTGTACACTTTTTATCAAATTAATGCAATCATATATCCAATATTTTTTTTTGACAATATATTTGTGACCTGACGCCTTTTTCTGACCGTTATGTTTTCAAGGACTCAACAGAGTTGGATGATGATCTGGAGGTCCCTATTCCATCAAGTAAGACAGAGGTTGAAACAACTGAGCAAACAATTGATTCAAATAGAAAAGAACAGAAGGTCGAACAAAATATATTAGAGCAAAGGGTCAAACCAAACTTAAAGAAGAACCTTGCTGGTTCTCCGGTTAGTGAACAGCTTGTACCATCACTGTCTAAAACCGTCCCTTCATCTGGTGGTTTGCTTTTATCTAATGATCCTGGGAAAGCAGTTTCCAATGCTTCTGTGGACAACAATACCGGTTTTGCATTCTCAAATGCACCTCCTGGCACCCATCCTGCAACTGGTGTATCAGCAATGCCACTTGCTTCAGTTAGTGACGATAAACAGACATCAACTGTAAAAAACAAATCCATACTTGGGCAGAGGTGATTTCTCTTGTATCCTTGTCTCTCTTTCGATGTTTCAGGGACCATTTACACAATTAGTAGTTAGAATGTGCACCATAATTGCAATGTCTTATGTGTTACTGTGTATTTATCTTGGCATGAAATTGATTAGACTGACTTGGTAGTAATAATTGGATGTGGATCCTTGATGGACAATGGAGATATAACATTTTTTTAACTTAAGTGGTGCACTTAAAAAATCAATATAGTCTTAAGCTGATCCTCATGGAATGTCAGCCTGTTGTTTTCAATGTTTTTAAGTCTGCTAATCTATTTTGCTTTTTATGTTTCCAGTGTCACCAAGCCCACAACATTAGCCAGCACTAGTCCAGAGAGAGGTGATAAAACAGAAAAAGCATATGTAGCTAAATCATCGGACATGGTGTCGCCCTCAGCTGCATCAACAACACTGAACGCACCTCTCTATTTTACTTCTGCGGCATCTACTTCGAGCCTGAGCAATGGCTTCTCGTACTCATCACCAAAGCCCGCAACTGCTTCACCTACTGATAAACCTGCTATCAGCTCAGCTGCTTCCACCTCCATATTTGCTGTACCCAGTAGCAGTGCAGCTATTTCATCGTCTCCTGCATTTACAGCATTTAGTTTTTCTTCCAGCGCTCCGGTTGGCTTGTCAGTGGTAACATCAGCTAAATCAGATGGCACAACTCCTGAGAATAAGGCAGCTAGCACCTTATCATTTGCTATAGGTGGTGCAAAAGATGAAGTGAAATCTGTGGCACCAGATGCAACCAGCAAGCCATCATCGAAACCTTTTACTTCACCTGTGTCATCAAGTATTGCAAGCTTTTCAAGTTCTCCCATCACATCTACGCCTAGTTTCTCCCCGGTTGCAGCTTCAAGTGATGCTGGTGGCATAGCTATGGCTGCACCATCAAGTACTTCCACTGCACCAGGTTTACAGTCTGCTTCGACCCCGTCATTTACATTTCCAAGCTCTGGAAATGGCCTTTTTGGGTTCAGCTCACCAGCCCAATCTACTGGCCTCAGCACAATATCAGTTGCTGGTAGTACCTCTCAAGCATCAGCTGCTAGCACACTCTTTGGTAGTATGCCGACACAGTCAGAGGGAACAATGCAACAACCATCCCAGAGTTCAAAACCACAATCTGGCTCACCATTCCCGGCCATGACTCCTGGAGTTGGTGCTTCCTCGTCTGGATCTGGGACCTTATCTTTTGGACTTGGAGTTGGAGCTTCATCTTCCACAGCTGGAACTTCATCAGCTTTTGGGGCATCAGCTCACTCATCTGGACCTGGGGTTTTCTCTTTTGGTGCAGGATCTTCCTCATCAGGATCTGGGACTGTCCCCTTCGGGGTTGGAGCTGCCTCATCTGGACCTGGGGCCGTGTCTTTTGGATCAGGAGCTGCCTCGTCTGGACCTGGGATCGTGTCCTCTGGAGCAGGTGCCTCCTCATCTGGACCTGGCACTGTCTCTTTTGGAGCAACAACTTCCACATCAGGTGCTGGATTTGGAAATTCGCCATTTGGAACTGGAGCTACGGTTGCGAACCCATTTAGCTCTAGCTCAAGTACTGGGTTCACATTTTCTTCACCTAGCTCTTCTGCTGGTGCATCAACAGTGGCCAGTACAAGTGTGTTTGCGAGCACCTCCACAGCTTCTTCAGCCTCAGCTTTTAGCAACCCTTTTGGCTCAAGTTCATCCCCACCCAGCACATTTACATTTGGGCAATCAGCTTCTTCAGGCAGTGGTTTTGCATTTGGAGCGCAGCCAGCTTCAACATTCTTATCTCAACCATCAGTTTTCTCATTTACTTCAGCAAACACTAGCATGAACTCGTCTCCACAGCCTGCGTTTGGAATGATTAATACGAACACAGCCTTCGGCATGGCTTCCCCCGGAAATGATCAGATGAACGAAGACAGCATGGCAGATGACACTAGTCAGGCAACAGCTGCGCCAGCGCCAATATTTGGTTCTTCATCATTTGGACAGCAGAATGTCTCACCTGCTGTCCCGGTATTTGGTGCTCCTGCGGTCCAGCCAGCTGGGGTTTTTCAGTTTGGGAGCCAACAGGGCTCAGCACAGCAGAACCCATCCTTTCCAGCCGCTGGCAGTCTAGAGTTTCAGGGTGGGAATTTTTCGTTGGGCAGCGGGGGTGGTGGCGGTGACAAATCGAACCGAAGAGTGATCAAGGTCAAAAGGGCATCAAAGAAGAGATAAGGGTGGTCATTTGGGATTGGATTGCACTTCTTGGTCGCAACCTTTCCTCGTTTATAATCAAGGGAATGAAGTTAACTACCAGGAGGCTTTATGGCCATACAGATTTCCCTGCAGCAGGATGATAACACTTAATATATCTCTCATGGCTGGCTTGTAACCCATCCGTAAGGTCAGTGGAGTCTGCCCCCACTCAATTCATTTCCTCATCTGAGCCGGCGTGCATGTTGTGTAATATGCTTGTGCTCTTGGGGTGTAAAATAGAACAAAGATGTGTCTCCAGGTGTAATTTTTGTTTTCTGGCTCCCAAATGCCGTCTTGGTTTCTTTTCTGTGGTTTGCCTCCGGTATATTTGGCTCGGAGTGTAATGCACTGTTGTATTTTTGTTCTTGGTTTATTACATTCAACAAGGTCAGAACTGTTAGCGTATAGAAATCCCTATATCCAAAACTAATCGTGCGTACGCGTTGATTGTTTACGTGTCTTCAGTGAGCTGTTGCGTGTTCGCTCCACGCTGTGTTGTCCTTGTCGCAGCCGAATATTTTCGTCCCCGTGTGCCTTGACCGGTTCTGCACGAAAGCTACCGCTCGGTTCAATCCGTAATCGGACGGGCACCTAATTTGGAATTTTTAGTCTGGCACAGCTGAAACTGGGATGTTACCGGCCACCTGCCGCGTCTGGTAGTCTGGGAGAGCCGGAGAGATCCAGATGCGCCCATTGGCTCCCGGACCCGGTGGGACGGCGACGCGCTTTGGACTTTGCACACAGCGGAGCGGCGCGACCCGGTCTGTCGGCCACTCACGCGCAGGGGCTGCTCTCGCGCGTTTCATTTCAACCCGGCTTTCCCTCCGCGAACATGGAAGTGGAAGAACCGGGGGGCAACAGGACAAAGCAAAGCAATAAATGACACGAGCGAGCGTCGTGCCCCCTTGCCGCCCCCCCACTTCGCGCCCTCTTTCTCCCTGCTCCTGCTCCTGCTCCCTTCCTCGCCGTGCCATGTCAAACTCTTCAACAGCTAGACACGAGTAGCCACCCAATCATTGCCCCCTCAGCTCGGCCCCAACTGCGCGTGTCCCGTGGCAGTAGAACCGCCTCAGGTCGATCTCTTTTTTGTTCGCTTCTTGGTCCATTCATACTTCCCGTCACCCGTCACGCACGTACCAAGCGTGATCACGCGTCTCCGGACCCTCAGCTCCTGCCCTTTTGTTGCCCCCGCTCCCCCTATTCATGCTCTCATCATCACTTCTTCTTCTTCTTCGAGCTAGCTAGCTGCCCATCATGGTCATGGTCAAGCCGCTCTCCCTCGGCTTGTAATCCTCGGTCCGCTATAGAGGTGGTCCTCCTACCCCTCTCTGTCTGCCTTGCCCTTGAGCAATTTGGTTTCTAGCATCTGTGGGTGCTCGCCTTTGACTGCTTCTTCCTCCACCCGCCTGCCGCGCCGGCAGGACGACGGGGTCCAAAGCCCGGTGGCCACGCGGTCACTCCCGCCGCTTCGTTATTCTTGATGCGTAGCTGTGCTGTCCCGTCCCGAGGTGTCCGATTTCCGCATTGCGAACTCCGGGGGGGTTCCAGGATACCTTGTCAGGCGTTGACTTGGACGCGCCACCGCGCCCTCGATCGAGTTGCTTCTTCTTTCCATCTTTGATCTCGGCTTTCCATAGTTTCCCGCGCGATCTGCCCGATCTCCTGCCCAGAAGAGGACCCGAGCTCGGTGCCCGTCGTCCCTCGGATGCTGGAAGACACAGACGTGTATATATCCGCGCGCGACGTGATCTGAGCTTGGTGTTTCTTGGATCCGAGCGAGGGGGGGTTGGGTCAGCTTGGGCGCCCGCCCCGATAAAGATTCCGGCGACTCGTGTTCGCCCCCGCCCGCCGCGATGGGGAACACGTGCGTCGGCCCCAGCATCACCAAGAACGGCTTCTTCCAGTCCGTCTCCACCGTGCTGTGGAAGACGCCGCAGGACGGCGACGCGCTGCCCGCCGCCGCCGCCAATGGCCCGCCCGGCGGCGCCAGCCCGGGCCGGTCGCAGTCGACGCCGCCGAAGCCGGCGTCCGACGTGCACGTCGCCGTGCAGAGCAAGGCCCCTGAGCCCGTCAAGATCGCCGCCTCCCACTCGGAGCCGGCGCCCAAGCCTGCCGCCGCGGCCAACGCCGCCGCCTCGCAGGACGCCAGGCCTGCCGCCGCCGCCAACGCCAGTCTAAGCCCCGACTCTTCCGCCGAGGCGCCGCCCAGGCCGCGTCCCAAGGTGCCGCAGGTGAAGCGCGTGTCCAGCGCCGGGCTGCTCGTCGGCTCCGTGCTCAAGCGCAAGACGGAGAACCTCAAGGACAAGTACAGCCTGGGGCGGCGGCTCGGGCAGGGCCAGTTCGGCACCACGTACCTGTGCGTGGAGCGGGCCACCGGCAGGGAGTTGGCGTGCAAGTCCATCCTCAAGCGCAAGCTCGTCACCGACGACGACGTCGAGGACGTGCGCCGGGAGATCCAGATAATGTACCACCTGGCGGGCCACCCCAACGTCATCTCCATCCGCGGCGCGTACGAGGACGCCGTCGCCGTGCACCTCGTCATGGAGCTCTGCGCCGGCGGCGAGCTCTTCGACCGCATCGTGCAGAAGGGCCACTACACCGAGAGGAAGGCCGCCGAGCTCGCCAGGGTCATCGTCGGCGTCGTCGAGGTGTGCCACTCCATGGGCGTCATGCATCGGGATCTCAAGCCGGAGAACTTCCTCTTCGCTGACCACAAGGAGGAGGCCGCTCTCAAGACCATTGACTTTGGTCTCTCCATCTTCTTTCGCCCTGGTGAGTTTCTGTTCTGCGATCACACACATTGTTCCAACATAACCTTTCATTTTTTTTTAAAAAAAAAACCCCTACATGTCGACTCGAGCGAATTGGTATTTTTGCACCTTGCTTTTTTTGCCCCCTTTGACTTGATCCATGATTCGGTTATGTGCTCCCATCCCATCAACATTTGATCAACATTATCAACATTTCAACAGTCTGTGATGCAATGCAATGCAATGATTCTCAGTTTCTCATCAGACCAATTATGATGCGGTAATTGCCCAGGGCTGTTTGATGACCCTGTTTCTATCAGATTTGACAGAGAGATTACCATCTGCCATTCATTTTACCGATTTGATCTTCACCAGAATTAGAATTCCAAACATTTGTCATTCATTAGCTGTGATATGTGGTTTTTTTTTTTGATAATGGATATGAATATCTGGCCTCTACATCCAGAGATGTACACAGCCAATTATTACAAATGTCTCCCAACCACACTTAAAAAGATGCAAACCAGTTTGTAAACAAAACACGGACACTACAGCAAATGGTAAAAATTCTTCCATCCTTTGCTTGATAACTCTAAAGCAATAAGCTCGATCTTCTTGCTTATTGATGAGAGGGTATCCTTGGCTTGCCCATCACGCTGCAGCTGCGCCCAGAAGCGTAGCCAATACGCTCCCCTGAAAATGACCTGCGAAATAGAGTTAATCTTTATTTTATTAAAAATCACATCATTCCGGCATCGCCAAATAGCCCAGCACATAGCAGCTATCCCCACCCAGATCAGGTTTTTAGAACGTTTCGGCTGTAAAGTAAGCCAAATACCAAACATATGGGAAATAGAAATAGGTGGGGTTAAACCCGTAGCGAAAAAAATGACCCTCCAAATCATTTTTTACATGGACAGTCAATAAAGAGATGCTTGATCGTCTCTTTATTATTGCAACAAATACATTGTTGACTCCCTGTCCAATTCTTCTTAGCGAGATTGTCCTTGGTCAAGATGACCCTTCGCTGCAGAAACCATAAAAAGATTTTTATTTTCAGAGGAACCTTAAATTTCCATATTTTCCTATGCCGGAACGGTGGTTGAGTATCTATAATATGAAGATACATTGATCGAACTGAGAATGACCCGGAAGTGGTTAGGTCCCATCTAAAATAGTCCGAATCATCCACCAAGTGGACATTGGAGATTCTCGCTACAAGATTTAGCCATGCTTGAAGGTTGTTACCCACTAAAGATCTTCTAAACGAGATGCCCAGTGGGTTAGAAGCTAACACTTTGGACACAGTCACATGAGGATCCCGCACTATATTATAGAGGGAGGGGTAACAATCTTTTAGTGGCCTATCGCCTACCCATCTATCGTCCCAAAATCTCGCACAAGTTCCATCTTTGATAACAAAGGAGCCTGTAGCCAACACCTCATCCTTAATATGCATGAGGCCTCTCCAGAAATGAGAGTCGCTTGGCTTAGCTGAAACTTGGGAAAGGGACTTGGAGGACAAGTATTTATTCTTAAGCAATGACTGCCACACTCCATCTGTGTTAAGCAAATTAACTATCCACTTGGCGAGCAGACATTTGTTTTGAATAAATAAATCTAGAATACCTAGGCCCCCTTGGTCTTTCGGCCGACACAGGATATCCCATCTTACAAGTCTATATTTATGCTTTTCAGAAGATCCTTGCCAAAAAAATCTTGATCTGATTTGGTCGAGTTTTTTGAGGACCCCTTTAGGCATCTCAAAGAAGGACATCATAAACATGGGTAGGCTGCTCAGAACAGAATTGAGCAAAATGAGCCTCCCGCCATAAGACAGGTATTTAGCTTTCCAGCAAGATAATTTCTTACTAAAGCGCTCTTCAATTTTCTTCCAATCTGAGTTCAGGAGTTGTCTATGATGCATTGGTATGCCTAAATATCTGAAGGGATATTCTCCTGAATGGCAACCAAAGAGGGAAGTATAAAAGGATTCAGCCTCTTTTGCAGCTCCATAGCAGAAAATCTCACTCTTATGGAAGTTTATCTTAAGGCCAGAAAGCTGCTCGAACACACAGAGCAGGAGTTTAAGATTTTTAGCCTGTTCTGGGTCATGGTCAATAAAGATAATGGTGTCATCCGCATACTGCAAAATCGATAGACCATCATCAATAAGGTCTGGGATGATACCTCTTATCTGCCCATCATCTTTGGCCCTTTTAATGAGTAGGGCTAGCATGTCTGCAACGATGTTAAAAAGGACGGGCGACATAGGATCTCCCTGCCGCAGTCCTCGTCTGGTTTGGAAATAGGGACCGATATCGTCATTGACTTTAATCCCTACGCTTCCCCCCGAAACCATGCTTTGAACCCAACGACACCATTTAGGAGAGAAGCCTTTCATACGCAAGGTTTGTTGGAGAAAAGACCATTTAACCTTGTCATAAGCCTTTTCAAAGTCAATTTTGAAAATTACCCCATCTCTCTTTTTAGAATGCAGTTCATGGATAGTCTCATGAAGAATAACGACTCCTTCCATGATATTCCTACCAGGCATAAAAGCTGTCTGGGTAGGACTAACAACCGTCTTAGCAACTGCATTCAGCCTATTTGTGCCTACTTTTGTAAATATTTTAAAACTTACATTTAGCACACAAATAGGTCTAAATTGCTGAACTTTGATGGCGTCCTGGACTTTGGGGATTAATGTGATAATCCCAAAGTTGAGACTGAACAGGTCTAGAGCCTCGCTGTGTAAATCAGCAAATAGAGCTAAAAGATCGTTCTTGATAATCCCCCAAAAGACCTGATAGAATTCCACTGGAAATCCATCCGGTCCAGGAGCTTTATTATGCTCCATCTGGAAAACTGCTTCTTTCACCTCAGATTCGGTGAAAGAGCTAGTCAGGATATCATTCTCTTCCTCCGAGACCTGAGGAATATCTAAAATTTGATCTTCCAACAGTGAACTCTGAGAGGATTCAGGGTGTCCAAACAGCTGTTTATAATAGCTGGTAATATGGTTCTTAAGGTTCTCAACGCCAACAACCACTCCTTGGTTATCTTCAAGTTTAAAAATATGTTGTTTGCGATATTTACCATTTGCCACTAGGTGAAAGAACCGGGTACTGGCATCGCCTTCTAAGAGAGCCTTAACTTTGGCTCTCTCGTACCACTTGAGTTCTTCTTCTCGCAAAAGGCTCACTAATCGTTCTTTTAAATAGTGTTTGAGATTAATCTCTTGATCAGATAAGGGATTAATCTCAGCACGCTTATCGAGGCCATCTAAAAGAGAAAGAAGAGTTTTCTTCTCTTTTTTATAAGTTCCAGCGGTATGAGCAGCCCACCCCCTAAGATGCTGACGAAGTCTACGGATTTTAGATTGCCAGCGTTGTAGGGGGGAATCCCCTGAGGTGGGAGATTGCCAAATATTGTACAAATATGTGGTTAGTGATACTACATTATGTTTTTTTGTTCTTGAAGTAGAAAATCTGATCCTTGTCATCATTAAATGAATCTGGAAGGATTTACTTTGTGCCACCAACAGCTGAGATTGACAACTACAGCTGCATATCTGTACAATTCTGCAGTCTGCATTCCATCCTTGTGACATCAATCATTCTCCATTTCCCTCTAACATTTATTTGTATTCCATCTTACTTCAGGTCAAATATTCACCGATGTTGTGGGTAGCCCTTACTACGTCGCACCAGAGGTCCTGAAGAAGAAATATGGCCCAGAGGCAGACGTTTGGAGTGCTGGTGTAATCATTTACATCTTGCTGTGTGGAGTGCCACCATTTTGGGCAGGTGCAATACTATGCTATGCACTTTTCAGCAGTCCAATGATACTGATACAGCAATACAGAATTGTGCAAATTTCCTGCCCAATATCTTGTGCTGACCACCATGCGCTCCACTTGTTTGTGGACAGAGAACGAGCAGGGCATATTTGAAGAGGTTTTGCACGGGAGGCTCGACTTTGAGTCGGAGCCGTGGCCCAGCATCTCCGAAGGCGCCAAAGATCTTGTGAGGAGGATGCTTATTAGGGACCCGAGGAAGAGATTAACCGCTCATGAAGTTCTACGTGAGTTCCCAACTTACAATCAATCTCCACTCATGCCTCTGCATCATTCTCATTTGTACAGAAGTGCAGCTTTTGAACGAACGATGCATATCGCGCAGCTGCTGTGTTGCTGAAGCAGTTAGTTGTCTGTTATCATCTTTTATTTAGGGCATCCGTGGGTTCAGGTTGGTGGTCTGGCTCCTGATAAGCCGCTGGATTCCGCTGTTCTTTCCCGTATGAAGCAGTTCTCGGCTATGAATAAGCTGAAAAAGATGGCGCTTAGGGTAAGTCCTCTTGTCTTGACAGAAGATTCGTCTTGTCTTGATCAACATTACAGAGATTCGTGCAAAAAACAAAAGGAAGTATTTACCGGCATCGTCCATCCAAAATTCCAAAATGCATGGCTGAACTGAACGCTGTTCCTGCCGAAGAAGAATCCAGCCAGACCGGCGGCCTTGTTGTCCTGATGTGTATGTACGTTTGCAGGTGATCGCGGAGAACCTGTCCGAGGACGAGATCGCGGGGCTGAAAGAGATGTTCAAGATGATCGACGCGGACAACAGTGGGCAGATCACGTTCGAGGAGCTCAAGGTGGGCCTCAAGAAGGTGGGCGCCAACCTCCAGGAATCGGAGATGTACGCGCTGATGCAGGCGGTAATAATAAGCGATCCACCCACGGCCAGTTTGTTGTTTTGATCCCTGGTTGATTGATTGATGAAGAAAGAATGGGGACGCCGCGCAGGCGGACGTGGACAACAGCGGGACGATCGACTACGGCGAGTTCATCGCGGCGACGCTGCACCTGAACAAGGTGGAGCGGGAGGACCACCTGTTCGCGGCGTTCCAGTACTTCGACAAGGACGGCAGCGGGTACATCACCGCCGACGAGCTGCAGGTGGCGTGCGAGGAGTTCGGCCTCGGGGACGACGTCAAGCTGGAGGACATGATCGGCGAGGTGGACCAGGACAATGACGGCCGCATCGACTACAGCGAGTTCGTCGCCATGATGCAGAAGCCCACGGCGGGGCTGCCCAAGAAGGCCGGCGGCGGCCTGCAGAGCAGCTTCAGCATCGGATTCAGGGAGGCGCTCAGGATGGCCTGACGACCCTGAGCTAGCTAGCTGCTCCTGCTGCGTGTAGATGATGTTGGTGAATGGAGGAGTCTCGAGACCTGAGTGAGTGTCAGTACAGTGTCGCTGTAGAGACGGTGGTACCAACTGGTATTCGTAGCATAGGACTGATGAGATGAGTCGAGGAGAGGCGTGCTCGAGACGTGTACATGTGCCATATGATATGAACGATCCATATAGCGCCTGGCATCCGCGTCCTCTGAGCGCCTCTGGTTACTGTTCATGTTACTGTTTGCGTACGCTTAGCCAATCGCGCGCTTCCTTGGTCAATCTGGTTACTGTTCATATATTGGTCATGCAGTCGCTGCCCTCCACGTTGTCTGCTCTCGCGAAGGCTCTACGCCTCCTCCTGCTCTGCCTACCAGCACACGTTTACTCAGCCCCACTCATACGCGCGACACCTGGATGTGCTCCTCCTTTCCCTCTTCTATGATTCATGGCCCAAATATGTGGTCTAGCCCAACCCCGACGTTTCGGCGTGCACCCTATGCCCATAGTGGATGATGGATACGTGTCTATAAAATTAAATCCTACGTCCAGTAAAATTCGCAACAACTGGGTCGTTGTGGGCAATTTTCTATAGGGACGGACACACACCTCGGAGCCGTCGTCGCCCAGACGCCCGCCCGCCCACCCTCGCAGGCGCGCTTCTCCATGCGTTGCGCCACGGCCTCGGCGCCCACGCTGGCCTCTGCCTCGCTGCATCCGCCGTCTGCCTTCATCGCTGCCCTTTCTTCTCCGCGCTGCTGCTTCGACAGGGTGACTGCTCTTGCCACGACCGCACCATTGCCGGCTTGCCGCCGAGGTTGCTGCATAGGTATGTGCCTCCCTCGCGTGTCCATGGATTGGTCTCCCGACTTGCTTCCTCTTCTTGATTCATCTATGCTACACCTCCTGTCTTTTGGATCTCATGTGTTGTGCATGGAGCATGGCTTCCGTCATTCCCCACTCCCAGTCCTCGCTATTGCACGACACATCCTGGCCACATGCACCAAGGACGAGGCGGGGTCAGGGCTCTGTCGATGAGGCCCGGCTTGCAGTCGTTGATGAGCTGGGCAATGATACAGGTATGGTCATTCTTTGTTTTTTTTATCGATTTAGCCTGCGTAATAGAACATCTTGGAGTTGCTACGGATTGCCTACTAATGGATTTGAAGCTGTGAATCTTTCTGCTCTCGTCTCCCTCAAAATTTAGTTACTTTTTTTATTATGTTTCCAGATCTTTTCTTATTGTACGTCCGAGGAACTTTGTCTTGGTGTTTTTACTAAATATGTTCCTAGCTAGGTGTACTACTAATATACTATGTACATGTGTTTGCTGATGTCAGATTACCCTTTCGTATTCTTAGCTGCCTAACAATTGTGTGATACCTGTGTCCCAAATGACCACAGATATTCATATTGTTTCATGTATGTAGTTACGTACTACTGTATTTGTTTTGGTTCCTCTATTTTTCAGGTTATGGATTTAATGCTCAGTGCAAGAGAGTTATTCCCTGTGCCTTCTATTGCTAAAAAGGTGAATGCTCAGCTAAAGAAATTTGTTGTCGTTGCGTCCTTCACTGGCCAGTTTACTCCTACATTCCATTTATTTGTTCATACTGTTCATATTAGCTGTATACAATAGGTGCTACTTTTTTTTGACAAAATCTATGTTGCACCAATCCATGTTGGCAGCATTCTGCCATCCTGCAGATCAATCGACCATCCGTGGAAAGAACAAAACAATGGTGATAAATATTCCTGCTCCCATGTCACTTGCTGGGCATCGAACTTTGGAAGGAGCAGGCTATATAAAAATGACAAATGAGCATTCCAACATTATTTTAATCTTCTTGCTCCTAGATCTTGAGATGAGCTGGCCATTTATTAGGCATTCTATGGTTAGTCTCTATATGTTTTAAAATCTAGAGCTTTTTTGTCATATTACTCTCACGCTCTGTTATCCTTTATCAGTTCAGTTGGTGCTTGGTTAGACGGTGACTGTCGTTGCCAATTCTTCCTTTGTCAAGGAGGTAAGGAGGTGTCAGGGTTACTGGATCTAAAAAAAATTAAGACACAACATCAGTTTCGCATCCACTGTTGTTCTGTTATTGATATATAGTGACTAAGAAAAGGCTAATTGTTTATGTTAGGATAGAGGTTACTAACTCACATTTCTGATTCCTGCCATAGCATAAAAAACTCATTACAAGATGACAACATGTACTTATATTCTTTTGGAAAACAAATTTATTTTTCATCTTCCCTATGGGCTATGGTATTGTTTCTACATGATCTATTTCAAATTCTCCTATACTGACATACCTCATATTTTTTTTTTCAGACATATGCTGTTCAAATTAGAAATGACAAAATAGAAATGCCCTCCTTTCTTTGCATGTGATTTGCTTTATCTGAGTTGTGTGCAAAAAACATTCCGTCTTTATTAATTGGTCTTCCTTTATTGATCTCACAATCTTTTTTTTGTTTTTTTCTTTCAGACATAATCAGGGATGATGAAGGCATTCAAAGGCTGTCCCATGCATTTTGTTTCCCCCTTTTTATTCAGGCATTGTCCCTTCACTAATCTTCATCTATGGCTTGCTGTACCGATTGATACCAAATCGTGTATGCTTTGCTGTAGTTTGACACCCGTGATCAATCCAGACCATCATTCAAATTTACTTCAGCAAAGGAGTCTTCAGGTTTTCTACAGTACATATGGTTAGGATATCACCAGTTGATCTAACATATTAGTTTCTCTTTTATTCAGTGTTGAACATATAGGCACAACAAAATGTGTCATCTAGGTCTATGCTGGAGCGAAAATGTGAACACCTATTTCAGCTTACGGCTATGAAAGTATTTTACTATTTTCGCTTCATGTAACCATTTTATCTTCAACTTTGTAAGAGATCTATCTATCTTTTCTTATGCAAATATGCTTAATCCCTTACACTGCTGAAGTGCTAAAGGGTGTCTCAATTGTTTTGTTGTTTGCATCACCCAGGAAGTTTGATTTTCTCTAACAAATTTGTAAGGCATTTATTTCCATTCTTAAGGCTTGTGTGTGGTTCAGTTGTTTGATAAGTCATTGTCAGCTACGTTTTCAGGAGTACCGAGATTCAGAACATTGTTGGGTACTGTGATGTCAATTTGCTGACTAAGCTTAAGGGTCTCTTGCATACTCACATGGTGCTTCTCAGGTCTAAATTGCAATTGTGGCTGCTTAACTACAGCTCGATCGCCTTACATATATATCTTATTTCTTGATTTTTCATATGTGTGTTATGAAACTAATGTTTTGCTTCAATCTTTTGCAATCTGAACCTCTCTTTGTTGCCTTGATCTATTGAATGAAGCAACCAAAGATTGCCCTGGTGATTTTGTTTTAGGCAAGATGATCATTCTGACTGTACTAAAGGTTAGCTGCAGTTTCCCATGCGTTTGTCTGTCCTGGTTTTGTAGTTCCAAGCACAACACTCTCTAGGCGAGAGAATAGCATGTATCTATGTAGAAGTTTAATGAGCATGCATACTGTTATTGTGTTATTCAGCCTATTCTTTGTGGTTCCTTTTTATTATTTTATTTATGGTCGGTTCTTCATGGGATGTGTGATCACATTTTTAGAAAATCTATGTTTGTAATCTCTTAGTGTTGGTTGATAGCTCACTGTGGAAGTGATCAGAAATGCAGAACGGGAGATGTTGCCACCTTCAACTTTCAAAGTTCAATATATTACGGACCCAAGAGGATTTTATGCTGCCCATCACCGATCAGTCTCATGAGGTTCTATGTGACCGTATACATGCTCCCGTCTTCAACGGTTAAGTATTTGTCATACATGTTGTAGCTGCAATGCTCTATAGAATTGGAATGCCAATAAGACTCATAAGCATGCTTTGGATGCCATTTTTCAAGTCTTTCCTGAATGTTCTCTACAGAATGTTCTCTACAAGAAAAGAGCAAAGTAATGTACTCCCTCCGTTCCAAATTATAAGTCATTCCAAGAATCTTGGAGAGTCAAAGCATCTCAAGGTTTGGCTAAAATTATAGAGAAAAATATAAAAATTTATGATATCAAATAAGTATATCATGAAAATATAGCTAATGAAGAATCTAATAATACTTAGTTGGTCTTATAAATATGATTACCTTATTATATAAATTTGGTCAAACTTATTTGACTCTCCAAGATTCTTGAAATGACTTATAATTTGGGACAAAGGGATGGGACAAAGGGAGTATTTAGACTCTTGATTCACCTATTGGTATTTTTTTTTCTCTTGATTCACCTATTGGTATATTTTTTTTTCTCAAACATTATGTAAATGGTTGGTACCCAACCTGCGCGCGCAGCGAAGCGCGCGGACCGTCCTAGTAGTCCATAGAGGCAGGCGGACCTGGAACGGTTCGGCTGCTTGGTTCCAGACGTTTTTTTTTTTGTTTCATGTCGCGTGCACATGTGCCGTATCTGAATATTCTGATGTTATTTATATATATAATATATATGCCGCGCGCGTCAGTGACGCGACGCGATACCTGTCCGTCCGCCGAGTTCTCATGGGATTCTCATTCTCCGGCCACCGACCCCGCAGGCGGCAGCCGGCAGCCGGCACCCGGCACCGCAACGGCAGTGTACATGTGCCAGTGCCACCAGAGCCAGTCCAAGCCGGCTTGCATTCCCGTGTGCGGTGGACGGTGGATGCTCTTGTGTCGCGTCCCGGTTTGGTTGGGCCAAGTTCCGACGCGGCCCAGCACCCCGCCCGAATTTAACGCGCTCAGGCCTCACTGAGGCTCAGCCCGCCGGAGGAGCCCCTAGCCCACTAGGATGGCAGCGAGCATCGGGCCGACCCCTTATGCCTTAAAAAAAAGAGAGAGTAGAAATTACCTCTCTTAACTTTTGCGAAAGTTCGCTTTTTCTTTTTGAACTCATCTTCTTCAATTTTTAGAACCGTTCGTTTTAGTTCCATGACCCGGTTATAAGTGATATTAAAGGTGGTTTTGTTATTTCTTTTTAAATTTATTTTAACTAAATCTTTTAAAAAATCATCGTAAATCACAGAAATCATAAAATATAAAATTTATTTTTTTAGACTTCATGTGAGTAGATCTACACAGAGAACATAGAGTATAGTATGTTTTCGTATAAATTTTTTATTGTAGATTTGGTTCTATGCTTTTCTGTGATTAATTGGAATAATTTATAACAACAATTTCTATGGTCCAATTATGGTGAAAATTTTATAGTGGCTAACTATTATGTTCTTGACATGTAGTAAAAAATTCATATTTATTAGATCATATATAACTTAGTTATATTTTTATTTAAGGTTTTATGACGGCTACGGCTGTGCTGTGTGCAGGACAATTGATGGTCGAACGTGGAGGCACACAAGCGGGGTCATCGCGCCGATCGGTCGACGGGAAAGATTCCTGGCCCGCCATGTCTCACGGCACGGCACTGCCGGGGTTGGCGATTAGCGTGCATGGTCCTGACGGAGTTCTCAGTCACCGGTGTTCATGTGATGACGTGAAAACCTGTTTTCACCTTGGACTACTCACTCTCCTAAAGACGGAAACCCCCCACCACAGTCCACTTGCAAGATGGGGTTCAGGTTCAGGCGCCGTTCCTGACTTCGCTGTCCCGCACCGGACCGGACACCAACAAACCCGTGGTCCGTCCGTTAAACCCGGATGCTACCGTTAGCTTTGCGTCGCCCGTCGGGACCACGCGACCCCCACTGACTAGTGACTGCTGATTACCAGAATAACGGCACATCTTCGGTTTACTGCAAAGGTTGAAATCTGCCATTCTTGCCTGTTGTTAAGGACTAGCTTTTTCTCACTGTCAAACGGACCACACTATCTGCCCATTCGCCACTTGATCATAGACACTAGCCTGTACTCCCTCCATATCACAAATAGAGTTCGTTTTGGAAAAGATTTCGGTCAAACATTGAAAATATAAATCATGAATAACTTTTAAATTATTGAGTTTAGAAATGTAAAAATCATATAAATAAATTTATCTTGAAAAGTACTTTCATAAAAATATATATATACCACTTTATAACAAATATTTTTAAAGAAATAAGTGGTCAAAATTATGTTTTGGAGATCGTGTCGTTGTCCAAAACGAACTCTAAAAGAGATATACATGCAATCATGCAAAAGCCAAACCGGCATTAGCTGTCGCCTGCTTGATTAGTAGCACCGGGAGCTTCTGAGTTGGAGCATCACCTGTTTTGTTCATCGTGTTCTCCCAAAGATTCCTCCCCACTGTCACGACTCTTGCAAGTGCAACGCAGTTCCACCCAGAGAGACACATCACACACAGCCTCGCAATCGCTACCTTACAAAGATTGGTCATGACGAACGCGACAATATCTTAACCAAAAATTAAAAGAAAAAGGAATAATAAGAATGATGTATGTTTACCCGATATTCTCATTGTCAAAACGGGAACAGAAGCAAAGAATGACAGCAAAAAAGAAAAACAGAAAAAACAAAACGTTTTTAATTCCTTCCTATACACAGACGACGACCCTGGTCTTCTTCATGTATGGACAATTTTTTTTCCAGCCTTCCTTTTTCTCCTTTTTTTTTCTCTCTGGACACACCAACAACCACCGAGTTTACATCCCCCAACCTGATTCATTATTCTCATAATAAACAAAAAAGAAAAATAAAACAAATAATAATGTGGACGGCTCCCCTCTCCAGCCAGTGCCAGCCATCATCAGTTCGTTCGCCTTTCGGTATCATGGAGATCAAATCCTTTCTCCGTCTACTGGCAGCTTGCGAATCGCGATCGCTGACCGAAGAGTCCAGCCATCTGGCACGTTGCTTCTAACAACTTGCCTGCAGTGTGTTTCGTTGGGGAACAAAGCGTAAGGCTAACTGGATGGTTAAGAAAATAATGACACCGACATGGTGCCGAACAGAAGAAATGATACTTTGGTAGAAAGCAGCAAGAATAAACACTAGATTATGCTGTAACAGATAACCTGTCAAATCAGCAGGACAGCACCCGATGCTTAATAAATATTTATGCGAAAGAAAGTATACTATTTTTTTCCATGCTCAAGGGACATGACCCTGGCCGATTAACTTGGCTTGCAAGGCTACAGGCAGAAACGAATAAAAACCAACAATGGAAGGTGGAATGGGCCTGCTATCAAAGTCACGTGGAACTGAAAATACATGGGTGGAGACTGGAGATTACCCCAAAAAAAGCTAGACTAATTGTATCAAATTATGCAATCAGCATTGCCACGTTGCAGTCCTAGAATGTCATTGACAAACAATCTCCCCAGTTTCAACAGTACAGAACTGGCCGAATGAATTTTAGGTCCCTACCTTCAGACACATTCCTAGAAGGCTTTCGTATATTCCTGCTCCCAAGTTCCCAATCTTGAGTAGCCATCTGATTTCACAATAAATGCTAACCAAGCCTATAGAGGTTTACTGGCCTGTCTAGTTCAGATTTATTTATATGTTTTGGAGGTTTCTCCTCTCTAACACAGGCCAGATTTTGATTCCTTTCATTTATCAGTTTCTGCATTCTGAACACTACCAACTATTGCTGATTTTCCCCTAAAAGGTGGCCTTGCCCCTACCTCTAAGCATAACCAATTTATTATTTAGCTACTATTACACCTAAACTATGACAGCAAGGACGTGACCAAGGCTTCGGCATGAGACTTTCATGCTTTGCAAAAAAGCAAAATTGTTGCTCAGGTGTCATGGGTTAAAGAACAGTGTTACTTGCAGTCCCAGGAACGGTATCAGCCATCAAAAAGATGCTGAAGGCAACCACCCACCAGCACCAGCAGATGCTCAACCGTCTCTATTGCTTCAGTTCACATCCATGTTTTCACGGTAATCGGCACGTTGGCCACTACAGATGTTGAGCATTTGTGACGTATCATATAAAAAACCTAAGGAAACTACAGTAATGTTGGTTGATTCAGTCATGGTAGAAAATATCCAAACGGGCACCGACAGTCCCATATGCCCTCCAATACGGCCATGTCAATAGGACAGTAAGGAACCCTAATTGCTGCTTCTAATTTATGCCAACGTCTTCGTCTTTATTCTACTACCCGGTACAACTCATCACCCACCAACTGATATATATGAACTATTAATTAATCCTGGCTGCTAGGATCGGAACACTCACCGGTACCCTCACCGGCAACATTCTGACCACTAACTGATCAGACCGCGTTGATTGATGCTAACAATCAGTTGCATAATTAAACTACAAACCTCCCCCAATCTAGATTACGAGTTGTAAATTTCGGTGCTATTATTGACAATGTGGTGGGCTACTTTTGAGCAATCTGTAATGATACCATACGAGCAGGGCAGAAAGGACCAAGTCCACCAGATCTGAAGGTAGGTACTGACCTCGCCGGAGCTTGATCTTCTTCTTGTGGGTGACGATGGCGGGAGGCTTCCTGTTGGGGTCGGCGGTCTGCGTGGCCTTGGTGTCGTCCGGCGCGAAGAGCACGGCGTCGATGCCCTGCACGGAGATCCTACCGTCGGTGTAGATGTCCGGGTCGAAGAGGTAGGCGGAGGCCTCGCCCTGGCCGAACTTGACGGAGCCGTCGGCCTCCCGCGCCACCACCTTGTGCGGCAGGCGCAGCGTGTCGTAGCGCACCTTGCCGAAGCGGCGCACGGCGTTGTACATGGACTCCTCGGTCTGGTACTCCGGGATCATGTGGTAGTAGAGGATGTTCTCGGGCGACCCGGGCTCGCTGAGCTGGTCCGTGGTGAGGCGCGCCATGGCCTCGTCGTTGGGGGCGAGCACGGTGAGGACGTAGCCCTCGGAGACGAGGCGGCCCATCTCGGTGGCGAGGGAGGTGAGGTTGACGAGGATGTCGGCGAGCTCGTTGTAGCCGCCGTCGAGGAGCAGCGTCTGGATGAAGTCCTTGACCTGGCTGTGCCCGTCGAAGTGGTGCTTGCCGGAGCCGGGCCCAGGCGCGGGCGCGGGGGCGATGGAGGGGCCGGGCGCCATGGCGTCCCAGATCGGGAGCACGGGGGGCGCGCCGGGGAGGACCGGCGGCGCGGGCTTCTTGAGGCGGTGCGTCCTGGGGTCGACCTCGGGCGCGCCCGTGGGCAGCACGGCCGAGATCGCGGCGAGGCTGCGGCGGCGGTTGAAGTCCTCCTGCACGGAGCGCGGGACCAGGAGGCGCTCGATGCCGTGGATGACCCCGTCGGGCCTGAGCACGGCGTCGGGGCGCGTGACGGCGGCGTGGCCGACGCGCATGCCGGTGCCGGCGCCGGCCGCGGCGAGCTCGACCTCCTCGCCGGAGAGCGTCGGGTGGGAGGCGGCGGGCCAGGAGTCGGAGGGCAGGCGCGAGGGGAGGACGTGGTAGAGCAGCAGCGCCTGGAGCGACTTGAGGTTCCGCGGCTCCAGCAGGAAGCGCTTGAACTCCGGGTCCAGGTCCCGCTCCAGCGCCTCGTTCCGGGGCGCGAAGATGGTGACGTTGTGCTTCCCGACGGCGTCCTCCAGCGTCTGCAGGAGCAGCGCCTTCTCCACCAGCTCCGCCAGCTCCGTGTAGTGCGAGTCGAGCAGCGCCACCAGCACGGAGTTGGAGTTGACCCCGACCGCAGCCGCCGTCGCGCCGGCAGTGCCAGCAGCGCTGGCGCCGGAGCCGGAGACGGCGGCGGGCAATGTGGGTTCCTGCGGCGCCGTCTCTTCGGCCGCCGCCCCCGCCAGGAGCAGGAGGAACAAGAAAAGGGCGCCGTGCACCGGCGCGCCCATGCCTGCGCGCGCGGCCTCTGCTCCCCTGCGGATTGCTCTGCCTCCTCCTCCTCCGCCGCTGCCGCCGCTGCTGCCGCTCGGTGGTGCGTGCTGCGCTGTGCCCTCCTCTGCCTCTAGCCCTCTCGTTCCGAGCTGGGCCGATTTGTTGTTGGCTAGGGGAAGAGAGCGAGAGGGTGGAGTAGTAAGCTAAATGGAGGTGGGTGGTGTGAGCCTTTCCTTTGGGTGTGTTTTTTCCCCGCTTTGTATTGTAGAAGAGAGAGAAAGCAGAGTGAGGTGTGTGTGAGAGAGAGCTTGCTTATAAGTGAAGAGAGAGAAAGAGAAGCGGAGGCAGAGCCAACCGAGCCGACGGAAGGAAGGAGAGAGACGTGAGACGCGGTGTGGTGGGTGGGGGCAGTGCGAGGGGCACAGGCTGGCATGCGGGCCCGGAGCGAAGTGTCGGTGTGCGCAGCGGCGGCCGCCGCGCACACAAAGGTTCGCGTGTGCGTAAGCAGGAAAAGGGCGGGACGCAATGGTGAGGTCGGGCTGGCTCAGGGCCGGGCCTTGCTCAGGGCCTGTTTGTTTCGGCTTATCTGAGTCTCGCTTATAAGCTGAGCAGACTTATCTGAAAAGCCACGATCTGGAGAATCTGTTGTCTGAATAAGCTAGGCGTTTGGCTATCCTGATTATTTCTGATAAATTGTATGTTCTGAATGTAAAATGACGTATGTACCCCAGAGGCCGATGATACCTCATTTGATTCATTACAATGATCTTAAGGGATTGATGGCAATATTTGTAAAGTTTGATATACAAATATTGTTGTACAATAATACTCCAAAATAATACCTAGTTAATTAATATAATTGTTACAAAATAATCAAGTTCCTAACAATGAATCACCCAACCAAAGCAGAAGCAATACCATCACGAAAAGCACCCATATCCATATCATCCGTCAAAAACACTACCATCAGCTACAGGAACTTGGGACATAGACCCAGCAGCACTGCTATCTTCTAGAATGGAGGAGTTGCCGGTGCCGGTGGGGAATGGAGCGGTCGTCCAGGCCACCGCCGATGGGGAGGGGAGCGGTCGCCGGGGCCGCTGCCGGTGGGGCGCGGTCGCCGAGGCCGTCGTCGGTGGGGAGGGGCGCGGCCGTCGAGGCCGCCGCCGGTGGGGAGGGGCGCGGCTGACCTTCCCGCCGCCGCGGATCCAGCCAGTCGAGCAGAGGGAGTGGCGGATGGTGTGGGGAGGCGTTGTTCGCTTGGAGGAGTGCGAGCGAAGGAGCGGGGGCACAGCACGGAAAGCGGACGCGTTTTCCACATCGCAATGGCACGGACGCGTTTTGCAACTTGTGGGCGGGCGGCCGTCCACCGCGGAAGCACGTTCGCGTTTTTCCGTCGTCGCAGAGCGTTTGGCGAGATTAATCTGCTTCAATCGATCGCACCGCGCTTTTAATCAGAAACAAACAGGGCCTCATGCTCGTGTCCGTGTCTCGCTGCGGGCGACGAGGCGGGCGAGGCAGCCAGGAGGTAGCCGAGAACCCCAGGCGGCAGGCGGCTGGCAGCGGGAGGGCCAGCGCGGCAACTCCGCGGATTTCCACGGTTTTCGCCCCCGCGCGCGAGCATTTCTGCCTGTTTCGGGCGCTTTTCACGGTGCCGGCCAAGCTTTTTGAGCCCCCTTGGCGGAGGACTAGGGGCAATGCCACCCATTCTACCGTCGCCACGGATTTCTGTGTCAACCAATGGTCGTTCGTTTCGATCGGCGTGAGTATGAGATTTTGGGCTGAAAAGCCTGCGGTCAAAAGTTTATTCGTACTGTAGCTTGTAGTACGTGTGACATGTCACGTGTCCGTAGTTTGCTTTGCTGAGTTCATCGTGCTTGAGGCGGTGTTTGGATCCCTGGCAAAAAAAATTTGCCTGTCACATCGAACGTTGTGGCACTAATTTCGTCTATTAAAAATAAACTAATTATAAAACTAATTACAGGGTCATATGCTAATTACTAAGACAAATCTATTAAGGTAAATTAATCCATCATTAGCGAATGTTTACTGTAGCACCACTTTATCAAATCATGAACTAATTAAGTTTAATAGATTCATCTCATGAATTAGTCTCCGACTGACAAATTAGTTTTTTAATTACTATATCTTTAATAGGTGAAACTAGGGCCGCAACGTTCGATGTGACCGGGCTGAAAACGAACACGCCCTGAGATCACTCTCCAGGTAAAACGGCGTGACTCGGTTTGCTTTGCCGCCCCTCCCCCCTCCCTGTCCTCAGTCCTTCGTCGGCGCTGCTACTTCCGGCCGGCCGAGGCCCAAAAGAAAATGACGATTCGTGCTCGAGTGCGTTCCGATTCCTCTCGTGAAAAACAAATGCGTTTCGGTAGGTGCAGGTTGCCAGCACAGCCCCGGATCAAGGACCGACGAGCTTCTTTTCCATGCTAGAGTAATCGGTATGTTATCATCTTTTGTTTTTGTTGTTGAGGTCAAACAAGACTACGAGAGCTTTGGCTGCGGCATGTGCATTTGCATTTCGCCACGGAGTAATTAAGACGCCCGATCCTCGTTTACCTGCAAGTTGCGATAACAACAAGTCAATGAGGACTGAGGGAGCAGAGCTAAGGCCAACCAAAGCTGCAGAGCATGCAGATGCAGCACACAGACAGGCTCGGAGTGGTCTCCTTTTACTTTCTCGTGTGCCAGGTGCGGAGAAGAAGAATAGAAGATTAGATACCTACTCCCTCCGTACCCATATTAGTTGACGTTTAGGACAGCGACACGGTCTTCAAAACACAACTTTGATCTCTTATTTTTATAAAAATATTTATAGAAAAGTGATATATGTATACTTTTATGAAAGTATTCTTCAAGACGAATCTATTTATATAATTTTTATATTTGTAAACTTAGAAACTTAATAGTTATTGATGATTTATATTCTCAATGTTTGACTCTAATCTTTTTTCTAAAACGTCAACTAATATGGGTACGGAGGGAGTATATATATATATATATATATATATATATATATATATATATATATATATATATATCATGCATAATATATGAGTAGTTAAATGCCCCTCCGAGAAAGACAACTCACCTATAAACTAAAGCCCCTCCATGATTATTAGGCTAGGCTCCGCCAATGATCGGTGGGTGATCCACGGTCTACCATAAACCAGCAGCTTGTGATTTTTCAACGATACCATCGTCCGATCCAGCGTATGGCGAAACATTTTCTTTTGCCTTTGCTCTAGATGTAGAATTATAATTGTTTTTTCCACTACATGAAAGAAGTGGACGTACTGTACGGTGTTTTGTTTTGTTTTGTTTTGTTTTGTTTTGTGGCATGAGCAGATCACCACGTTTCTCGGCGTTGCGCGGTATGCACAGCGCAGCAACGACATTAGCGCTTTGGCGATGCTTGCTGCTAATTAAACGTGGCTTAACGAGGGCTTCGTTGGTCGGTCGCCATCGCCGAATGTACGTTCACAGTCGCCGGTGCCGCGCAGCCCAAAACGGATGGATCGGTCGCTCATCAATTGGTTGGGTGCTGCACAGCACTGCGCTGCACCCAAAAGGAACTCGCAGGACAGCACCGTACGAGCTGATGAGCTTCTCGTATCCTTCACAAAATTGGATTGAACCTCGAAGAAGAAGAAATGCAGGATGCCACTAATGCACGGCAAATGCCTGCACAGAATTAATCAATATCGTCGTTGCTTAACCGTGTAAACGAGGTGTCGCATTACATCGAGCAATTAGTAAGGGTTTCTTTTCGGTTTTGGGTTGTTGGATTATTGACTTATTATTAGTATCATACTATAGGGTAAGGAGAATTAACAGGCAGACTGTCATCAGTGCAGGGTGAATCAAGTGAGCTGTCACTTTTCCGGATGGTTTGGCCTGACTCCTGAGGCGTCGCCGGCCGGTACGGTCGCTGCCTTGACGTGGGGTTAGGGGGGTAGTCTCCACGCTAAGCTGCCGCCGGCCGTCGGATCTCTTCGTTCCCTGCCTGCCGGCGTTGCTGCCTTCCGAATTCCATCCAGTGCGACGTGCCTTTCCGTCTTCACAGGGTCTAGTGCTCTGAATTCTGATGATGCGTCTTCTACAGTACAGTAGTATATACTTTGGGCGCGTCGTCTGGTTACTTCTGATGATTTTTGACGGACCGCGCACGCTGGAAGTATTCGTTCACATGACTCTCACTCACCAAACACCAACTGCCCTCGCGCGTCGTCCTTTGCATACAGTACATACATACGGAGCGCATACACGGCCCGGTGCCCGCTTCGAAGCCAAGCAATGATGCCTTGCCGTTCGTTCCTTGTGCAGTCAGTGTAGCTGAAGCGCCTAGTAGTAGCGTTCAGAAGCAACAGGCCAACCAACAACAGGCTGGGAGTGGCTGGGTCACCACCAAACGCAGGCGACGCCACGTTTCGTTTTGGTTTGGTCCTCCCTCCCTCCTCCGCAGATACTGTACGAGAAAAACACTAGTACTAGAACAGTGCGGCCCTGTCCGATTGATCTGGATCAGGATCACAGACAGATACAGATACGGCGCGCGAGCAAGGCAAGGCAAGCGACCCGAGGAAGGAAGACGCCGGGTCGTTTCGTGGTGGGCTGGGGGAGTCGTGTCGATGTGCCACCGTTGGGCGTTGGCATCTGCATCTCGCGGGGGCGGGGCGGGGCGGGGCGAAAGCGTCGGTCGGTGTCGGTGGGTTCGCGAGGGTTCCACCTCCATCCACGTCAGGGGCCGGGGGACTTGTGGGATACGATGCTGCGCGGCACCGGCAGGCGAGACGGCGAGTCAGGAAAGCCAACCACAACCGCGTCGGTCCGCGCGGCGCACCTTGTCCTCGTGCACGTCAAGCTACTACTAGCTGCTAACCTGAGCGAGCGAGCGAGCGAGTGCTGATGCTGATGTTTGTTTAATATAGGTAGCGCCTTTGGTTAGTTGGTGCTCCATTCCATCGACTGCTTGATGATCTGTGGTGTTTTCTTTTTCTTGTTTCATTTTTGCGTAGGCCTACCGCTTCCTCTGCTGCTGCTCTCTTTCTTCCTTTCCCCCCTCTCCTCTTGATGATTGACCGACTGCTGGGAATTGTCACTTGTCGCTCTTGCGTCTCACCTGTGTGTGCTGGCTCGATCCGTACGCCGCTCACAAGGGGGGGAAAACATATTGGCCGCTTCGCCTGCGGCGCTTGCACGTGCAGCGGTGCAGAAGTTTTTATTGTTTCCTTCTCGTCCACGGAGTACTCCGTACTTGGAGGAATTGGGATCGTGGGCTGGCCACGTGAAGGCCCGTATTGCCTTCGTGCCCCTTCCATTTTCTAACTCCCACTCCGATGACACCATGACAAAATTTCCATTCCTCCAATCCTTGCTGGGTACTGCCGGACTGGGGTGCCGGACTGGGCTTGGGCTTGGTTTGTGTACAGGCTATCGAGAAAAGCCACGAGAGCCTGGATCTACCGTGTACAAGCTGTGCAGAGGTCCTCAACCTTGCAAGCTCAACAGACAGGCGAAACGGAGCAAGCAACCAAATCCAAGGCCTCAGCTGCCAGCTGCAATATATATAATGACATGACAAACGATCCCTTGGGAGCTTGAGCACGCGGTATACTTGTATCGTACTCGTATGTATGGGTGTTATAAACTGGAACCACACGACCAACACAAACACTCGCTCATACTGTCACTGTTTACAGACAGACACCACAGTCACTGTTTAGCATTACCCACCTTTGCAGATGTCACATTACATTACACAGGGTAATAAACGTCTGAATGTTCCATCCGAAGCACATGTACTCCCTCCGACCCTAAATGTCTGTCGGCGCTTCCCAAGAAACAACTTTGACTAAATATATATTAAAAAATATTAATATGTATGATACATAATTAGTATCGTTGGATAGATATTTGAATCTAGGGTCTGTTTGGATGATGTCCACACAATGCCACACCAAGTCTGCGGCATGCCGAACATTTGGCGTGGAAATTGGCCGCCGCAACTGCGGCAAGTTTTGGCAACAAAATTGAACTATCCCATGCATGGCAAGTCTGTGGCAGCCACAACTACGGGCGCGAAGCAAACACGTGCCACAGGTGCGGCGCGGCAGGTGTGGCATGGTGTGGCATCCCGTGGTCGTCATCCAAACGCACCCCTAGTTTTTTAACAAAATTATTTGGAGATACAAATGTTGTACACATTTGCTATAAATTGAGTCAAACTTGTGGCACGCACACCAACGGCGACGGTCAATTAGGGACGGAGGGAGTATTCCTTTCCCCACCTCGACACATGAGCTCCACGCTCCAGCGAAGTTCTGGGAGTCTGAAGCAGGGGGCCGGCCTATCAATATCAGGTGATCTCAGATGCTCTCTACTCTGTCCTTTGGACCTGAAGCAAAGCCAAGTTCCTATTTAGCAGCAGTAGGCAGAGAAACTACCGCATCGTTTCAGTGACAAGGTTATAGTAAGACATTAAGAGTAGTAGTCTACATACTACGGGCCATGTGCCTCCAGAATCCAGACAATTACAGAAGAAGAATGCGTCAACAGTCACAGACTCACAGTACGCCACCAGAGAAACTTAACAGAACACTTTCAGGCTTCCATTTGCACAACATGAGCGCATACCTTTTCTTTACAGCTGCATCGGTCCTTTCAAGGACCAAGGGTGAGTGTTTCACTGAGGACCAGATCCTGATGCAGAGGTAGCAGAAGGCCCCGTGCCGTCTCTTGCATCATGCCGCTCCATCATGCGAGACACTGCAGCGATTCCCGCGTTGACCTCCCTCCTTACCTCAGAACCAAGATCTGATAGAGAGTTACTCCGAGAAAACCACCTCTCTGTCCACCCACTTGCACTCTTGGTTATGGAATCCTTGTACCTGCCATTGTCAAGAATGCCCACGTACAGGTAAGACACGTCCTTTGTCAGGAGTTCAAATGGGTTGCGTTAGGAGAGTGCCTCATTGAAGCTGACTGCAGACGACATCTCAAAGTGTCAGAGATTGATTGTAAATCGGATGGTCCGGCTCCATCTTCATCAACAGGTGTAGATTGAATTCCAGAAATCCTGACAGGTCATAGTAAACGCTAAGCACGGCTATTCGATGATAATGGAGAGAAGTGCACAAGCATATAGTATCATACATAGGATGTAGGAAATACCTATTGTTAGATCTACCAGTATTATCAGCAGGAGTAGAACAACGTAGAGATGGACTGGAAGCATCCGCTAACCCTCGAGTGCGTTCTTGTTCAACAAGAGTACGTAAAGGACGTCCAGAAACTACGACAGGGGCTTGTCCGTAATCCCCTTCTTGACCTAAGGTTGTGCGCTCGTCTGCTGAAAGCACCATAAATTGTGGGTGGCTACTTGCTCCTGATCTGCTCTGCTGTCCAACTCTTCTTTGAGGACGGTGTGACCTACGCACTGCAGCTGCAGCAGCAAAGTGCTGAATAATGCGTTCTTCAAGCTCTGCATCATCTGCACCAACAGGAATCTGGAAAAACAAATGGTGATATTAACATAGGTACGTGTGTTAAAAGTACATTCATAGCAGAAAGGTGAATGCTAGTGGAAAGGTTCCCCAAACATGCATGAAGAAACATGCCCACCTCAAAATCACCCAGCATTGGATGGTGGAAAACAGCAGTATTATGTGAACGATTAGCTCGGATGTTCCTCTCTTGTTCAACAGCCTCTAGTAGCTCTTGGCTGCAGAACATCACAAGAATAAGTGAGAACCAGAAATTCATTCCGTTAGGAGTTAAGACAGAAACTGCAATTTTCACCTCATAGGATCTTTCATGCTGATAGGTTGCCAACACATGGGGCATTGGGAGCTTCTCTGGCACCTAAATTATTACATGTGTTAGAATATAGTATGTTGACAAGCACAGGAAATGGGAACGGTAGGTGAACAAAAGTACTTCCTCCGTTCCATTCCAAATTGTGAGTCGTTTTAGCTTTGTCCAAAGTCAAACTTCTCTAACTTTAACCAAGTATATAGAAAGATGCACAAACATCTACGACATCAAGCTAGACACATTAAATACACCTTGAAATATATTTTGACAGTGCATTTATTTGATATTGTAGATGTTAATATATTTTTCTATAAATCGGTCAAAGTTTGGCAACTTTGACTTAGGACAGTACTAAAACGACTTACAAATTGGAACAGAGGTAGTGGTAGTTCCGGTAGATATTTGATTGGTTTGTCTTTCGCATGCATGCAGCAAAGATTGTTACATGTGTTAATTTTTCTTGAATTGCTGATTTACCACAGGATGCTAATTTTCTGTATTACTCCAGAACCATGCTCAATTTAGTTCCACTTTATTTTCATGAAAACTACAGCACAAAGCCAATAAACCTGTGACACCATAACAAGCCATTAAAAAAATTCATGTGGCCAAGCATTAGCTTCATGAGCTCACTATAAACGGAATATTCATGCTAAGAACCTCTCCAATAAACTAAGATTCTGACAAGCATGACACACGCTAAGTTAGTAATAAGAACTACAGAAAGACTTCCAGCAGGAAGTTGTTCAGTCAACTACTTATCAGCTATTGATAAGAATTGCTCCAGGAGTCCACCATCTAGAAGAACAAAACGGCTGAAACAATGCAACGACGTGAATCATATGTTCTGCAATGTGTTTTCATAACTTCATTCAGTGTTCCCAACTTGTATAGGAAAGTTGAATGCAGTTACAGAAAAATGAAAACCAACAGAATATATGATTCACTTGCATCTCATGTGGTAGAGTAGTGCTCCTTTAGTACAACAACCCATTGACAAGCAAGAATTAAACTGTGATTAGCTTATCACCTGCATGAAATAGGAAAAAAGAACTGCAAGTATTTGAACTAAGGCTATTAGCATGAATGAAACTGACTCATTTTACTTCATAAATTCGAACTGCGTCACGAGATAGATGCAATCGAACTGCGTCACGAAAGCATCACTGAGGTGAGAATATTTATATGAGCGCCATTTTACTTCATAAATTCAAAGCAAGTTGTTTGGTTTGGTCTTTACTGTTAACTAAGGCTATAAGCATGAAAGAAATGCTGTAACACAGGGATTGGTGTCATAAGTTATTTATGTCATACAAAACAACAAGATGCACCGAAGATTGATCAACATAATGCAGAATGTTCAGTTAAAAACTAGAACAAGCAAAACTGCATAAGGTCTATAACTTGCAGGAAAAAAGGCCGGTAAGGCATAGATGTTGTTGGAGAAAAAGAACAACGCATCAGGAGACGTTACCATTCAAGGATGCACTGGAGATGGTAGTCATGCTTGCAATTTGTCATCTGCAAAGAACACACCAACACCAACGAGCATGAAAGGCCCGATGAGCGCATCGATCAGAAGCAACCAAAGTATTTGGCGGCGGCGGCGGATGTGCGGACCGTGGAGGGGTTGCTGTCGCAGAAGGCGTCGAGACAGATGCTGCAGGCGTCGTCGCAGGCGTCCTGCACGCCCCCCTCCACCAACGCCGCGGCCGAGGACAGCTTGCTCTCCATCTCCGCCTTCTCGTCCGTCTCCGCCGCGAGGCTCTCCTCCAAACAGGTTTATTTGGTTAGCTCTCGTCCCCGCACCCGTGTATCCTCGGTGGAATTTCCTACTGCCAAGGCAAAAGCCAGGAGGGCGTTGATTAGGAAGAACGCGTGCCATTCAAAATCCCCCGCTTCACGCAACAAATTTGGCCCGAAATGGCTGCCAAACGCCGCATAATTGAGGCAGGCCGACGGAGGGAAACGGAAGAACGGTTGGGAGGATCCGGGAGGTTACCTGGTCCTGCTTGCACGCCGGGACGCCACGAAAACGATGGAATTCCTGGTGGGAATCGGGGATTGTCTTGTTCCGCTCCGCCGCAGAACGCCGGAGAAGAGCCGGCAATGTCGCGCTCGCGCCTGAACCAGGGGGGGGGGTGTGGGTGATGGCGAGAGGAGACGGTGACGGGGGATTAAACAATTCCTCCGCCGCCGCTCCCTCACCTCCCCTTGAACCAATGACAGGTGGGGCTGGCCAACCGTGGGCCCGTCTTATCTAGTCATGCATGCTATTGCAGGGAGTTTGCCAAAATTGAGAGGCGGGCGTGCGCACGGGTTTCCCACCGAGGTGCGGGGCCCGCGTTTAGATTTGCCGCGCGGTGGGGCTGCTGTGACCAAGGCACGTCGTCGCCGTCGGTGATTGCCGGAGCAACTACTACTCTACTCCTACGGCTACTGGGGCAAATTTCCGTCGTCGATCTCCATGAGGGCTAGCCTAGCCATCCGGCCATCGACCATCCACCATCCGATGCCAATGTACCAGACTGCCAGCATCTGCTGGTTTGGAAACTGTTAGCCCGTTCGTTTTGCCCTTGTTCCACCTAGATTCATTCCAGGAGATCAAATATAGTACAAATTATTACAAGATTTCGGGTTGGAATAAATCCTGAGCTCTATTCCAGATGAAACAGAACAGTTCTCAACTGTTCTGCGTAGAATTATTTTTATTATGACTATTTGTGGAGAATTACAATAAAGGGTCCATAGCTCAGTGGTAGAGCAATTGACTGCAGATCAATAGGTCACCGGTTCGAACTTGGTTGGGCCCTTACTGTCCAATATTTGTTTGTTTTTTCTATATTTTTTTTTAAAAAAAAACTAGTTTTTCCTCCTGTCAATGTTTATTTTTCCTCAATTTTTTCATTTTAACCAAAATATTTAGTTTTCCTGTTGCCGATGTTTAATTTTCTTATTTTTTTTTAGTTTTTCCTCCTGTCAATGTTTATTTTTTAACAAGGTAGTAGGATTTTCTTGGCTATGTTTAGTTTTTATCAATTTTCCATTTTAACCTCGCGATGATTTCCTCGAAAAAAAATTAACATTACGATAATCAAAACAAGGTAGGATCACCATATTTAGTTTTTCCTCTTGCGTTGTTTAGTTTTCCTCAAATTTTCAGTTTAACAACGATGATTTTTTAACATCACAATAATCTACACAAAGGTAGAATCCTCTTGGCTATGTTTAGTTTTCCTTGATTTTTCATTTTAACCTCACCATGATTTCCACAAAAAATGATTTTAACATCACGATAAACTAAAACAAGGTAGGATCACCGTATTAAAATTTTCCTCCTGGCATTGTTTAGTTTTCCTCAATTTTTCATTTTAACATAACGACGCTTTTCCCCAAAAAATGATTTTAAGGTAGGATCACCAGGTGCGAGTGCAGGAACTTGGCTGCCATTTTCAGGAATCATCACTCATCACTCATCAGTATCGACTAGGCGGCGACGCCCAACGGTGAAACGTGGAGCCGAGGGCACAAACTACAAGTATACAACCACATAGACATAGGACATAACCGGCTTCAGCAATCATTCATCACGTTTTGGTAACAAGGGAAAATCAACACAGAAGAATTGTTTCATTGGTCAGACTCCTACCATACAATCTTATATTCTTACAGGCACTAAGAACTACACCTATCCAACATGATGAACATAATTGAAACATTGGTCTTGGAATGCATATGCAGGATGGTTCGCTCTCTTCCTGCCGTTGATCCCGAATGGAAAGAACAAAGGGGGCAGAAAGAAGCAATCTCACCTACTCTCTTGCTTACTTAAATTACAACGCCAGATACACGGTGGGCTGAAGAAGGTTTCATTGCCACTACATATGAACTAGAAAGGAAGGAAATCAAAAGATGCCATGTTGAGCATGAGGACCCTATTGTTAATTTTTGCGAGGTTGATGCTTTCCGGTAAAAGTTCATGCTCCTAGCTTGGAGACCAGAGTACTGGCATGGGACAAGCTTTTGGAGCTGTTCCTTGTCCTCGTTCATTTTTTCTTAGTTGCCGAATGCTAATTTTGCTATGACGGGAAACATCTGTTCTTGTAAAATAATAAAAACAGTAAGTAGGACAAACTAACTGTAAGAGCAATAATCAAGCATCTATTACCTATTTTACCGAAGCTTAAGTGCATCTCCAAGACCAAAATTAGCATTACTTTGATGTCCTTTTCTACCCAGAGGATTATCTCCCTTCTGCATCATAGCAACAAACTCATTGTAGTCGATCCGTCCATCCTGCAAAATATATGATGGATGAATTAGACAGATTTATTTTACCAGTGTTAACAACAATAGTAAATCTGGTCTACTTACATTGTCCTGATCGATGTCCCCAATAATATCCTCCAGTCGAGTATCCCCTATACCAAACTCCTCACATGCCTTTTGGAGCTCATCTTGAGTTATGTAACCACTGCCATCTTTGTCAAAGTATGAGAAAGCAGCAAAGAGCTTATCCTCCTTTTCAACTTTGTTTATATGCAAAGTTGCAGCAATGAACTCCCCATAATCAATTGTGCCACTATTGTCGATATCCGCCTGATATTTTCATGAAATGTGCTTCAACTGAGTTGCAGTCCATAAAGTGGAATAATGGTCATCAGAAAATTAAATTATCACTACTGTTTCAATAAACATCCCAAAATAAAGCTCATATACTTGGTAACATGGTTAAGCTTTCCTTGTAATGTTGTATTTTCTTTAAAGCAGTACGTGCATTGTGCACGCTTTCGAAAAAAAAAAAATCTTTGTTCAACAAAACATGAGGCAGTGTTGAAGCTAATTGGATGTTCAAAAGTATGCAAGATTAGAAAAAAATAATGAGCTTATTCTTGAACTTATTCTTAAATTCGCTCATGGTTTATTTTGTAAATGAGACATGGTGACAACAGGTCTGCCGACTAAAGTTCAAAAAACTGTACAGAATGGGAACGAATATGGGGTGATCATCTTGGAATACTTACTGCCTCCATTAAAGCATTGATTTCTGAGTCCATCAAATTAGCACCAACTCTCTGCAAGCCAGTTTTTAGTTCCTCCATTGTGATATGACCACTGTTGTCAGTGTCAAGCATTTTGAACATTTCTTTTAATCCTGCAATTTCTTCCTCAGATAAACTTTCAGCAATAACCTACAAGCACAAAGAAAATGAACCACGAATAGCATCGGTATAATGTAGAGATAGACCATTGGCATAATTACTCACCCTAAGGGCCATTTTCTTTAGTTTATTCATTGCAGAAAACTGTTTCAACCGGCTTAGAACAGCAGAATCAAGAGGCTTGTCAGGAGCAACTCCATCAACACAAACCCAAGGGTGACCTATGAAAACCCAGGTCAATCACTATAGCCAATTTGGTTGAGATGAGGCTAAATAAACTAGGAAATAATTATTTATTAAATCGGTACATGCATTCATGCTACTCACATAAGGCTTCATGGGCAGTCAATCTCTTCTTTGGATCACGAATAAGCATTTTCCTGACCAAATCCTTTGCACTCTCTGAGATGCAAGGCCAGGGCTCTGACGAAAAGTCCAGGTCACCTTTCAAAACTTGTTCAAATATCCCTTGTTCACTTTCTGCCCCAGAAACCAATAGAAAATTCGATTTAATGCCAACTCTCAATGCCATATAAAATTGCAATGCAATATTTCACTGAAATGGCTACATATAACCTCACCATCCCAGAATGGAGGGACTCCACTCAACAGGATATAGATTATGACACCAGCACTCCAGACATCAACCTCACGGCCGTAGTATTTTAGCAGAACCTCAGGTGCAACATAGTATGGGCTTCCAACGACATCTGTAAACATGTCGCCTGCAAAAACAATTATCTTAGTCCAAATGGCATCAGAACTCAGAAGAATGCTATTTAGGAATTAGGACTCCATGTGGTAAAAAGAATGCGATAACATTCATATGGTTGGTTTCCACCAACTCATAATTCCTTAAAAAAAACAAGCATAATATACAGCATATTTTTATAAGGATTCGTGCTGACTATAGAAGACTGTGGTGTAAAATCACCTGCTGTAAATCAATGTGTAAATGGGTCTATTCTAACTATGTAAGCCATGAATGTGGCCGAGTGGGATTGAAGATAAGAACACAAGCAAACCTTATTAGGAACTTCATAAGTTTTGGGGTGATACTCATCAACTGCAAATTGTAGTGATATTATAACGAGATTGAAGAAAATAAAACAAGTGCTGACAACTTGCTCAATGTAGTTCAGCAGCATAAGTGATCTCAGCATGTTGATTGGTAAAGGTGATGTAACCATTATGTGAAATACATACACACACAAACACGCCACTATGTATGTAACAGTTGTCGATCTACATTTTGTTACCACATGGTGGCCTCTTGCATGCACGAGGACAGCAGTGCTATCCCTACATAAGAAAAAAAAATCCCCCATTCTGTAGCAATTACTGTTTGGCAATTGGCACCTCAGTTATCAGCTCCACTGACAATCAGATAAAAGTGCATTGCTAGTCAAGGAATCGGTGCCATATATACCTGGCTTGAAGAAGATGGACAGACCAAAATCGATGGTCTTCAGGGGCGAGTCCTCCTTTTGATTGACAAACAAGAAATTCTCCGGCTTAAGATCCCTGTGCATCACGCCGAGCGAGTGGCACGCCTCGACGACGCCGACGATCACCCTGGCGAGCTGCGCGGCCGCCTTCTCGGAATAGTGCCCCCTCTGGATGATCCTGTCGAAAAGTTCCCCACCGGCGCAGAGCTCCATGACGAGCTGCACGGCGACGGCGTCCTCGTAGGCGCCGACGATGGAGACGACGTTTGCATGTCCCGCGAGGTGGTGCATGATCTGGATCTCGCGGCGCACGTCTTCGACATCCTCCTCCGTGAGCAGCTTCCGTTTGGCAATGGACTTGCAGGCGAACTCCCGGCCGGTGGTCTTCTCGACGCAGAGGTAGGTGGTGCCGAATTGACCCTGCCCTAACTTCTTGCCAATGGTGTAGAGGTCCTTGAGCCGCGCCGTGTTAACGTCGCGCTTGAGCACGGAATCTGCGAGGAGGCCCGCGCTCTGGACGCGCTTGACCTTGGGCGCGGGCTTCTTCGCCGGAGGGTTGTCCTGCGGCTGCGGCTGGGAGTCGGAGCCCGGTGGCAGGTCGGTGGATCGGGATTGGTGGTGCGAGGAATGCTCGGATTCCGGGATGGTGACGGGATCGGGCGCCTTGTCGGAGGCGGGGGAGGAGGGAGGCGGTAGGGCTGGGGCTGGCTCGGGGTCGCCGCGGGGCCGCCACAGGTTCACGTTGGCCAGGAAGCCGTTGCGGCCGGCGGCGCTGGGGCCGACGCAGGTGTTGCCCATCGCCGCGGGGACGCTACACGCACGGCGGCGGCGGCGGCGGCGGCGACGGCGGTGGCGGTGGCATTGGACGCGGGGGCGGCGAGGAGGCGGTTACCGGTTGGGTGGTTCAGGTTGGATCGATCGTGGAAGCGGGGGCGGAAGGGGAGGAACCGATGAACGGAGGCAAAGTGGGTCCCGGGCAGCGGTTTCATGAGGATGACGAATGGGGCCGGTTGTCAGCGCCGTGGTCCGGCGTCTGGAGGCGAGTGACACCGCGGGATGCGGATCGGGGGTCTTTGCCCTTCCCGCCAAATCGAATGGCTAATCGCCGTTTTCCACACCAAATTCCAAATCGTACTGTATTTGGGAACCGTTTCATCATTGGCTAAAATTTAACTTTGATGTGAGTTTCAAAAAAAGAACTTCGATGTCGCAGAATTAAGTTCAATGCCCAGAAAAAAAATCAATGGCGCAACCAAAGTATTTACTAACCTTCCGGTCGAAATTTCCCTTTTTATTTTTTATACAAATTATTCGATCTGTTAAAAAAATGCAACTCTTACTTCCCAAGAAGTTAAATAATTTTAAGCCAACTAAATTTATATAAAAATGATAAAACATTAACGATACCAGACAAGCATCAATTAATTACATTAATTAATTAATTAATTAATTATGAAATAAATTTTATAGTAAACTTATTTAGAGATATAAATATTGATATTTTTGTAAAATTTATTAAACTAAGAAAAAATGACTTGTCTAAAATCTAGAAAAATATTATTTTGAAACAATTGAGTAAGTTCTCTTTTAAAAACCTAGTATCACACCGCTCAATTCTCATCGGCTCATCTTTCTCATAACAAAATCTTTTTTCACGCTTCAAACAACCATTTTATGGAATGTTGCCAACATGTATTTGTGGCTGATATGCCGATTTTCGGTTACTTTGCTCCCAGACGGCTATTTCATGAAAGGTGAATATTTGTACTCATCCCCTTCAACTTTAGATCTTGTCTGTTTCATCTTTAATTCATGGCGATTATATAGGATGATTGAAGAGGCCTGAGGAGGATTTTTAACTTGTAGAAGATTTAATCTTATTTAGTTTCTTTCCCCTTGGTTTCGAGGCAAAATAGACGAGGTCCTAAGGACTACTTATACATCCCACATCCATCTATCTGCTTCCTCAAAGTCATTTTGTGAGATATCCTTTGAACCGAGGCTAGATATTTGAGTTGGTTCCCTCCATCCATCCTTGAATACCATCAATGCTCGTTCTTAGTAGGATGGTTCGCATGTAGTAGGGCTCTCTTTCCAAGCTTGCGGAGGCTATAGCCCCACTTCATGAGCTCGGCTCTGCATTGCCGCTAGCTCCACACTACGACTTCATAGAGTAGCTCTGCAATGTCCTAGACATAGTTGGTGTGGTCTTTCAAAATGCCAACCTCGGTGACCGTTTTTATGTGGGCGCAACAAGGTGCCTCTATGTAAAGGTGGCAAGGCCACACTTGCGGCCGAGCCATCATGCGGATACGCAAGTTCTGCGGCATCATGCCTCGTGGGGTATCAACTTAGCAAATATGTTGATATGATACAATATATTAACAAACAGATAGGGAGAGAGAGAGTATCAAAGTTCTATGGGGATGAAACCAGCGTCATGCCCCGTGAGAACTTAACAAATATGTTGTTGATATGATACAAAATTGAGAAAGAGCGAGAGAGAGAGAGAGAGGGGATCAAAGTTCTGTGTGGATGAAACATGTGCACATCGTTTGCAATATATGGAATACTTAAACTAGGAGACAAACCCCCATCCCCACCTAAACAAAAATTGCCTAATTCATAATTTGATTTATAATGAGGAAAAAAAAAGAGCCGTCAAATTACTTCATACTCCATACTTCTGATGGTCGGACGCGTTGAAATTGAGCTGTTCACATCGAATACGTACAACTCTCAAAGCTTCCAGTGCACAAGGTATTTAATGCCGATCCAAATTCAACGGTTTTGGACATGTGCGATCGCATTCCAGGTACAACAGGTGCGTATGTCGTGGGTGAGCCGGCGCCGTCCTGGCCGCTTAATCAATGCAATATGTAGCCGCAACTCTGAACAGGGCTGTATATTGGGGGTGATTGCGTGAGACTGAGACCTGAGAGCGAGATACTGCTGGCTAGCTGAAATAGAACGCAATTTTCTTTCACTAGCTAGGTTGACTTCCTTGTTCAAAACGACGCCCGGGCCCGGCCTTGGTAAATACATGGTCGTCCAAGTTTACACCACTATTGCTGCTACTAGTAGTACTATTCTTTTCTCCTCTCCTCTAGTTTAGTTGCTTAAACCCTCGTCGTCTCAAATCCGTCATTTGACCAGCAGTAATCGTGGGCCGCTGCAGGGTCGTCGTCGTCGTCGTCCACGGAGGCATCAGGCTCAGGCAGGGCCAGCGCCGACCACCTTGTGTACCCGGTCACAAAAGGCAAGACTACTTGTCACTTGCACATTGGGACATCTCATCTCTCAACCCTATTATCTCCAGCTTCCGTTTCGGTTCCGACCACGGACGCCCAGGAGTTGAATTGTCGGATCATCCAAACTTGTCAACAAAAAAAAAAAAAGTCGGATCCAATCGCTATTTTGTACTCTCTTTTTCTTCCCTTCCGTTCCAAAAGACGCATGGATGAGAATAATATATGTATCGAACTTCGAGAATCTAAGATAGTTTAATTATAAGCGCGAACAAATTCAGTCACCACCACGACTTCAAAGTTTAAGTGCGTGGGCAAAGACGATCCAGAACTATTCCACGAAAGTCCACGACATGACGCCCGATACTACTACGGCCCCATTTGGCAGACCTATCAAAGCTGGTTCTCCGCTAAATTTAGTAGAAGCTTTGTTAAACAGTTTTTTCAGAAAAAATAGTTCTCTGCTAAACCCATAAAGTGATTTTCTAAGGTCCCGTTTGGTACAGCTCAGCTTCACTAGTGAAGCTGTTTTTTTAAAAAATAGCTTCATGAGCAACTTCCTAGGTGAAGCCGAGCTGTTTTGGAAAAAGTGTTTGACAAAACAGCTTCACCAACAACTTCATGTATGGTTGAGAGAGAAGTGGAGGTGTAAGCTGTGGAAAGCTACTTTTTTCAGCTTTATTAGTGAAGCTGTTTTTGTGAGAGAGGGGATAAAACAGCTTCATGGGTGAAGCTATTTTGTAAAATGGTGTTTGGCAAAAAATAGCTCACAACAGCTCATAAAGCTCTTGTGAGCTGTACCAAACAGGTCCTAAAATAAATTAAAAGACTGAGAGCCGAGAAAAATAGCTTCAACTAGATTCTATGAAATGATTCTCTACGATGGTTTTGAAAGTTTATGTTAAAGAATAAAAAAGAATCATTTTCAACCATGGAGCTATATAAACTAGAGTGTTTCGTGAATGAAAAAAAAAATAACAGAAAACAAAAAGGCTAGCTAGCTAGCTATAGTACTTATGTTATGTGCAAGGTGAAAACTCTCCACAGCTGTGGACGCGCCACGCATGCACTACACGCTCACCGGCCGAAGCCGAACAGGTAAAAAAACGAGGCAGGCAATGCAATGCAACCACTAACCACTTCTAACCTACCTCCTTGACCAGCGACACCTTCCGACTGGAACTTCTGACTTTTTCCTTCACGAGAGGAAGCTGAAGCTGAAGCTGAAGCAGGATACATGTCAACGGTCACCTGCCGTACTTGACCGGCGACTTTGGACATGTATGCTCACACTGTCACAAACACACACACATCAAACCGCCACTTGCTTTGCTCGCGCGACACTTGCTTCTATCCTCGTCTTCGTCTCCCTCCCTATCTATCTATAATATAAAGCCCCCGCGCATTGCCGTGCACTGCACCGCTCCGTACTGCTTCGTAGAGCACACATCGGCAGTCGATCCAGCAAAGCAAAGCAACCACTGGCCCTGCAGCTCGGGTGGCCACGTATACATATAGCGAGAAGCTTTGTGCAGGCGCTAGCAGCAGCTGCCACGATGACCATGACCGTGTCCGCCATGCCTTCCTCCGAGGCGTCGTCGTCCCCTTCCAAGCGAGCCGCTGGTGGGCTCCGTGGACCGCGGCCGCTGCCGCTGAAGGTGACGTCGTCGTCGTCGTCCCGGGGCTCCACGCCGCCGACGGCGACGACGTCCAACAAGCCGCCGCCGTCCACCACCACCAAGAAGCCGGTGATCGTGTACGAGCACACGCCCAGGGTCATCCACGCCAGGCCGCAGGAGTTCATGACCGTCGTGCAGCGGCTCACCGGCAAGCGCCCCGCCGCGCCCATCACGTCGTCGTACGTGCCGAGCGGCAGCTTCTCGCCCGCGGCGATGGCCGAGGAGGGCGGCGGCGACCCTCTGCTGCTCACGCTCGGGCAGCGCCGCCAGGCCGCGCCGGCGACAGCATCGACGACGACGACGCTGCTGCCGTCCCCCATGGCCGCCGGGATGCTCATGTCCCCGGGCTTCGTCTTCTCCCCCAACACCATGCAGGCCATCCAGGAGCTCAGCCCCTTGTTCTAATCACATGCTATTTATTATGATTATTACTACTACTACAAATAGAGTGAGTGTACAAGAATTTTTCAGGGTTTTTTTTTCGCGCTGTTCGTGCAAAATTTCCACATGCACACAGGGGGGCAAATTTCGCACGCACAGCGGTTTTGCGTTGTTGCTGCTGTGCATGATGTCACGCAGCAGCACTTGTAAATTTCTTCTTTCCATGGGAGTTTCTGCGTCCCGGTATAAGCATCCTGACTAGTTCAGATGCCAGATGACTAGTAGATAGGAGAACATATTGTTATATATAATACAGAAGTTGTTCTGATCCTGAACCTCAATTCATCTGTGTTTGAATTTTTTTTTTCCAAATGACCATGCTTGATGCTTCAAACAGTTTGATATGACAGGAGAAATGGTGACTTTACCTTCTCGAAATGTCTTTGGTATAATTGTATAAGCATCAGCATCATTGCATCAATGATTCAATGCCAGATAGACAAGGTACAGTGTTTTGAAACAGTTACACATCCCTTCCACATTTATATATGTCTGACTTTTGAAGAACCATTCAATAGTAGTAACACAGAGAAATTCTAGTGGTCGAAATGAATCCCAGTACATAAGAAAATCAAAAGCAACTTGGCTATGAGATTCAGTTCTAAAAAGGGTCAAATCCATTTTTCAACTTTCAGCTTGTACGTCAGTCTAATTTTCAGCTTTGATTTACCAAACTAGATACCGGGCATCCTACAACTATGAAAACTTGATAAGTTCGGTCCTCTTATTCGTTAAAAGTGGTTTTCTATTTTGTAAAAAAAAACTGATTTAATCTTTTGAACTTGATAGATAGTTTATTTTAAATTAGAAAAATATGAAACTCGTACCATTTATTTTTTAAAAAATGTTACCTATCTGGTTGTGGTATATTTACAATTGTTTACATTTTTTCATATTGTTTTGTGCTTGTGGTGATGCTCATTATTTATTTTAAAACAAATAAGATACAAATAGCTCTAAATAGAGCACCGATAAATGGCTAACACTTTCATGATTCAAAATCAATTACATGTGAATTTTTAGAGACTAAGACAGATTTTTATTACTTTTAGAAAATAAAAAAACACCTTTGAAACCAACCCAAGGACGATTTTTTCTGGTTTTGAATAATTGAAGGACATCTGATATCCAATTTCATAGTTCTTGGTTGAAAATCAAACTGGATGTGTATTTTGGAGGTTGAAAATTGGACTTCACCAGCGCCGACTTGTGCGGCGAAGAATTAAGGGAAACAGCTTGTTCAGAGCTGACATAAATTTTTTGCGGCAGGGTTCAAATTCTGGAGCGAGAATAATACACTATACACTGGCATCAAACCACCACCACCACTCACAACATGACATCAAGTTCCACAACTTACTATGATGTACACTCTATACAGAGCACGTCAGTTAGCCCCCAAATTACAATCTATTCAAGCCTATTAGTCTGAATAACACACTATACGGTAGCTCAAAGCTTCAGAACCAAAACGTACAGCTCCAATACTGTACGTGGCAAAAGGAAAAAAGAAGGGAAATTTTGAAGCAAAGAACCAATGCACATGCACAATAAAGCTCAAATCTCCAGATTTACGAGCATTTGGCTGTTGGTACAGAGAAGGTTGTATTCATCTTTGTGGCCTTGGCAGACGTCTCCAGGGACTCAACAATGCGGATCTGTCGAGAAGCAGCAGAAGGCCAAGGAACGTAGTCGACAAGCCAAAGGTATACCTACGAAATATCCACATCACCAGTTCAGTTTCACTTCAGAGTGGAAAGGGCCATTATAGGCAATGCATGATAAAGCCATCACAGATAACCTACTTGACTGTAGAGCTTCTGTTTCTCCAAAATAGTATTGAGAGCACCCACTGCAGAAAAGATATTGAAGATAGTTGTTAGTTTTCTCAAGGATGAACGCTGGCAATGTAATGGGCACGGAAATTTCGACTACAAGTATGAAATACAACTTCGTGTGTTGGCAAATTGGAACTGTAGCACTTTTGTTTGTATTTGATAAATATTGTCCAATTATGTGCTAACTAGACTCAAAAGATTCGTCTCGTGATTTACAACTAATCTGTGTAATTAGTTATTTATTTTACCAACACTTAATGCTCCATGCATGCGTCCAAACATTGATGTGATGGAGAGAGAGTGAAAAAAAATTGATAGTTTGAGGGAATCTAAACAGGGCCTGTGTAGCACAAAACATAATTTTATCGTACTATATTTGCAGTTCCATTGTATCAATTTTCAGTACTCAATGCTACACAACATGCCTTCACATGTTGAAGAAAAATCTAACATGAACAAATGGTTGACCGAAAGTAAGCTCAAATGTCTCCAACAGTTTACTCGGCATAATCGGGAACAGTGGTAAATGAGCTCCTCTCAGTCCACAAAGTTTCTATCAGAAGACAATGACCATAACGTTTTGGAAGAACAATTTTGTCTAGTAATTCCATTATGGCCTGCATTAATGGATATTTACTGAGCATATGAGGTAGAACAATACAGTTACTTGTTTATGACATCCACACAACTCAAGCATCATTTTGTAAACATCAATGTGGGTTTATATTAAATTTAACTAAAAATATATAAATACAATTATGTGCAAACAACCAACCGTTACTATATACCGGCAATGGATATATGGATAATTATTACAAAGAGAATATCAAATACCCCACGAGCAACACTGTAGTAATCAACTGCAGCAATGAATCTTAACTTAATTGCACAACACACATATGGGGTACAATAATATGATAACTTCTTTATGCCCCAAACAACTAAAGCAAAAGTCTGTAAATTTAATGCTCTGATTCTTTAATAGATCTGATCCAAAAAGTGCAAATGAAGATGATGAACAAAATGGCAACTCCTCAAAGATACTAATATCACATACTTCAATTCAAAATAGCAACATATTTCTTCCATCAGAACTACTTCTATTACTTCTCCAAGAACCAAAACCACATAAAACTTAAATATTAAATTTCCTTTCAATATTTTGAATTTTGAAGCACTTTGAGTTTTACAGAAGCACTTCACTTTGCAAGTCACCCTACAAGTCTAACCAAGAATGACAAAGCACTAAAATGAAATCAAAAGGTGGACCAAGTAGTCCTCTCCCTCTATCACTGAACCTAAGAAAAAAAGGCTAAAACTCTAATTTTGTGTAATCAAGCCACTACGGTATAACAATTCCAGTTCATCTAGCCCTAAAAGACTATTTGCTCTAAGCCACAGCAGGAGATCACCGAAATATAAGCTCCTTCCCAAGTCCCAACACTGAAATGTCAAGGGATCTAATTACTTCTCCTGTCCAGAAAAGAGTTGCCAACATTCCATTTTATCAAACACAGCGGGAAAATCTTTCTACCAAGTCAATCCCTGCAATGTGACTGAATTACTCCAAATGTACCCAACTTCGCACCTTTAACTAACAAAACTGATATTGCTTAGACAGAAAACAGCTCGATAACAATGACCAATATGGTTAGCAAATGTATACCTTGCAAATCCTCAGCACTGAGAAACTTCTCACAGGGACTACTGCTTTCTTCACAATGGTTCTCTGCTCATCAACCATCTCCCAGCAGAGCCGCCGCGCCATCTCCCTGGCCATCACCAGCTGTGCCCTCTCCGCCCGCAGCGCGGAGATCTCCCTGCGCAGCGCCACCCTGTCCGCCTCCAGCGCCTCGACTCTTGCATACAATCCCCTCGAGTTCCCGTCCCCCACATACTCCGCGACCACAGACGTAGCTGGTTTCGTCGTGCTCGCGCAGGTAACATCCACCGTGTACTCGAATTCCTTCTCCACGGGGGACGACGGCTCGTCCTCCTCCTCGTCTTCCTCCACGCGGTCGTTGCCAACGACCATGGCTTTCACCTCCAAGCCACTGCTCGTGCCGCGGGCGTTCCGCTCCACCTCCACCGCGGCCATGTCCATCTGCTCCACGTCTTCGGCGCCCACCTCCTCGTACGATTCCTCGTCCTCCTCGTCGGTGAAGGAGTCCGGGTCGATGCCGTGGGACTGGAGGCGGGAGTGGTAGGAGGCGGCGAGGTCGGAGAGCGAGGCGAGCTCCTCCTGGACCTCGCGCTCCCTGTCCTCGCGGCCCTCGGCGTAGCGCTTGAACTGGCGGGCCTCCATCTGCGCGGCGGCCTTCTCCCGCTGCAGGCGCTCGATCATGAGCATGGCCTCGCTGGCCGCCGTCTCCGCGGAGGCCCGCTCGGCGTCGAGCTCCTGCCGCAGGCCCCGCGCCGCGTCCTCCGCGGCCTCCTTCTCCCCGCGCAGCCGCGCCGCCGCCGCCTCCAGCTCGTCCACCCGGCGGATCAGCTCCTCCTCCTCCTCCGCCGCCGCCTCCCCTGCCCCCGGACCCGCCTTGGGCGACAGCTCCGGCGACCGCGCCGGCGGCCGCCGCTTCAGGGACCGCCGCGACGGCGGCGTGTACGCGCCCGGATCCATGGAGGCATGAAGTACGCGCCCGGGGACTCGCGTATCCCAAGTCGCAAGTCCCGATCCAGCCGCCGCCGTCGGGAGCTAACGGTTGGCGGGCCCGCGGCACGGCGGCGCGGTAACGGAGCGCCGCGGCTCCCTGCTGTGAGACTGTGAGGCTGGTGGCAGTGGCGTCTGTTGGAAGCGACGTGAGCTAGGCTGGAGCAGCTGGATTAGGAGAAGGCAGCAGGAGCAGCTCAGCAACATTGAAATGAATAATTCAGTCGAGATGCGATTGGGCGGGGTGAATAATTCCATCGCATTGCATTATTCTACTACTGCTTGCTGCTATACGGGTGAGCTTTCCACGTCGCCGTACGCCAAACAAACCGTTCCTTTCCGTCCCCGTGGAAGCAAAGCGAGCGAGGGCGCGAGCGCGAGCAGCCGAGCAGGAGAGAGGTCAGACGACTAGACGAGGACATCGATTCCGGAGGGGAGCGGAGCAAAGCAAAGGCGAAATGGAAGGGAAAGGCGCTGCGGGCGGGCGGGCGGGCGGCAGCACCTGTACTGCACTGCACGGAGTCGGAGCTGGTGGGTGGTGGGGGTTATGTATGATTCGGCGTCACGCTCCCACTACGCGGAGTGTGGACGGCCACTAACCGCGGAAAGTTGTGCGCGGGAGAGAATTCGGTGCGAACTTCACGTCGCCGGCGGGCGGCGGCAGGAAACGGTAGCTTGCCACGGAGTCCCGTATCATTTTTCGCGGCCACTTTGCAAGTGGAATGGAACACGATACGAGTCGTACTCGTACCCCGAGTACCTGGCGAGTGGTAGTTCGTACATGAAATGGCGACGGAAGCCAGCGCTAGGGGTTCTCGCGGTTCGGCGACGGAAACCGCGCCGGCGGATTGTTTCGTTGCTTGTTTTCCCCTCTCTCCGGGTCAATGATTCGTCGGGGACAGGTCTCCGCGTTGACGACGGTTGTGCACGTCAACGGATTAATCAGCGAGATTTTTAGCCTGTACTAGTAAAACTCTCCTAGCTGTTCATATCTGAATTCTGGACTGATAAAAGCTGGATGAAAGATAGGCCTGAAGCCAAACAGATCGAATAGTGCTGCCGTGCTGGACTGATGGTGGCGCCGTACCTAACATGGCTTGTCGCTGATCGAATAGTGTCCCCGAGCGGGGAATTTTTCCCTGTCGGGGCCCCGTCCCCGCTGCAAGTTTAGAATAATTTCGAACTCTAGTTTAACCCGACGAACAAGGCCTCTACGAAAGGAGGTGGATTTTCTTGTAGGTTACTGCAGGACGCTTCCGATTTTGCCGGTCCAAATTTCTAGTGCCGAATCTAGCTCTGTGCGTTTCACACATTTCGACTCGCTAAGCCATGGGCCCATGGCGCGTACGTGGACTGTCCCCCATGCATCCACACATGTACTGTACTGATGATGAGCATTTTATTCAGGGAACATAAAACGTTCACTGCAACCATTACACACGAGTGCTCGTGCTAACAACAAAGGTCATGATGTCACATGGGGACAAGCTCAAGGCTCAAGTCCAAGCACCAAAAAGTCCCAAACTCCGTTCAGTCAGCTGGAGTTGCCATCGCCGTCGCCATACACGAAGCGCTTGACGAGCCGGACCACCTCGCTGCCGGCGTCGCCGGCGGGCTCCACGGCGAAGAACCCGTGGTGCTGCCCCTCGAACTCGACGTGCTCCACGGGTTGTCCGATGGCCCTGAGCCACGCGACGTAGTCCGCCTGGCGGTCGCGCAGCAGGTCCTGCCCCGCGGCCACGACGAGCGTCGGCGGGAGCGCGACGCCGCGCAGGTCCAGGCCCAGCGCGGGGCTCTCCGGACCCAACGGGTTCGCGAACGGGTGGTCCCTCGTGGCGCCCGCGGGCAGCGCGAGCCGCCATGCCTGGTCGTACCACGGCAGCGTCAGGAACGGGCCGGGCGGGAACTCCGCCTCGGACGCCGTCCGCTCCGCCCCGCCGAAGAACGGGCAGAGCATGACGTGCCCAGCGACGCGCACCGGGCCGAGGAGGTCGCCCTCGCCCGAGGCCGAGGCGAGGCGGACGGCGACGTGGTGGACGATGTTCCCGCCCGCCGAGTCACCGGCGACGAACACCCGGCCCAGGTCAGCCGACTCGGCGAGCCAGGGGTCTCCTCCCGCCGCGACGGCCTGAGCGCGCACCCAGTGCACGGCGGCCGCCGCGTCGTCGAGGGCCGCGGGGAGGCGGTGCTCCGGTGCGAGGCGGTAGTCGGCGGACAGGACGACGGCCGGGAGCTCGCCGGCCAGGCGGAGGCAGCAGGCGTGGAAGTTGGGCAGCGCGAAGGTGCCGAGGACGTACCCGCCGCCGTGGAAGTAGACGAGCACGGGCAGCTGCTTGTTGCCGCAGGAGGCCGGCGGCAGCGGTCTGTACACGCGGAGCTTGAGGCCGTGGGTGGCGTCGTACACGACGTCCTTCCACTGGACGGCCAGCGCGGGAGGCACGGACGGCGGAGGGAGCGTGTCGTAGTCGGCGAACCGGACCACCGTGCCGTCGCTGAGAAGCTGGAGGACATGGGGCATGTCCTCGACGACGTGTGGCGGCGAGGAGGATGACATCGCCGCCGGTGTTTGGTGAGAGCTAGCTTCTTGGTGCGAGAAGCCCAGAACGGTGAGCAACGACCAGCAACTGCGTTTATATATGGTGCTTCAGCCGCGAATGCAAATCAGCATTTCTTCTTCTCATCAATGGTGCTTTTGTTTGTTTTGGCTTGCTTGTTTGCCAGGCATGTATCAGCCAACCGACGAGGCCTCCAAGATTGACTAGAAGGAGACCAATGAAGACAGGAGTAGTATTTTTTTTTTATCGTTTGTATGATTGATTTTGTCTGTTTCAAAAGTGTTACGTGAGAGAGAATAAGTCGAAGTACGTTTGATAAGGACAAAAGAACAGGGTAGGGCATCCTCAATGGCTAGCTATTATGATGTGGAAAAAAATATGAGAGACAGTAGCTAGTGGCAACAAACAAATAGCTAGTCTATTTCACGTAGTCCAAAATCTAAGAGATGAACATGTAGGTCCAATAAAATAAAAGTATATAAAATAGTCTTTGCTATTGTTTCTCACCTCCATATAAGCTAGCACCATTGCAGACGCTCTAATAGTACAGTATCATGTTTTTGGATTCTACGGTCTAAATTTTAGTGAATAAAGTTAAAAAAACTAAAAATTTTATACCACCTTAGTTTATTTTTATGGTCTAAAGTTTTGTGAGGTGGTCTAAATTTTAGATAGCATTTTACATCTTCTGTTTGGAGTCTTAAGAGGTAAAGTACTCTAAAGTTTAGTTTAGTGCCTCGAGTCTGTGTGACCTAAACAGGGCCTTAGTCAGTCATCGAATCACAATGTGAAAAGTTAAATCATAAATCGCTTCTGTATATGGACAGCACGTTGGTAATAGATTGCAGCGCACCTAAGTATAAGGGCACTCACAATGCAGACTCTACTTAGAGTTTAAGTTCATTTATTACCTCGAAGCTATCATAAACTTGGAGTCTAAATAAGACTTGGAGTCTTGTTTTTTCTTCCTCTCTCTTCAATAACTACACTGCCACATCAGTAAAATACAATAAATATAAGTGTAATAAATCGGTTTAGACTCTATGATAGAGTCTGCATTGTGAGTGCCCTAACTCTCTTGCCCCTCCCCTCCGTAGGGATCCACTTGATTCAGGAAAATCAGTCACCGTTGTCCTTTCTTCTCCTCACCTTTATCATGTCCACGCTCGCATTCCTGATCTCCTCTAAATCAACCATCCCAATCACCCCACCACCCTGGCTCCTGCAAGTGGCCAAGCTAGAGCAAACAGAGAGGTTACGAGTATAATTTAAAATTTCAGCAAATTTCTAGATAGAATATGCAAATTTCACGATTTTTTCCTTATATAAAAAATTAGATTGAAAAGAATATTTTTCTCATAAATGCTACGATCTTTATCATGGCGAAAGCGTTAGATCTTGCATCCTATAAGGTTTAGGGATTTGAATTTAAAACTAGCAAAGAATAATCTTCTTTTGGCAATGTAGAAGTACTAGTATAATAATACTAAGATATACTGTACAGAGGTAGTAAAACGCATGGGTGAAAGCCCTATTTTGGTTTTGGTTAATTGATGAAACATATTTGGTCTAATCCTATTGTTAAGCATGTGTGTAGCTTCTAAAAAAGGATTGTGATCAAGCCAAGTGGTGAAGCTAGCAAGGTGGCAACCATGGAGGATGGTGATAGCCACATGCACTCAAGAGATCAATTGCTCTACCATTGGTGAAACAAAGAAGAAAAGAGATGGAGCAAAGAGGCCCGAAGGCAAAGGTATAACCTATAGGGCTCTTTGTTTTGGTGATCAAGACACTTAGCAAGTGTGATCACTTTTAGGATAAATAGCCGTACTATTAAGAGGAGTTAATTCACGGCTTATGCGATGCTCAAGTGCCACTAGGAGTTCTCTAACGTATTAATGCTATAGACCTAGTGAGTGACTAACATAACCCTTAAAAAATGCTTTGTAAAATGCTAACACACGAGCACAAGTGTGTGAAACACTTTGGTGTTGGCGCATGGGAGCAAGGGTAGAAGATTAGAAAGCGAAAGGTGCTGAGTAATCAGCATCGAACGCTGGGCCGAGCGTCCGATGGTTAACCCTAGTTTCTGTCAGTTTTCGTAGAAACATCGGACGCTGGCAACGGACGCTGTGGAAACACTGTTGCAGAGTCTGATGCAGATGACGTGGTGCAAGCATGCTTTCCAGGGGACATCGGACGCTAGCCTGCGTCCGATGTGGAATCATAGGACGCGTCTGATGTGTTTCTGCCCTCTCTGGAACCTCTCTGGTGTGTCATCGGACGCTGGGGTCGAGCGTCCGACGCTAGAGTCCATGCGCGTCCGATGGGGCGCTAAAATGAACTAAAATGAGCAGAAGCATCGGAGCGTTCGATGCCACTTTAACTGACGCACGAAGAGATATGACCGTTTAGATCTAACGGGCCGAATTCGTATCTGGGGGACACGTGGTGCTCATCGGAGCATCGGACGTTGGGGCAGCGTCCGATGGCCCCGACACTGGCGCGTCCGATGCTCCTGTTTCGGGCCCAACGGCTAGGCCGTCTTAGGTGGCCTATTTAAGAGGCTTGGCCGACTCACTTGCTTGCTCTCTTGCACATTTTGATTCCTAAGCATTCTAGTGACCTTTGGCAAGCCTCCCAACTCATCTCCCAAGTTGATTTGATCAAACCAAGTGAGATTGAGTGATCTAGTGCGTGATTTAAAAGAGTTCAATTTAGTGGCACTAGTTCTTCGCATCGGCATTGAGTTTTCTTGTTACTCTTGGCATTTGCCGGTGCCTAGACGGCTTGGAGGCGTTGAGGTGGTTGTTGGCAAGATTGGTGATTGTTCTTGGCCACCACCGTTCGTGATTGTGAGAGGTTTTTGGAGCCTCACCTCGCCGGAGCGGCAAGAGGCATCCTTAGTGGATTGCTCGTGTCATTGAGCTACCTCACTAGTGGTAGATTCTTGTGACGCTCTTTGTGAGCTTGGTTTTTGTGCCAATTAGCCACCGGGTCACCTAGTGTTGGTCGACACAACGGGGAGTAGCGTGCCGACAAGCACGTGAACCTCAGGATAAATCTTGGTGTCCCGTGTGCTTATTGTGTTTGCTTCCACATCTTGGTGATTGGTCTTCACATTCGCATTCTTGATGAATGGCATCACGAGTGGATTTCACCGATGATTGGCTCTCTACTAGACGATCCCCGAAGGCTCGGTGTAACCACTTCTATCTAGCTCATTTACTTTGTGTATCCACTTTGAGCAATTCCATTCATATAGATACTATCACTTGTTGTATATCTTTTATCATATACCTTGTGTAGTAAGATTGTGTTTAGCTTGCCTAATTTATCTTTTGCACACACTTGTTTATCTTAGATTAACTTGATCATAGTTGTGCTAGAACTAATTCTTTTATTCCGCATAAGTTTCTAACTTTACTTGATTGTGTGACTTAGAAATATTAGGTAGAATTGTTGGATAGGTGGCTTGCAACACATTATTAGGCTAGCGCAAAAAGCTTCGCCATTTGTTATACTCCCTCCATTACAAATTATAAGACGTTCCAAGAATCTTGGAGAGTCAAAGTTTTTCAACTTTGACCAAAATTATAGAGAAAAATATAAAGATTTATACCATCAAATATATATATTATGGAAATATAACTAATGGAGAATCTAATTGCACTTAGTTGATATCATAAATATTATTATCTTATTATATAAATTTGGTCAAAGTTGAAAAACTTTGACTCTCCAAGATTCTTGGAATGTCTTATAATTTGGGATGGAGGGAGTACTAATAGTGTTTGCCTAAGTGATTTTGTAGATTTTTTTTAGACTATTCACCCCTCCCCCTCTAGCCAATTTGGACCTTTTAATGGGTGGAAGACTAAAGAGGCAATTGAAATATTTACAGAAAGAAGTCAGTTACTAATATTGGTTACGAGCATTTAGGTATTATTAGGTACTAAAACTCCCGCTAGATTGATTTGGACGGTTTGTGTCATATCCAAGGTATTAATTCAATGGCGCCCTATACTACTAAATGCGATCAAGCTTAAGCCCTATTTAATACTCCATCCATACATATTAGTTGTCATTTTAGACAAGATTTAGATCAAACATTAGGAATATAAATCATCAATAACTATTAAGTTTCTAAGTTTGCAAACATGGAAATTATATGAATAGATTTGTCTTGGAAAATATTTTTATAGAAGTATACATATATCATTTTTCTATAAATATTTTTATAAAAACAAGAGGTCAAAGTTATATTTTGAAGACTATGTCTCTGTGCTAAACGACAACTAATATGGATATGGAGAGAGTATGACTTTGGCTCATATAGTGTACGGAGGAGCTAAAGTTGTTCTAAAAAAAAGCTAAAGTTGGAGCTGGAGCTTCACTGGCTCCTTGTTCATTTTGAGAAGAGGCGCAAAAATGATTGCTTACCGTACTACATATATACTCCATCCATACTCATATTAGTTGACGTTTAGGACAACGACACGGTCTTCAAAACACAACTTTGATCTCTTATTTTTATAAAAATATTTATGAAAAAGTGATATATGTATATTTTTATGAAAGTATTCTTCAAGACAAATCTATTTATATAATTTTTATATTTATAAACTTAGAAACTTAATAGTTATTGATGATTTATATTCCCAATGTTGGACTCTAATCTTTTTTAAAACGTCAACTAATATGAGTATGGAGGGAGTATAAAGAAGTTGGGTTCTGTTCGACAAGACTTTTAAGTTAGCTGATAAGTTGAAACGTTCAATTTATTGTCAGAAAGAAATATTATTTTACGACTGATTTTTAGGGATTTGAGCCGGTGAGTTAGATCCAGATGAAGTTCTACGCAACTATTAGGACTTGGCCTGTTTAATCAACCAAGCTAGGGAACGTGCTTTGTTTGCTAGTAGTTGGTATGCATGACTGCATGAGATGAGAAACTCCTTTTGCCGTTCAACTTCAGTTTGCTTCCCTTGTTAAAAAAAAACTTCAGTTTGCTTGGCTGCTGGCACCGTGACATGCATAGCTTCGCCCGTGATTCCTGCCGCGGTGCCGACCAAGCATAATGCCAAGGCCCCCGTGAGGCCGTGAGGCCGTGATGACTCCCACCACCGAGGCGCAAGTGGACGCGTCTGCTCGCTCCAGCGTCTGTGCCCGGCTTCGACTGAGCTCTAGATTTTAGGCTCCATTCCCCGGGACTTAGGGGGTGTTTAAGTTTAGTCACTAAAGTTTAGTCACTTTTAGTCACTAAAGTTCCAAACACTCCCACTAAAAGTCATTTTTATCACTACAACTCTAGTGACCTCCACTAAACTTTAGTGGCTAAACTCTAGGGGGTGGGAACCAAACACCCCCTTAAAACAGTTTCGGCTGATTATTACGACCAATTTATTATAAAATGAAATATTATTTTACAACTGATTTATGCTAGTCACAGCTACACCAAACAACACCTTAATATACTCTCTTCATCTCAAATTATAAGTCATTTCAATAATATTAGAGAGTCAAACTTTCTCAAGTTTGACCAAATTTATATAAAAATATAATAACATTTATGACATCAACTAAGTATCATTATTACATTATTCATTATTAGTTATATTTTTATAGTATAATGATGGAAACTTTCTCAAGAGAAGCATAAATGATGGAAAAAAGTCCATATATTTCCTCCCTTGGGGCCTGTTTGGAACAGAGGAATAAAAAATATAGGAATGGCGTAAAATGCAGGAATATGAAAAGAATGTAGTGGTAAAACAGAGGAATGAAAAAACACACGAATTTTATAGGAAGAGCGTTTGGAATGCAGGAATGAGATAGTAGAAAAATCTCATTTTTTATACATGACAATAGTGTTGGAAAGGTTAGTCAATCACGCATCAAGTCATAGGAAAATTTTCCTTAGCTTAGAATGGATGTTTTTTTTCCTTCAAAATCAATGGGTGAAGAAAACTTTCCACATGAAAGGAAATGCTTAATCCTGTGTTCCAAACGCATGAACAGTGCAAGAAATAGAGGAATCTGGATTCCTGTACTTTTCCTTTGGAAATCCTACAATCCAAACACGGCCTTAACATTTATCAAACTTCGTTTTTCCTCTCTAAACTATAAAACCGGACAAAACACCTTCCTCAACTTTTAAAATACTACATCTTAATTCTTACATCCCTGGTTCGGTTATAAGCAGTTTCGGATAGTGGTTTGCTACAACAACGGTGGTTTGTCTTTTTATTTATTTATTTTCGTTGAATCTTTAAAAAATCATAGTAAATCATAGAAAAATCATAAAATAAAAAATCAATTTTGTTGAACTCATCTGGAGATCTACTCATGTAGAGTTCAAAAAATTTAATTTTTTTATTTTATATTTTTCTATAGTTTTTCAAAAATTCAGCAAAAATAATAAAAAAAGGAAAAGATAAAACTATCGCCACGGTAGCAAAATCGTCATCTAAAAACCACTTATAACCGGATCAGGAAGGTAAGATACACTGTATTAAAAGTTAAGGGTGGTATTTTGTCCGGTTTTAGAGTTCAGAGAGAAAAAACGGACTTTTGTAAAAATTGGAGGAGGAAAAGTAGACTTTTTCCTAAACTAGCAAAACATGCCCGTCTGTTACAACTGGAGAAACCAATCAATCTTTTATGAAAAACAAGGACATTAATGATATAGCTATTATTTTTTCTATATATAAAATCTAAAAAAAGCAATGCAAAGGAGATCTATTAACTTTTGGGATGATGTCATTTAGACCAATCAGCTCTTATTCTATACTTTTAGTCTCTATTTTTTTATGTGATTCAAGAGGTTCATCGTATCCGTTTGTTTATGTTTTATATTTTCATAAATATCTCTATATTTATTTTGCTTCTCTTTGCCTTCAGAGGGACATGCAGAGCGGGCAAAATGCAAATAGGACAAGGGCCCTAGAGCCTGCGTGTGTGCGTGCGTACAGAGCTCCTGCTATTGCGACGTGTTACTACTGTATATAGCACGAGCTCACAATCAAAGTTGGCCTGTGCCTGGTTAGGTGAACGCCGTCATGGCGTTGCTCGTTGGCCAGCCATGGCCAGGCCACCTCCATGAGTGCCTCTGCAGACGTGCACACGCCACCGTAAGCAGTGTGACTGCTGACAGGAAGCAGGATTTGGGCACTGTTGTGGCTTGCCGCTTGCAATAAGGCGGCTAGCATTTCTGATGATATGCGGAATAGAATAAAATCCTTGTGCTAGACAGCCACGTTAATTTTTGATAATTATATCCGGACTTGATGAAACTTTAAACAAGGATATCACGTTATGTGCACCATGATATTGTCTTCTCGTGTATGTTAGACTGTCTTCAACAGCACTATTCTAAATTCAAGACTCATTCCTAGATTTGGGTACCTCACAGTGAAAGGATCATGACCCAAAACTCAACCTTTTTCAACAGAAAACATAAAATGCAGAGACCCATACCCAAAGGGAGGTGGGCGACGCATCGCTGGCCCCGACAATATCTCATATATGCGTCGTACTCCACCCACGCTTCCTCGCTGGGATCCGTGCTTCGCCACGCTCCATCGCCAGGATCCCGCGTCGGCGGCGGGTCACCCTCGCTCCATCGCCGTGATCCGTGCTCCATCGCTGGGATCCGTCCGCGCTCCGCGCGCGCCAACGATGGGTCGCCCTCGACCGGATTTGTTGTGCTCTGTCCGCTCTCCATCGCCGGGTCCGCCCGCTCTCCATCGTCGGGCCCGATCGTGCTCCATGTCATGCCGATGGTGGTCACCCTTGCCTGGATCCGCCCGGCGCGCTCCGCGTCATGCCCCCCTCATCCGTACCGTCGTTGTTCACAGCAGTCCCATGAATTTGGATCGATGAGAGAGATATAGTTTTGAGTCTCCTCTCTCCCTCAACACAAAAAGAGCCGTTCTTTTTGCGTTCTCCGTTGGAAGGCTTATTTTACTCTGAAATGGGTCTAAAATGAGTCTGGGTCATGTTATGCAGAAGTTATTGGAGACAACCTTAGAGCATCTCCAAGAGTTTGACAATTTTCAGTTGTCAAATCTTGTGTTTTGCCAAGTTGCTAAAAGATATGCCAAGTTAAAATAAAGTCTCTCTCCAATAGTTCCCTATTTTTTGTCTTGGCAAAACTAAATAATAGAAAGGCCCACCAAAACTTTGTTGACCGGTAAAAAAACAATCGCGAGCGTCGTTTCATCTAGTCGAGTCGTCAGGCCATCAGGGTCGTGAGCTTTTCCTGCCATCGAGTCGCGAGGCCACCATGCCAAAACGCCGCCACGCCGCCGATCTACTCGACCCGACGGCCTTCACCTACAGACGCCAGCCATCTCCTCCTCTTTGTGTGACCCATCTCTTCCACCAGCCAACCCTAGGAATCATGCCTAGGAAGAGATCCCGTGCTCGAAGACAATTGGAGGATTCATCATCCGATGATGATGACTCTCTAATATTATCGGCCATTCAAATTGTGGAAACATTTTCCAATGTCAAAGGAAGACACGGTGGCTCTGTCCATGGTCCTAGAGTTCTTTACCGTGATAGAGAAGGCGGACATGAAAGGATGTTCCAGGACTATTTGGCGGAGAATCCGACATACGGCCCTCAAATATTTCGTCGAAGGTTGTTGTTCTTTCTCTTTGGATTGATTTGTTGTATGTGCTTAAATATTATTCGAGTTGTTAAAAATTAATTTTGTTTTATACAGGTACAGGATGTCTAGAGAACTTTTCAAGCGCATAATGAATGATGTTGAAGCGCATGATGATTACTTTGTGCAGAAAAGGAATGCGGCCAATGTTCTTGGGTTGAGTTGCTTCCAAAAAGTCACTGTCGCAATGCGTATGCTCACCTATGGGGTTCCAGCTGATGCAACAGATGAGTACGTTCGCATTGGCGAGAGTACTGCACTTGAGAGCCTACGTAGGTTTGTTGGTGCTGTTGTTGAGATTTTTGGAGATGAATACCTCAGATATCCCAATGAGGCGGACACAACACGCTTACTTGCAATCGGTGAGCAAAAAGGCTTTCCAGGAATGTTAGGGTCCATCGATTGTATGCATTGGGCGTGGAAGAATTGTCCATATGAAAAACAGGGTCAATACAAGGGGCATTTGGAGAAGCCAACTATCATTTTGGAGGCTGTTGCTTCGAACGACCTTTGGATATGGCATGCCTTCTGTGGAATGCCCGGGTCTCATAATGACAATGTTCTTCATAGATCTCCCTTGTTTGACAACCTGGCAGAAGGTAGAGCTCCAGAAGTGAAGTATTCCATTAATGGCCATGACTACACAATGGGTTATTATCTTGCAGATGGTATATATCCCTCATGGGCTACTTTAGTCAAATCCATCACTCTTCCTATGGGGAACAAGAGGCAATATTTTGCAAAAGCGCAAGAAGCAGCAAGGAAGATGGTCGAGAGAGCTTTTGGGGTTCTTCAATCTAGGTTCGCCATTGTTCGAGGACCAGCTCGCATTTGGGATATTGAGACACTAGCATTGATCATGAGGGCATGTGTCATCATGCACAACATGATTGTGGAAGATGAAGGCTTCATGGTCAACCTAACGAGCGTTTCGAGTACGGTGGTGAAAATGTGGAACCTGCTCGTGGCCAAGCTCATCGTACACTTGATGAATATATTGAAGCGCACACGAGGATCCGAGACAAGGAAACCCATGTTCAGTTAAAAGAAGACCTCATCGAGCACTTGTGGAACCATCATCCAGATTTATATTAGCCATATAGTAATTTTATTTTATTAATATTTTATTGTGACGGACACATTTTATAAGACATCCAGTTTAATCCAAATTTTCCATGATTTTGATTTTATAAGACATCCCCAAATATTAGCTTATATTTATTTTATCCATCAGTTCATATATTCTCTGAAATCAGAAACAGCCAAGATGCACGTCGTATTCAGAAACAGCAGCTCTGATCACCTGACAGAGCAACACCTGGTCTTTTTTCCGGCCACAAAACAGCCAAGGTGCACATCAATTTGAGAAGCACAGGACCATGCAAATGAATCCAAGGCATATACATGAACAAATTACATACTCATGCATACATAGATTCAAATGGAGTGGAAATAAATCCCAGAATTCACATTGAAATTCAATAAACGGTTCTGCTGAATCAAAACAAATGTTGTGCTGAATAACAAATGAAACTAACGGTTCCATAACTCTAGAACTCAAATGACAGCAAACAAAATTATTTTGCAAGACGCCTAGCGACAATCTCCTTTTGCATCGTCTCCACCCATTCACGCTGCTGCGGATTGAGAAAGGTCATGTCCATGAACATAATTTCTTTTTCCTCCTTTATCAGGTTCGCTTCAGCTTGTCTTTGTTCCGCTTCGGCTTTCTTTTCGTCAATTGACACCCGCTTCTTTTCCAGCTCTAGTGCTTCTTTATCTATCTCAATTGAAGCCATGAACCTCTCCTGCTTTGCCTTCTCTTTTTCATTGTCCAAAGCCTCCTTCTTTGCCCACATCTTGTCCAAAGCCTCCAAGCAAGCTTCTCCACCTCCTCGCCTAAGATTTTCTTTTACCTTCTTTATCCCATCTGGTCTTTTCCTTGCTTCGGTTTGTTGATCAACAACATCAGTGAGTGCTTGTTCGTTGTTGGTGCCTTCTTCATCCCTTGGCCTCGACACCTTGCCAGACTTCTTCTTCTTGTTTCTTGCTTCTTGTTTCTCCAGCTCAGCAAGTTCTACCCTCTTGGCTGCCCACTTGTCCTCCCCCTTCAATATGTTCCAACAAGGCATAAGAGTGAATGTTTTTTTGTCCTTGTCTAGTGTCGTGTACAGCTTGCCCGCTTCTGAAATCTGTACAAGGAATAATGTATATATCAGTCTCCAATAAAACAATTTATGGTAAAAAATTAAACACATAATACGTACCTTGTCTTGGATTGTTTGTCCACTTTGATTCCTTCGTTCAATCGCCTCATAGCATGCACAATACTTGTTCACTTGAAGTTGAATAGTGAGCCACCTATGCATAATGGAACTCTCCGTTCTCACAGCTTCAGTTTTCTTGTGCTTCTCAAAGTAAGCATGCACTCTACCCCAAAATGTGGAACGAGCTTGATTGGCCCCATTGATGGGATCTTTGCTAACGTGCAACCAGCCCGCACATACAACTTCGTCTTCCAGAAAATGGAAATTTCTTGCTCTCCTCGAACCCTTATTTGTACTGCGACGACTTGCCTGCACTTCTTGCACTTCAACTTCCGGAGTGTCTTGTGTGATAGCAACGTTAAGGTCCTCCAGACCAGCAACTTCACCATCACCTCCGTTCAGAAGAATGTCCGACAAAAAAGCATCTCCATCCATTCCAATGAGTCTACAAAAAATAAGACAAATTTGGCAAATCTAAAAATGCTGTCAAGAATCCATCTACAATCCTACTATCAGTGCCAACGTACAAGGCATCAGAACAACAAAAATTAAGGGCGTGATTATCAATTACAGATCAGCAGCACGTACATATGAACCATATCTTCACTACCAGATCAAGGGCACTAGTACTACAACATATGAACTGTAGTTTCACTAGCAGATCAAGGGAACCACCATGACTGCCAACCGCCGCCAAGATGAAAAAAAAACCCTAGATGATAATCAACAACGGAGGCATGGAGAAACATGGGAGATAGAGGAAGTACGTACTAGCCTTGGTACTCGTGCTCACGGAGACCACAGAGACAGCGGCCGGAAGATCGCCACCACGGAGAAGCGTCGGCCGGCGGAGAACCTTCTGATCACCACCACGGAGACGGAACAGGCACACTATCGGTCTGGTTCGCGAGCAGGCACGACGCCGTCGCGTGGGAGGAGAGGTCGCACACTATCGGACTTTATCGCGAGCAGGCACGGCGTCGCGCGGGAAGGAGAGGGGGAAGGCACGGCGTCGCGCGGGAAGGAGGGGGAAATTTCATCGGCAGCGCGGGAAGACCGGCGACACCGCGCGAGGAAGCGATGCGGAGCCGAGTCCGCGCGCGGAAAGATACGCGCGCGGTGGGGAAATTTGCCAAGCTTGCAAAAATGCCAACCTGATTTGCCAATCTGTTGGAGAAGGAATTTTCTTGTTTTGCCAATTTTTTAAAGATGCCAACTTCATTTGCCAAACTCTTGGAGATGCTCTTATATACCACGTCCACGTATATAGTCAAAACACCGCTGGCTCCAAAATTAATCATAAACGGACATTGGTGCGTGACCATCCCAAATTCCTATTTGGTCGCATCTTACTCATGGAGATCTCGAGATACGGAGACAAAATTCTAAAATCAGTTTGATATACGGAGTGCCCAAACCGGATTGGAGGGGAAGAGTCATATCCTGTGCATTGGTTAATAAAAGGTAAATCTGCTTTTGGTTATATATAAAGAGAAGAGTTATAGCCGGACATGGGTCACTATTTGGATTAGGAATTCATATTTAGCTTACTTAGGGTCAGAGATATATATTTATATTAAGATTCCTAACTATCAAGTCGTGCATATACCATGAGAGCTATAGGTAAATAAATTGTATATAGACAAACACAATAATATTTCACATTTACCGAGTTAGTTAGGGGAGACTATAAAAAAATGGAACCAAAAAAATAACAAAATTTTATCCTTTTATTATTAAGTATATATATTATATATATATATATAGATACAGATATAGAGATATAGATATACTAGATGATGCCACGAGGCACAGAGAACCAGCCCAAGTCCTACATCTGGTGGTGCAAAAGACGCTGGTAATTCAGCACCGCGGGGGCGTGTCAGGAACTACCTATGGTTGGGCCTCCATATGGGCCATGGGCCTGGGCCTAATCGAGCAGCTACCTGTTGGATTGATGAGCGTCAACTACAAGAGAGCACAGGCGCAGCAGGAAGGGGCATCAAACAAATCATCATAATAGAATTATCTTTCTTTTACCAGTACTGTTCTTCTTCCTCAAGCCTCTCCTCCTATCCGAGCTCCTTTGGGGCCTGTATCTGCTACTAGATTCGAGTTATCTGTAAGCAATCTATTAGGGTTGCTAACAATTGGTATCAGAGCCACCAATCCTCGTCATGGATCTCTCCCTCAAGCTTTTCTTCACCGAGTTCAACAGAAAGCTCGACGAGCTCGAGGCCCGATGGGAGCGGCGCTCCTCTCCGCCAACGAAGGAGACGCGGGTTACTGCCAAGGAACACCCCGGCGTCGTCGGCCTCATGCACGCCACGGCGCAACACGTTGTGGCCGACAACTGGGGCGGAGAGTTCGAGGAGGCTGCTTGCGCCACGGAGAAGCGCGTGCACGAGCAGCGGCCCGCCGCGGTCAAGCTCCTCGACGAAGCGCCCAGGTGGATCCTGGCGGCACAGCTCATGGCCGAGGTGGTCCCGGACAACTGGGGTGGGCTGTTCGAGCGGCCTGCCCACATCTCGGAGCTCGCCCTCTCCGCCTTCGACGACAATGTCATCGTTCCGGGGCTCGCGTCCACCGGCCAGATCCGCATCGACTCTGCCTCCCCTCCATCGATGAAGGAGCAACAGGATGTCGTGGTGGCCTCGGACAACTGGGGAGGGCTGTTTGAGCAGTCGGACCATACCTTGGAGGAGCGCGACCTCAATCTCCCCGCCGATGTTGAAGCGACCGAGTACTCCTCCGTGTGCGTAGAGCTGATTCCGTCGGAGCCTAGTGAGGAAGAGGTGCTCGGCGGTCCCAGCCGCTCTACGCTCCTCCCCCTCAGCTCCCCGATCTGCTCTGGGCCTCTGCGCGTCTCCACCACCGCGCACCTCTCGGACCTCGCCGTCGTCGATGCGGCCACGGGCGTCTGCGTCCAAATCAACGCCGCACTTCGTCAAGTGTTTGTCGAGCGCGTGCGCCCGTGCCTCGCCCCATCTTCGACCACTTCCACCGGACCCGCTCTCCGCGACCCCTGCGCTGAGGACGACGGCGCCGACGATCCGGTCGACCCCGGCCCTAAGTCTGCGTCGCAAACCAACTTCCGCATCTGCGGGGGCGCGGAGGTCGCTGATCTCTTCCGGAAGCTCGACCTCAATGGCGCGGAGGACATCGCCATCTACTTCGGCTTCCAGCTCCCCGACAGCGGCGTCGCGCTCAAATACTTCCTCCACGGCGGCATACTCCACCGCTTCAAGCACGGTGTCCCCGCCGCGGGGTTCCTTCCCAAGCTCCGTGGGGGCACCTGCAGCACCGTGTGCTTGGACCCTTCAGATGCAGCCGTGCGCCGCGCCATCTGTGTCCGCGACGATGTGTTGCTTGCTGCCTCCGAGGCACTGGCCGAGCAGGCCACCAAAGAGCACTTCGGCAAGGTCTACGAGCTCGTCCTCGCCAGCTGCCTGCCCCACCCAGATGACTTCGTCAAGGATGCTGAGAGTTGTTTGTGCAAGCCCACCAACTGCTCGACTCAAGTCCTCAACAGTAGCAACGACTACAGGACCAACCGCATGCTCCACCACACCAACGGTGTCCTCATCCCCGACATTGCTGGCTTCATGGTCGTCGAGTTCCAGTCTGTTATCGGCAGCACCTGGGCCTCACCTTACTGCTTGTCACCCCACACCAGCGTCTGGCTTGTATTTCAGGATGTTGCCGAGCATATCCAGCCTAGGTATTTCACTGCTAATCTCACCCATACATACTCAGTTGATGGTGGTGCTGTTCGGCTCTGTTCTGCAACCAATGACACTCATGCTGTTCAGAGAATTTTTGAGGGGATGTTTGCTCAGACTCTAGTGCAGCTAAGGCAATCATGGCCGCCACCTATGCAGTTCGAGGAGCAGGCAATTTCAGTGCCAATTTGGAGGATGATCAATGCACTTGACAGCTGCGATACTCACAGCTTGAGTCTGAGCTGGAAGTGCTTCAGTGAAGTTAAACAGACTGTTGGTTTTCGCTGGTGGAAGCGTCAAGGTGTTCATGGAGATGGGATAACAGTTTGTATGGCATTTCACGGCAGCCTAACCTTGGGTTTCACGGCTGACGAGAAAACCATTCAGTACATTATCATACCTACACCTCATTTGATGAAGTTGGAAGCTGAAGCAACTTGGTTGGTATGTATAGATTCACAGAAATTGTTGTGGGGTCCAGCTGATTATACACTCTGCTTTGGTGATTCAGTCCACTGTCTTCCTACCAAGTGGGGTGATCACCATAAGCTCAACGACATAATTGCAGTGTACAAATTCAACAAAAGTGGTATGTTACTGTATCAATTTTCCACAACTATCCAAGCACCAACAGCTAGTGCCATGTGGCTGCTACATGCAATTAATTATCTTGCTCATGAGGAGTTTCAATTCAGTTTTGAGATAGCAAATATGACGGGAACTACTGTTGTGTTGTTACTGCACATTTTCACTATGCAAGGACCAGGTAACTTGATTGGTTTCCAAGAGGTTCTGATTTGGGCTTGGGGTGGCTGCATATCTATTTTCCTTGCTCCAATTCACTTGTTCAGATCAGTGCTCTGGGATCCTGGTGGTTCACAACTCTTGCTATCAGTGAATATGGTTAGCTATGCACTCATTCAAGAGCAAGTACAATGGAAGTGTGGTGGCAATTGTCCATGTTTTTTCCTTGCAGTGACAGGACCAAAATTTCCAGTTGCAAGGTCATATACCAAGTGCAAGGTTTTCTGCTGGGAACTGATACTACTTGATATGGGCTTCTTGAATACCAACAAGGAAGTGATCTACAATGCTGATTGCTTGAGCTCAACATGTTTCAAACAAGATTTTTCACAATTCCCTTGGGATCCCGGTGGCACCATGCATCGGCTTGGGGGCAAGCCGATTTTTAAGGTGGGGAGAATGTCAGGAACTACCTATGGTTGGGCCTCCATATGGGCCATGGGCCTGGGCCTAATCGAGCAGCTACCTGTTGGATTGATGAGCGTCAACTACAAGAGAGCACAGGCGCAGCAGGAAGGGGCATCAAACAAATCATCATAATAGAATTATCTTTCTTTTACCAGTACTGTTCTTCTTCCTCAAGCCTCTCCTCCTATCCGAGCTCCTTTGGGGCCTGTATCTGCTACTAGATTCGAGTTATCTGTAAGCAATCTATTAGGGTTGCTAACAGGGCGCACCACATATCACTCGACGTCGATCTCCAACTATAGCCAGAGACGACGAAGAGGTCCGCGACACAGTCACACGGTACGCGGTACGTAGCCACGTTCCGCGATCCGGAACGAGCCCGATCCCGGAACTTTCGTTCCGGATCGCGGAACGGGAACGCAGCGGGACAGTCGCAGGAACATCAATGGGACGCGAATTGGAACAGCGTTCCGAGATATACCGGAACATCTAGAGAAGGAGCAAGAAACAGTCGACGCGCAGCTACGACCTGACTGGCAAGAGCAGCAAGAGGCCAGCATCGCCAGCGGGGAGCAATAAACAGGGGAAGAGCAGCGGCAGCAGCGCGAGCAAGCAAACGCAGGATTGGCTGGAGGAGGCGAGGAGGATGGTCGAGACCGGATCGCCGGGGGTCGGGTTGCCGTCCAGGCAGCTGCTGCCCAGGTTCGCCGGTGGATCTGGGACGGAGCCCTCGCCGGCGTCACAGCATCGGACGGGCGGCGGCGGCACGATGTAGTGGCCGTGGGCCTGGTCGGCGGTGGCGCGCCGCAGTGGGTACGAACGGCACGATGGAGCGGCGCGACGCATCGGCTGCGAGCAGCAAGGCAGTGGTGCTTGAGTCTAGCGGCGGCGGCGCTTCTATTGATGACGAAGGACTCAACTGAACGAGCAAGCACACTTCAGACCTAGGGTAAATGGGCCTCCAGCCCAAAGTGAAATAATGTAAAAAAAATCGAAAAATCAGCGGTTGGAATAGCAAAAGGCTGTAGCATGTTAATTGGAATTTGGAAATGTTTATAAAATAAAAGTTATAGTATGTTTTTCTTTAAAAAAACTTAAGATCACGATAGTCGTTCCATAGCTATGTTCCGGGTACGTCGTCCCAATTATCTAGGGATCGTGATCCCATTTTCGAACCAAATGTTCCGAAGAGGTATACACTCTACGAATCGGGAACTTAAAATTAAAATTGGTCTTCCTCGTTCCGCGTAGCTCCGTGCAGGGAACTTTTTTTTTTGTGAATGTGGTCCGCGATACCCTCCACAAAATCCCGCATTTTCTCTAGCCGCCTAGCCGTGGCCGGTGGTGCTGGTGCAGCAGCAGTTCAGCTGCACCGCTCAACCTTGACCCCACCGCGCCGCCGGTCCGCCCCACTTGCCGCTGCCGGCCCGACCCAGCCAATCCCGTGCGGGCACCTGAACGGACCGGAGTGCCGGGACCCGGACCGCAGTCGCTTCAAGTCAAGTGCAGTGGCAACGGAAAAGCTCCATGACCGGGGTCGCGCGCGCGCGCCTGGCCTCCGACACCATTCCACACTCTCACTCGCTCGCCGCCGCAAAGCCGGCCGGAACCGGAGCGTGCGGGCAGTTCCGGTGCCGCCCGGGGCCTGAGGAATGCCGCACTCCGTCCTGGCCCGCCTGCAACACGGCTCCATCCGGCTCGTCGTCGTCTTCGGGCTGCTTCTCCTCGCCTCGCTGCTCGTCCTCCACCGCCACCACGGGAGGCCCCATGCGGCGGCCGCCGCCGCCGGCGGCCGCCTCTCCGATCCCTCCGCCCTGTTCATGTCGCTCTCCCCGGGGGCCAACGCGAGCATCGCCGCCGACCTCCGCGCGCTCACCGCGGGGCCGCATGTCGCGGGTACGCCCGCGTCGGCGGGGGCCGCCGCACACGTGCTCGCCCGCCTCCGCGCCGCGGGGCTCCAAACCCTAACGCGCGAGTACGAGCCGCTGCTCTCGTACCCCGGGCACGCCTCCCTCGCGCTGCTCCGGCCCGACGGCTCCCTGCTCGCGCGCCTGTCCCTCGAGGAGCCCGCGGACGAGGGGCGCCGCGTCGTGCCGCCGTACCACGCGTACGCGCCGTCCGGCGGGGCCGTCGCGCAGGCGGTGTTCGTCAACCTCGGCCGCGAGGAGGACTACGTCGCGCTCGAGAGGCTCGGGGTGGGCGTGCGCGGCCGCGTCGCGGTGGCGCGCCGCGGGGGCGGGTACCGCGGGGGAGTGGTGGCGCGCGCAGCGGAGAAGGGAGCCGTCGCCGTGCTCATCGCCGGCAACGCGGACGGCGGCGTCGAGAGAGGAGTCGTTCTTCTCGGCGGCCCCGGCGATCCGCTCACCCCCGGATGGGCCGCCACCGGTGGTGCGGAGCGTTTGGGGTTCGACGATAAGACAGTCAAGCGGCGGTTCCCGACTATCCCTTCCATGCCGGTGTCAGCCAAGACGGCAGCAGCGATCATGCGAAGCCTGGGCGGTCCGGCCATACCGGCGGAATGGAAGGACGGCCTTGGGGTGGATAGTGGTGGTGTTGGACCTGGCCCCACGCTGGTCAACTTCACGTATCAGGTATAACTTGCTGTCTTGTTTCTGTATGATGAAGAGACAACAACACGACAAGTATATGGACAAATTGGATGGACAACTAGATCCAAAAGCCTATGTGGATTTGCTTTGTTGTTGTGGAGTTATATGGCATGTTTTTGGTGTCTCGATTGGGAACTGAATGTAGGCAGTGAATTGACGTTAGCTTAATATGGTATTGCTTGCTTCCTCTGTTATATCTTTCTGGATTGTCTGTCTATATTTGTGTGCTTTCATCGGTACAATATCCATGGGTGTCTGTTGCCTAAATTATTCTAGAGGCTACAGTTATGTGAAAATTCTATAATTTGATTAGTGAAGTTCATTAACTGATTTCCTCCAACTTAAGGCATTTCATTTGTAAATGGTGTTTGGTCTGAGGCAGCAATGAAAGGTCAATAAAGGCATAAAGCAATGTTGGTGCTCACTTGCTGTCATGGCAGTGGCGTGTTAGATTGTGTGTGAGGTTGGGATGGGGGTCATGTCTGATCTAGGAAATGGGTTGGCTATAGAGTTTTCAGATCCTAATCCCTGAATCAATCTTGTTTAGTTTGTAAAGGCATGAATTGTCCAACCAGCATGCCAATCTACATGACTACAGTGCCAGTAGAAGATGAAGAATTGTGTGTGCTATTAAATGGATCATATTTACCAATAGTGGACCAACTGCTCCCTAGGATGAAGCCCTCTCCTGAACCAAATCTAGAGTTATGAACAAGGATTTAAATGCAACTAGTTTGCAAGTAGTATTTTTTTTATATCTTTTGTTGTTGACATCTATGCATTTGTGTTGCGCTTATTCTGTGCTATGCTCTTGTCACCATGTACTTGAACTAGGTGACCTTTTAAATGCATGATTGTCCATAGATCCATGTTTTATAAGGTTTTTGCTCTTGTGAAGTATAATTTGTTCATGCCAACAGGATTTTAGAATGCAAGTTTCCATCATTGTTACCTGTGGTATGGAATATACATGAATATGTGCTTTAGACTTCCATATTGCTGCAAGTTCTGTGCAAATACTTCTGTACATGTACTTTATAGATGGGTACACTATGATTGCTATTATCTCTTTGTTTAAGGAGGACAGGAAGTTTTATAAGATACGGGACATTTTTGGTATCATAAAAGGGCAAGAAGAACCTGACCGTTACGTGATACTCGGTAACCACAGAGATGCATGGACCTATGGAGCAGTTGATCCTAACAGTGGGACAGCTGCACTTCTAGACATTGCTCGGCGTCTTGGGATAATGCTGCAATCAGGATGGAAACCATGGAGGTCCATCATTCTTTGTAGCTGGGACGCTGAAGAATTTGGGATGGTAAGTAGACATGGAAGAAAGATGATAAGATGCTACTGTATAAACATGACATATAACTGCAAATGGACCAAGAGATGCTCTTAACATTTTGTCACTTTATTGTTTAAATCACAAACGACACAACACACAACTACCTAAATATTTGGGATAGGTTGTCTTTTGACTCATGACAAAACACAGGTGATGCTGAATAGCAGTGTTGCAGTTTAATTGTTCTTACAATTCAATATATCAGAATAATGTGTTTTTTGGATATTTTTTTTTCTGTATTTAGTTCCTCTATATTGTGGAGTGCCTCTTTTTTTTTTCTTTTGCTGTCAGATCAGGTCAATTTTGTATGTTAGCACATTTACTTCTTGTTACTTTTATTTTGTCTATAATTTGAAGGCCCTTTTCCCTCCAGATTGGATCAACTGAATGGGTTGAAGAGAACCTCGAAGATCTGCATTCCAAAGCTGTAGCTTACCTGAATGTTGATTGTGCTGTGCAAGGTGTGGGATTTTTTGCTGGCTCTACTCCCCAGTTAGACAAACTCTTGGTTGATATTACGAGACAGGTAGAAGCATTTTTTTAATTGTGCTGCTGTATTTTTTCTGGTTTTGGTCTAGAAACTAGTTAAATTATGAAATTTTGTTGAAGCTAAATTTTGAAATTTTGCATCAAACCTTTTTCTTATGTCTGAAACAACTTAACTTGAGACATTGATCAATAGTAGTACTCAAAATTATAATGTTAATACCATTGTCTGCTGTACGGCTAAGCCTGAACACCAGAATGAATACATGACTTGGATTATATTGAAACTTTTGTTTTCCCAGGTAAAGGATCCTGATGCCACGGGAAAGATGGTTCATGATACATGGAATGAAATGAGCAGCGGCATCAAAGTAAGAATTTAGAAATTTGAAAATTTGTTCTGCATATGTAGAGATTGTTCACAATATTATCTAGCATTGTCGCGTAGTTCTAGTTGCGACATGGCTATTCAGTTACACCACAGCTGAGCCACATCGAGCAAAGTTTGTTAATTGCAGTTTTGTACTGCTTTGTTGAACCTTGTGTATTGTGATGGTAGTAGAGGCAGGAACGTACTGTCTTATTCTTATGTGAGGAGGGCATATGCCTGCCCCTGCCTCATGTAAATCCCACTTGGTGGAGGGCATGCATGTGACTACCCTATTCCCTTGCTTTATGACGGTTTTGTCCTTAATTCATGACCTGCTTTAGACTAAATAGGGCAGAGCAATTTGGTTCTGCATGCTCTTTAAACCTGATTTTGCCTATAACTCCCTTTTACTTTCTACTAGTTTTCTCGTTCCTTATCTGCTTGGCTTAATGTCTTGAGAAAGAGCTAGATCATTTTGAATGACTGATCACTGCTCGCCTTATATTTGTTTCTCCTATTTCTAAAGAATGTCAAATGTGCAGATAGAAAGGCTTGCCAGAACTGATTCCGATTTTGCTCCATTTCTACATCATGCTGGAATTCCCTCTGTAGACTTGTACTATGGAGAAGGTATGTCAAAACAAAATAGGTTCTTTCCTTAAGAGAAAATAATGTATTGGAGATCAGACATGTCCAATATGTAGCTGCCAATGTATATTTATTCTGCTGGAGCTTCACTTGAGGATCATTGCCACTCAACCATTTTGAAGTCTTTTTGTCTGAGCTGTACATACAATTTTGGGGCTATGTGCACGTAAATTCTTCTAACATGGTGTGTGGTCATCATTACTAACCAATGCAATGCTAATGCAGAATTTCCCGGTTACCATACTGCTCTTGACACTTATAATTGGATGGAAAAGCATGGTGATCCATTGTTTCTTCGTCATTTGGCTAGTAAGTAAAAACATAGTTTGTGTGAAAACTTGTTTTGAAGAGCAGAAGGTTGCAGTGATTGTGACATTGCTGATCAAAATTATGATTAACTATATGCACTGATACAAAAAGGGTCAACAAGAAGAATGGACTGTTACCTGTAAAACTAGCTACCGCGTACTCAACAATTTTTGAAATTTTGGTGTGCCAACAATGTATTGCTAGCATTTCTTTTGGTAATCCTTGGATGCTTATGTAGTTTTCCTGCTTCATCAGTCACAGAAATTTGGGGACTATTAGCTCTTCGACTGGCCAATGATCCCGTGTTACCTTTTGATTATCAAGCTTACACTTCACAGTTGCAGGTATGTTGACTTTCATATGCACACTTGATTTCTACATTGCAAAGGTGTATCGATTGGAGAATATACCACCTATACGTGTGACATTGGTTGAATATGTAATAACTTCACAGTGTTTTTTTTAGAACATGGAGATGTACATTTGAGTAAATCTCATCTACAAGAACTCACACATATTGCATAACACCACCAATTTGCTTTCAGTCATCGCTATAGCGTATCTTACGATATATATTTAATATGGTTGAAATTTACAATGTCACAGGAGCATATAAAAACATTTTCTGCCCTGACGAGCAATGGCCATGCAGTAAATTTGATGAATGGGTTCGTCAATGATCTTTCTGGTGCAGCTATGGAAGTTCTGAAGGAGATGAAGGTATCAACTTATGCCGTGCTTCTGGTTTCATGGATTTGAGTAGTGTTGGTCTATTTCAACAATCTGGTGATCAATGGAATAATTTCTTTTCAAATTTGGAACTGATGTTTTTTATGATGGTGTGCTATTTTGTTGCTTTGGATTCAAAATCTAGAAACTACAGGAGCTGGATTTATATGATGAGCACACTAGGATGAGAAGGCGATTGCTGAACGATCGCCTCCTACTTGCCGAGAGAAGCTTCCTGCAACCTGAAGGGCTCCAAGGAAGAGGATGGTTTAAGCATTTGGTTAGAAACGCATTTCAGGGCATTTTGTATAGTACTATTTTCTTTCAGAACTAAAACTTGCGTTTCTTTCTCCAGTTGTACTCGCCTCCGGAGGACTACGAAAGCAAGTTTTCGTTCTTCCCTGGGATCGCGGACGCCATCTCACGGTCGGGCAATTTGAGTGACAAAGAACGGGAGGTGGCAATGCAGCATGAAGTGTGGAAAGTCTGCCGGGCAATTCAAAGGGCCGCGAGTGTTCTTAGAGGTGAATTCAGTGAGCAAAAACTGACTTTTAGTTCTTTGGTGACTCCATGAGATGTGTTTGTGCACATAAATAATAAATAAATAGGTACTCCGTATTTAGTGTGCTGAAGAATGTGCTGCTTTTGGGCGTACCTATCTGACGGCACAGAAACGTTCAGTCCGGCAGCCCGACGGTCAAGTTCCTCCCGCTGCGCCGCCGCGGGACGAGTTCCCGCAGGCCTTCACGCCGCTGCTGGCTGACTCGCCGCAGACCTCCACACCGCCGCAGGCTGCTCACGCCACGGTGCACTGCAGCAGCCTAAGGACGTCGCCGCAGGTCTCTCACGCCGTGCTGCAGTAGCACTTTCAGCACAAGGCCATGCCGCTGCAGCACTCCCATGCGTGAAGCAGGAGGATGAGCTCCAAAGCAAGAATGCATTATATCCACAAAAATAAAAGCATTTGACAGAGCACACAATTGTTGACCGGATCAAGCACAATTCATAATTGTGCGCTCTGCTTCCAAAGTAGTACATGTCCACAAGAGTAACAAATTTTATATCATTGGAAACACATCAGATTTTGTGTGCTCCAACAATATGTATTGCTACTGAACCATCAACAACTGCTACTACGTATATTCCATGGCCCTTTCACATCTACAATTTGGCCACAAAAAGACTATAGTTAGGCCGTAAAAGACTATGGTTAGCCCTATCCAAAATGCCACCTAACCAGCCTGTAGTACTAGAACTGAAGGTTATTATCGGCACACGTTGGAGCTGTTATGAGCTGAGTAAAATTGGTAATGAACTAATGACATTGTAATCTTCAGACTCCAGAATTACTTGTTTGTTGCTGCCATCATTCTCCAATTCAACTAGGGGCTGTGCAACATCATTTTTCTTTTGTTGCTGTCAATGAGAATTCAACAAATTAGCTTATATTTGAATGACAACAACCTGTATAAATGTGTAGGTTCCAATTTTATGGAAGATTTTGTTCCCCTTGCGTAACTTATGATCCAAGTTCTCTGTCTTGGATTTTTTTTTTTTTGACTAAACCTCCTTTTTCTTCAGCTTTGCAGCACTAAGGAAGTCATCACTTTGATGCACATTTGGATCAACATTTTCCTGGGCCTTTGTTATTTTTTTTTCACTCGTAGCACTACTAGATACATTGAGTTTATGCTCAAGCTGCGTGCAAAGGCAATCTAGTGTATTGTCTATAGCAAACAACACGTTCTTATATTAGGGAGGAGAGTTGGCGGCTTTATATGCCAGATTGAGAAATTCTAAAGACAAGAACTTGTGCAGAAGTTGAACTTCCAGTTTTGCCACTGCCGTTTCCAGATCAAGCAAAGTTCTTGCCCCTGGCATTTTCTTGTCAAATTCTACCCCAAAGAATCAATTACCACAAGTAATTAACAACACGCGATTGCATCTTTGCATTTCATATCAAGCAAAACAGTTACTGTAAACACCAAACAATAGATAGATCAAACAAAATTGAACGGGGAGGGGTTCTATTCTGTGTACCGGATGCGAGGCAGGGAGACAACTCTGGGAGGAAAGCAGGAAAGGGCAGTGAGGAAGAGGACCGGACGATGGCAGCCCGGCCTGGTGAAGCCGTGCCTGCGGAGGACGCACGTCGGCACAGCTCGCGGGAGACCTGCGCGGCGCTCCTCGACGACGGTGTCCCGCCGTCCGCCCCTCGTCTCCGGGACGGCGGCGGCGCTACTTGGTGGTGTCGCGGCGCCGTGCGCAGGTCTCCTCTCCAGCACAACAACAACAACAATGCTTGTTTCCTGCTTTTCATTTCAAGGCATGGTGGTAGAGAGCCGTTGTCACTTCCCATACGCACACGCACCACGCTCCTCATGCACAAGCGTTGAAGACTTCCGTATTTCTTCTCTTCTCTTCTCTTTCCCGGCATGGAATTTAAATTTAGCCGTTATACATATAGAAGACTTCCATATACACTCACTCGCCCCACGCGCTGTACATATAAAACGCAAAATCTTCCCAGGCACCCAGCATATCTTTGCAAGATCCTCGAAATCTCCCAGCAAATCTCCTCTTCCCCTCTCTGCAAAATCTTGCGGTAGATCATGTCGGCGAGCGCAAACACGGAAGCCGGCGCCAGCAGCAGCAGCCCGGGCAAGCGGTGCGCGGCGTGCAAGAACCAGCGCAGGAAGTGCGGCCAGGACTGCGTCCTCGCCCCCTACTTCCCGGCATCGGATCCCCAGAGATACGCCTGCGTGCAGAGGGTCTTCGGCGCCAGCAACGTCGCAAGAATGCTCCAGGTAGATAAATGGATCACGCACCGTCACTTCATCTTTTTCCTTGTCACTGGCTAAAACCTGGATACTTTAGTGTCCAGCATTAGCAAGCTAGTACTGAGTACATACATGTTTAAGCATAACAGCACAATTGTTCTTCTTTTAGCTAAACACGTTGTGAACCATCTTCCATTGGGATCGAGCATGAATGCTACTCCTAGTAGTACATGGAAGTAAATTAACAATTGCTGCGCTATTTGTTTTCTGTCGTACGTGTGTAGAACCTCCCTGTCCACGAGCGAGCCAGAGCAGCGGACACGATGGCGATGGAGGCTCGCCGGCGGGTGCAGGACCCGGTGTACGGCTGCGCCGGGATCGTGGGCCGCCTCCAGGGAGAGATCAGGGCGGCGCAGTGCGAGCTGGCCAGGACCCAGGCCCAGATCGCCGTGCACGCCGTGGCAGCTCGCGCGCGCCCGGCGCCGGCGGTGGGCGCGCAGGCGGCACAGCACGCGCCGGCACCTCTGCAGCAGCAAGACGACGACGACGACGACGCGTTCCAGGGATTGGATGCCCTGCTCCTCGATGATCACCGCTGGGATGCTTTAACTCGTTCGATTTGATGATGACACGACACGAGTCCGTCTGCTGCGCGCTGCTGGCTGATTTCTCCACTGGAATAAACCGCTACTATTCATCTCGAAAGAAAAGTGATCTAGTAGTACTTGGACAAAAAAAAATCACTTAATTTTAGCCTCATACATGTAGGTAATAGCAAGAAAGAAGTTATTATTACTGGTATTTTGTCTGCTTGGCGGCACTGTGTGCCCTTGTGTAATTTTGGATGTACTTAAATTATCTCTACATTTTGGCAGCCACTGAATGTGAGTTCTTCGGTACTGAAATGGCTTTTAACGTATTTATTTATTTATTTACTGTAGCGGAAGCTTTCCTCGCCACCCACATTTCATATGACAGAAGTTAAGCACAAATATTAAAAAAGCGGTGTTAGGAAGCTGAGCTAGCTCAGCTGATCGAGAATGTGGATGTATATCCGGCCAGACCTGGCACTTAAAGGGCTCTGTTTGGCAGGATTTACTATTAATTTGTTGTGAGATAAAAGTATTATTTTATGACTGATTCGTATGGATTAAAGTCGACTTACAGCTTAAGCCAACAGAGTCTAGATTTAAGTAAATATCTGTCAAAGCAAATTTAGATATCAAATTGTTTTTCTTATATAATATAAAATGCCTCCTAATTTCTCCTTGCTGTATACTAGGAAATTGGGTAGCGTATTTGCGCGTAGATAATGTGAGTATGGTATGTACGGATTCTGTAGAAGATCAATTCAGCAATTGCTTAGCCGTTTAGGGACGGATTCAGATTCAGTTTTGTTGTTGTCTGCCTAGACCAGGGAGGGGGAACGCGACCCGCACGTGCACGACGTCCGTCAGATCAAAACTCGACGCATCTGATTAACCCTGTCGAGAAATACGGGAGACCAGAGCAAAGAAGGAAGGGAACCGCAGTAGCCACCGACCGCCGGCAACCTGACGCTGGCGGCGGCGGCGGCGGCGGCGGAATACGCTCGTTGCGGCTGCGACGAATCCAGGCATCACTGGGGCCCTTAGTCAAGCAGAGATGATTCACTGATTCCCCTCCCCCGCCGGCCGCCGCCAATTCGATTGGGCTCGCGCCTCGCGGTGTCCGCTCTCCCAACCGGCACCAAGCCAGCCAATGGCGCCCGAGGAGGCGCAGCGGTCACTGCCCGCCGGCGAGGCCTGATGCCTAAACAGACAGCTGGCTAGGCTCCGAACTGCTCCTCATCCGATCCCCATCTATCCAGCCAGGTACGCTCCGACGATGGATTCGTTGCAAAATTTCTCCAAAAGCCAGTCAAAATCAAATGATTTGCTACAAACCCTCGTCATGCTCCCTGCTCGCCATTGCTATTCTACGGTGCCTTATATATATATATATATATATATATATATATATATATATATATATATAGTTATACATCACATCAACACACATCACGCCAGGCTAAACACGCCATTATTTTACACTGGCTGCTATCAGCCGGCCTGCATGGCCAGGCGCTTGCGGTCTTCAGGGCTAGGCAGTTGCCGTGGTTGGGCCGGCTGACACGCTCTGGAGGTAACGCTCAACGACGTCGAGGCCGCAGAGCTCCTTGACGACGGGCATCGTCGCTGGCACGTCCATCTGGAACGTGACGGCGGAGTTCGCGGGCCCGGTGCAGACAGAGAACTCCTTCCTGGCGGCCCTGATGGCCTCCCTCATCGCGCAGTGCACTGAGGCCGCGAGAAGAAGCGGTGGCTCGCCTGATGCTGCAGAGATCAAATCCAGAGTATGTAAGGGGCGCCCTGTTGGTGAGCTCAAGTTGCAGTATTTTGCCAGTTCTCAGGAGGTTCGGAAAAGTCTGCAAGAACCTAGGATGTCCGAAGTTATGGGACATTGTGAGAACAGGTTCACCTTTGGATGAAAGGACACGCTTCTTGTCGGGGGCGCTGTTGATCAGCTCGACGTTGAACTGCTTTGGGATGGTGTCGACCGTGGGGACCTTGTACGTCCATGTGCCGTCATGGATGACCATGCCGTCGGCGTTCGTCTTGTACTCCTCGTCTGTGAAGAAGCCCACTCCTTGGATGAATGCGCCTTCCACCTGAGTGAAACAATAACAGTGTTCAGAGCAGCGTATTTCCATGGCATCGGTCTACAACATCAGGTTAAACTAACCTGGCCCAGGTCTACCGCCGGGTTCAGACTCTGCCCGCAGTCGTGAACGAGGTCGCTCCGTAGGATCGTGGTTGCTCCTGTCAGTACATCAACTTCCACCTGTGATGAAATTTTCAATCATGTCTCAGTTCAAGAAGAACTAGAGCTGAAACTGCAGCCTCCAACAATTTGGCTTGTTAATTTCATTTACAGTGTTATTATAGCAATCTGGATCAGGAGTACCTCACTAATGCCAGCTCCATAGTTCAAGTAACTCCTGGAAGTTGGATCAGGGTTCCAGTATGCATGCGCTGATAAGTTCACACTTGCCATACTTGCCTGCAAATGATGAACAAATGGCACAAACAATTGGAATTGTAAAATGATGAGTTCCTCACACTTATTTGCTACCACTACTGATTGCAGTAAATTGATGATGGAAATGAGGGAGGCAAAATATTGGAATAACTGCATGTGATTCTTGGTATCTGTTTCAATCAGGTTAATTGGTATGTGACAACAGATAAAGTCATAACATAAGGGTATTTTCACCTGAGCAATCAAGGCACTCCATTCCACCGTGCCACCCTTAGCCTCCAAACTCTCCTTTACAGTCTTTAGCCTTTCAACAAGTATAAGGCACGATTGCCGAACTGCTTCGCAACTATTTTCAGAAGTGGTGCTCCCACCGGTGAACCCTCCCTGGACCATGCTCAATGAGTCGACCTGGATAACCCGCACCTTGTCAAGGAGGCATTCCCCGCCATCAGCACACAGCTGTCCCAGCCCGAATGCTGTCATCTGCTTCACTTTCGTCCACAGGCCCTGGCCTATCTCAACCCCTCCAACCTCAACAGCAATTGAACCATCATTCATGATAGACACCTTGCCTGGAGCAGCCCGAAGCCGCACCTCATATGTGATAGGTACACAAGAAATGCCACGTTTCTTCCACTTGTTGCTGTTATTGAAGTGCTCAACCATTGTAGCTCTGTGCTGATAGTCTGGAGACGAGGCCAGCTTATCAAACATGGTGACCAGGGTGTATGTGGAAGCTTCACCCGCACTTTCTCCATAGAACACTGCAAGGCTCTTGAAGTCATGAAGGTTCTTCCTCCTAATGGTGTTAGTATCAACTGAGAGCGCTGATGCAACATGCTCAATTATGGCTTCTGCAATAAATGATCCCTGCACATCTCCAGGAGCCCTCATCGCTGACTTTGATGAGACATTCGTCTTGCAGACCTTGATGTCAAATGCAAGAGCCCCCCAGTTGTACTTTTTGAAACTGCCTATGATATTAGTTGGCAATACTGCACTCAGATCCGGTGCTATTCCAGCATTGAGACCAAGGTCCAGGTGTAGGGCTGTGATCTTGCCATCTGATTTGAACCCAACAGAGTACTTTGCCTTCATAGGGTGTCGCCCGCCTGCTATTATCATGTCCGTCTTGCGATCAAGGTACATCTTAACAGGACACTGTAGCTTGAATGCGGCAATGGCACATGCACATGCAATCTGACAAGGAGGAAGTTACTGGTTATCTTTTTAACACATTTGCATCTCAAACAGTCTTATGTTCAGATCTACTTAATTGTACGATGTTTAGCAAAGATCTATTTAATCAGGACTTACATGTATTGCTTTCATTGCCTTTCCACCAAAGCCTCCGCCGACTCTTCTGGTGATCACACGGACATTGTGAAACGGAATGCCAAGGCACCTTGCAACTAAATCTTGTGTGATCTCAACAAATTGCGTCGAGGAGTAGATGGTTATGCAGTTGTCTTCATCAGGAATAGCTAGTGCTACTTGTGTCTCCATGTAAAAATAGTACTGGGATTCAAGCTTTACCTGTGGAAACAAAAAATACTTAGTGTGGGTGTTGCCCTTGCTGGACACTTTTAGGTCTCAGGGTATGCCCCCTTTTGGCCTTTGGAATAAAAGGAAGTACAAGTACTATGTACCTCTGCTGACAAAGTGTGATCAGCCTCAGAAACCCCTTGATTGTAATCACCAACTGGCTCAGGAGATAAAAATGTGGGAATCTGGAAGTAGCTGCTCTGTTGGATGGCATCTTCTATAGTCAGAATTGGTGGCTTCAAATTCTCTGTGCTATACTCAACAACAGCTTGCTTTGCAGCCATATAAGCATACCTCTGTGTTTCAGCAATCTGAGTGATCGAAAAGCAACATGGCGTGGTAAGCTTGCTAGAATTTTGAAGATTCTGGGTATACACTAACTTATTACTGGTTCATTTAATCTTATAGAGGTCAGTTTAAGAAACCTTACCACGACACCAATATTTTGACCAGCAAATTCGACAACTTGATCTGCAAAAAGTGCTTCTTCTCCCAACATCGGGTAACCAGATCCAATATTTTGTCCACCTTTGGGAATATCCTTTGTGGTGATGACTGTGATGACCTTCTGTGAAGCCAAAGATGATTTGAAGTTGATGCCCTTCACATGAGCATGAGGGCGTGTGCTGTAGATAAACGCTCCATACAAGCAACCCTTGGGAACAGGGATATCATCGACGTACACAGCCTCCCCTGTGTAAGAAACATAAATATGGTTCAGTGCATACAGTAACCAATCATGTCAGAGAAAATATGCATATGGATGTAGCTTATCAGATGGTTCAGCACTGACAAAACCATTGTACTAAAAATGAACAGAAGGATCACTATATTTTGCAGAATATGCTGAAGAAAGGTTATAAACTGAAGCTCAAGCTATTGAAATCAAATTTATGGCAAGGCTGTACATTGGGAAAAAAAATATACCAGAAGCTTGGAGCTCTGCCCCGACTTTCTTGATCGGCTTGCCAACTGGCTTGTATTCATCACTGAAAATCATTTGTTGTCTTGAGTGTATTGGCAAATAATTTCTGTCAACCTTAGGATGCTCCTTCCTTGAGTACCCACTGCTATTATCTGTAGTTCCATTAGTATATGATGATCCATTGATAATGTTAACCTTTGCTGGTTCATTCATGCTGTTGGTTAAGGAAGATAAGAAGGTGAACAAGAAACTGACAGCCAAGCTGATCCTATACTCACGATGTGTTGTGCCTTCTGATGGTGAAACAGTCTCTTTAAGCAACTGAACTGCTTTAAGTATAACAGAAGAGCTCACTGATTTACCCTTTAGAAAATCCTCTACCTTGCTAGCTCTGGTGGCATGATCAGCTCCATAAGCACCAAACGCCAAGCATATATCCTCCATGATATTCTCCCCTGAAGCTGCATCAGTTGAAGTCCTTGCCAAGAAAGCGGAATTGACATATGAAACGGCATTGCCAAATGGCCGAGGCGCTGCTCGGAATGTCTCAAAGGTGATGCCATCTGAATCCCAATTCGGGATGAATATGCTCATCAGCAGGGTCCTAGAATCACATGGAGACTGTTGCAAGAACTCCTCCAAAGTAAGACACAACCTTTTGGAAGCCGCCTGGATTGTGACTGTTGTACCTGCAGCTAGTAGTAGAGTTGCTATGTCTGATTCGAATGACAACCTCTGAGCCATGATTATGTTGCCACCTATGGTTGCTGTGTTCCGAACAAATGGTGAAGCCACTTTGCTTAGGTGATCGGCAATTTTTCTAAAGACCAGATTTCCATCTGACAACAACTCAATGGCTTTAGAGATGGACACAACTGATCCAAGTTCAATTCCCTTACTGCTGCTGTTGATGACTGATAGCTCTGGGATTCCTTTGATGTCAATGTACTTGTCATATAGGTCCTGATCCTTGTACACTCCTGACCCAGTGTTTGAAGCCACAATCTTCACAGAATTTTCATCAAACCAGTTGGAATCAAACAACCTGTGGAGCTCTTCAATGCTCTTAGGATGGTACCAACCGTCATTGGAGACTGCCACTGCAACACGATTTGCATTCTCCCTGGAGGACTTGATCTCAGACTTGAGGAACTCCGGGAAGGTGCAGACTGCGCCACTATTGTAGCCAGGTAGTTTGCTGACAGTAGCAGGTTCATTGCCCTTCCTCCAGAAGCAGTTGAGACCCAGATCCTCAAGGTCCACGTCTGCCGCAAAGCTCTTGCAGGCGTCGACAATGGGCCTGTATCCAGTGCACCGGCACAGGTTGCCTGACACGGCCTTTTCAGCCTCCGAGGTGGTGAGCTTGGAGAAGCCCGTGGGTGGGGTAGGACGGCTGGACACCTTGTCGGCCTTGACCAGCGCGGAGAAGATTGACATACAGATGCCCGGCGTGCAGAAGCCGCACTGGGAGGCATGGAAGCCCGAGAGACGCTGCTGCACTGCGTGGTAACCATCCTTGGTGTTGCCAATGCCCTCGCTCGTGGTCACCGAGCAGCGATCAATGCTACGGAGCAGTGTCAGGCAGGAGCTCGCTGAGAACTCGGTCACCTCGTCAGTGGTCGGGTTGTACTTGGAGATGAGGACCACACAGGCACCGCAACCACCTGCCGCATTAGGAAATTGTGAACAGACAACAGGTCACTCCCTCAGTCTCAAAAATAACTGCACATTTGTTATCAACATTTGGACAGGTTTCTTCATTCTTTTCTGAATTCCGATGCTATATGGGCTCCTTCTAGGTGGGGCATCGAGGCACAGGTTAGATGAAAATGAAACTAGTAGCAACTGAGATTGGAGAATTTGTACTAGTTTTGCTTTGCGTTTTTGTCATCAACCTGGTTAGGTTACGATCAACACATGTATGTCCTCCTTGTTTTGTTATGAATCTGACAGGGCTTTGCTTGTTATATCCACCAAGATCATTCTGGTCTATATGGAAGGAAATCTTTCTTTCTTTTTTTTTGGACTCAATGTACTCCCTCCGTTCATAAATGATAGTCATATTAGACTAGTCAAAAAGTCAAACTTTATAAATTTTGACCAACAATTAATCAAATTGTATAAAAGTTTAGAGTATAAAACTTACATCAATAGATTCGTGTTAAAAGTGTCTCTAAGATGCTATTGAGTTTTTAGCCACCAACTTTATATTATAAGAGAAATTAATGGTCAAAGTATATTTTGTATGACTTTTTGACTAGTCTAATACGACTATCATTTCTGAACGGAGGGAGTATATCGAAGCAAATCGCTCTGTAAGGTTGGCCCATTTCAAGAACTAGGAGTTATATGTGTGACAAATGGACGGTGTGAGCAAGGTCTGTTTAGATCTTCTAAGAAAACTGAGGATGATGTGAAAAAAAGGGAAAAAAAAATGTTGCCATCTAACCAAAACCTAATGTTTGGAGATTTTTACTGTGCAAAGGTAATAATTGCTACAAAATGAGATATAAACACCTCCTTTTTTTTGTTCAGAATGTAGATTATATATTTACTAGAATTCAGATTCGAATGAGATCCAAGTAGATCAATCACTAATATGGTATGCGAAGTCGGCCTAAAGGGCTTGGAGAGGACAACTCATCTTTCTTCTCATCATACAATAAGATACGTACAGTTTTGTGAAGGAATCTTTGAATTGAATTGAATCGTATAAATGAACCTGGAGCTACAAGTAGAAATTCTCTTAGTGTGTCGTGAATATGGTACTCCCTCCGTCCCTAAATGTCTGTGTTTAGAAATTCGTGTTTCTCTCACAGACACGCTTTCCGGACGACATATATTAAGGGACGGAGGGAGTATGTGCTAACATATAATAACGCTTCATACTTTTTTTCTGAAAGCAGACCAGGGACGATTTTTTTCAAGTGCGGCTATGATAACTAGGTTGACATGCGCGCTATGCTGGCCGTCTGCTCTTGATTTTGTAACTTTCCTTTGTTTTTAAACTCTTTTCACCCTCTCTCTACCACATCAACCATCACATCAATGTTTGGACGCATATATGGAGTATTAAATATAGGTAAAAAAATAACTAATTGTAATTGTAGTATGTACATTTCGAGACGAATCTTTTAAGCCTAGTTAGTTCATGTTTGAACAAAGTTTGTCAAATAACAACGAAAGTGCTATAAGAATTTTTAACGGACAAGGTGTGCATGTCTGTTAGCATTAACGGACAACTTTTTCTTCTGGCTGGTAACGTCTGGGAGTCCATTAGACGCGGATGGCCATAACTGAGGAAGAAAGAATGGAAGTGGAACCAGTGGAGAAGACAGCTTGCCCCGGACGAAGAAAGCGAGAAAATGGCGAACGGCAGCGTATGGAGCACGCGAGCTCTATAAAAAGCTGCGGCATCACACTCTGAAGGCTTTTTTTGAGAGTTTTCTCTAGTGGAGCCAATTCAGGCAAAGTCCAAATACGGAGCTCACGAAACTATCCATTGTAAAAAAAAAAAAAAGGCTCAGGGACGGTAGAGGTGGCCTCTACGCTACGAGCAGCGATCCTCCCACAGGTGAAGTCTTTTATTATTATGAGATGGGTTTGTGAGTTTTTTTTTGATAAAAAATGATTCCCTCGTTTTATTGTGTAGCTTTTTTTCGTACTGTTTTGTTTTCATTTCATAAGCTTTAGTTAAACGTTATTAAAGGTTCTAGCGACGCGGCTGGATGTGAGCCGCTGGGCGGCACTTTAAACAAGTCCTTTGTTCGTCCAATAAACAGGTGAAACGTTTTGTGCAAGAAAAAAAACACATCTACTGTACTAGTACGCTTGATGAAAAAAGGTAGCGCTACGTGTGCCATTTTTTTTTTTTTTTTTTTTTTTGCCGTCGGTCAAAATTAAATATCTCCTCCGCCTTTGAGGTGCTATTGTTGACATGTCGGTCAGATGGTGACGTGGTGAGAGGAGCAAGGAAACTGAACTAGACACCGGAGCTGTAACCGATGAAACCGACGAGGGAAACTTGATTGAAACGAACGAGACAACGAAGCGAGCTAGGGCGGCGCAAAGCGAAGCATGGATGCTGATGATCTGCATGATCTGTGACAAGGGGCCAGGGCCCAGGGGCGAACTGGGCTTGAAAAGAGAATAGAAAGTAGAGAAAGACGTGCTACTCATCCGTTCTATACAAGCACAACATACTCGCTAACGTGGGTTGAATATAGATACGTGAATATCAGTTTATACCAGTTTATTTTTAGCAAACTAATGGTACTGTATCTAATATAGATACGTGGATACGCGCGTACTCGTACCTTCGCCGCAGCCGAGCTTTGGGCCCCTGACGGGCGTCTGCGTGCGCAGGAACTCCAGCAGCGTCGTCGACGGATCCACGCCGGCGACCTCGTACCGCTTGCCGTTCACGGCCACCACCACCGTCGCCGCCGCCACCGCCGCCTTCCCCATCTCCGTCCGCCTCCACCTAGTCGTAGTGCACGACGACGGTCGACGGAGCTGCTGTGCTCTGCCTCTGCTCTCCTCATGGCTGTGTTTTTTTTTTATTTCTATATATAGCACGGGACTGGGAGCCTCCGAGACCGAGAGGCGCCGCTGGTGATGCACGCGCTGACGCCGCCGGCCGGCGAGACCGAGAGCGAGAGCGAAATAATGACGCTCTGCACGCGTCCGCGACCAATGGGAATCCAGTATCCAGCGCAGTGACAGTAGTTTCTTTTTCTTTTTCCTCTTCCCCGAAAGAAAGAACGGCGAAAGTGATTTCAATCAGAGGACCCTGAAGGTATCAGCAGCAGACCAGCCATGCACGGGTCTGTTTGGTTGTCCTTGCGATGCTGGCTTGACGTGTTTGGTTGTTTGAACATGAGCTATTATTACCGGAGCCTAATGCCTAACCCAGCGCGTGCAGCCAGTCCCTCTCAGCCTAGCTTGCGGGAAACGGATTCTAAATCCGTTTTTAGCTGGCCTGGCTGTGCAGAGCCAAAAACGAGTTTTTTTTTAAGTGAGCCAAAAACGAGCTTGAGCATTTCCAGTAGTTTAGAAAAAATGACTTGTTATCCTTGTTTTATTGGAAAAAGAAGAAAAAAACGTTCTCCAACAGATTGGTATATGACTTGCTAAATTTTTCCAAGTTGGAATCGGAGACTATCTACTTGCTATATTTACCAAGTCAGCTTCACTTGCTATCCAGCGTTTCTATGTTATTTTTCCATTTTTACTAAGTTGGAATACTTTTCTATATTATTTTTACTAAACTATTGGAGATACATGAAAAATTACTTGCTAAAAGTTTTAGTAAGTTGCTAAATGACAACTTTTCTCAAGTTAATTTTTCCAAAACAATTGAAGATGTTGGTGAGAAGAGAACCAAACAGGCCGGCAAAGACGACCTGAACGTGCGCGCGTCCGTTAGATCAAAGCCAACACTCGTGATTGACCGGATCCCTCTCAAAACCACGACAGATCGACCGCGCGCGCTGGCAAATCGAAACAGTCTGGCCATCGCCGACGGCGTCGATCGCCTACCCTCAAGGCTTGTTTGGATGCTACTAATTCTATAAACCTGTAAATATAAACCATTGGAATGCACGCAAAATTTTACACCTCTATAAATGGCTATTTGGGTAATCGATGGGGCTGAACTTGCAGCAGCTCAAGCATTTGATAGAATCTGTAGGTGAGATTAGACGAGATCGTCGTCATAGTTTCAGGCCTGAATCGAACAAGGACCATACTAGTTGAGGCCAGCCCTAGTTTAAGGCCTGAATCTGTAGGTGAGATTGCACGCAAGCAGCAGAGCAGGTGCGGCCAGCCCTAATCCGTGCGATGGCGCGCGAGCGGCGGGACGGCACGGCCGGCGGCCCCGATATCTGTCCGGAAAAAAAAAAATCTACATCTGGCGACTTTAATTTTCCGCCCGGAACAGTGCAAACCGGCCGTATTATTTTTCTTAGATACTAGCTATCCAAAAAGCATTTTAAAATTACATATAGAAAACTTAAACTTGTAGAGTATTTAATCTAATACCTGTCTTCCAAAACACACCATTAATACACAAGATAAGGAAGGTATGCGCATGCACCTACGAACGAAGAAGATTCATTACAGAATTTCTTCAGAAACCAGTCAAAATCACAAGATTTCCAACATACTACACACTCATCCTGCCCAACACGCACGGGCTGGACGAGCTTGGCAACGTGGTGGCATTGGCATGCAGTGCCGCAGTGGGCGGCCCGCGGCCGGCTGCTGCCTGATTGCATGCCTTCTAGTCTTCTGGGCCTATGCTTTCGCTGTGGTTGGGCCGGAAGCGGACACGCTCTCCAGGTACCTCTCCACGACGTCCAGGCCGCAGAGCTCCTTGACGACGGGCATCGTCGCCGGCACGTCCATCTGGAAGTACGTGCCGGCGGAGTTCGCGGGGCCGGTGCACACCGAGAACTCCTTCCTGGCGGCCCTGATGGCCTCCCTCATGGCGCAGTGCACCGAGCACGCAAGAACCAGCGGGGGCTCGCCCGACGCTGCAAGCAAAAAAAAAAAAAAAAGGTTCAATCCACAGCACGCCATGTCAGCAGCAGCCATTGCTGGCGCTTTCATTTGCCAAGAAAGCTGAGAAAAGAGGCGCTCACCTTTCGAAGACAGGACGCGCTTCTGATCAGGGGCGCTGTTGAACATCTCCACGTTGAACTGCTTGGGGATGGTGTCCACCGTGGGGATCTTGTATGTCCACGTGCCATCGTGGATGACCAAGCCGTCTGAGTTCGTCGCGTACTCCTCGTTGGTGAAGAAGCCCACGCCTTGGACGAACGAGCCTTCGATCTACACGGATTGTCAAAAGTGTTCAGATCAGCAGCACGTCTTCGTTGATGCAATGGTCTGCAGAAACAGTTTTTTTCCTCCTTCGGAGGTAACCTACCTGGCCCAAGTCGACGGCGGGGTTCAGGCTCTGCCCACAGTCGTACACCAGGTCACTCCGTAGAATTGTGGTTGCTCCTGTCAGGACATCAACTTCCACCTGTGATGTTCATGTGCAGAGCTCCAGTCACATACATGTCAGCACAGCAGCTTTGAGAAGAACTGAAGCTGCGGCCTCCAACAATTTGGCTTGGTACATGCATTTGCACTGCCAGCATAGTACAACAGTAATTTGGGAAAGGGGTACCTCACTGATGGCAGCTCCATAATTCAAGTAGCTAGTGAAAGTTGCATCAGGAGTCCAGTAGGCCTGTGCTGACAAACATGGTTAAGAGTGATTTTCATGAAAAACTATTGTAAATGTCAAAACAAAATACGCAAGGATGGATATTATTTGATAGTTCAACACTAACCAAACTATTGTGGCAAAATAAATAAATGGATCATTTGATTGTAATTTTGTGGTATGAGGATGAAATACTTTACAACAAACATATTGGGAAGTTCAAGCCGTAGAAATCAAATGTAAGTTGATAGATCAATTGCATATTGGAATAAACGCCTTTTGGAGGATCCATCAAATGGTACATCAGACACCAAAAATTGGTAGGTATCTTTTGATAGAAGTCTTTTGGAATAAGGGTGTACTATACCAGAAGCTTGTAGCTCTACCCCGTCTTTCTTGATTGGCTTGCCAACTGGTTTGTATTGGTCGTCAGTGAAAACCATTTCTTGTCTTGAACGTATTGGCAGATCATTGATGTCAACCTTACCTTGATCCTCAAATGAGTACTTAGAGCTGCCATTTGTATATGGCCCATTAGGAGTATCAGCCTTCACTAGGGGAGACAAGAAGGTGAACAAGAAACTGACAGCCAAACTGATCCTGTATTCAGGATGTGTTGTCCCTTCTGATGGTGAAATAGACTCTTTAAGCAACTGGACGACTTCAAGTATAACAAACGAGCTCACTGCTTTGCCCTTTAGAAAATCCTCAGCCTTCCTGGCTCTGATGGCATGATCAGTCCCATAAGCGCCGAACGCTAAGCATATATCCTCAATGAGATGGCCTCCTGATGCTGCATTCTCTGAAGTCTTTGCTAAGAAAGCAGAATTGACATATGAAACAGCATTGCCAATGGGCGAGGTGCTGCTCGGAATGTCTCAAAGATGATGCCATCTCCATCTGAACCCCAATCTGGGATGAATATGCTTATCAGCAGAGTTCTAGAATCACAAGGAGGCTGCTCCAGGAACTCTTCGAAAGTGAGGCATAGCCTTTTGGAAGCCACCTGGATGGTGACTGTCGAACCTGTAGCTAGTAGCACCGTTGATATGTCCGACGCAAATGGCAACCTCTGTGCCATGATTATGTTTCCCCCTATGGTTGCAGTGTTCCGAATGAATGGTGAAGCTACTTTGTTCAGGTAATCTGCAATCTTTCTGAAGAGCCGGTTTCCATCTGACAACACCTCAATGGCTTTAGATATGGACACAACCGCTCCAAGCTCAACCCCCTTGCTGCTTCTGTTGATGACTGAAAGCTCTGGGATCCCTTTGATGTCAATGTATTTTTCATATAGGTCTTGATCCTTGTACACTCCAGACCCAGTGTTTGAAGCCACGATCTTCACAGAATTTTCATCATACCAATTGGAATCAAAGAGATTGTAAAACTCTTGGATGCTCTTAGGATGGTACCAGCCATTATTGGAGTCGGCAACCAGAGCACCATTTGCCTGCTCTAAAGAAGACTTGAGCTCTGATTTGAGGAACTCGGGGAAGGTGCAGACGCTACCTCTGTTGTAGCCAGGTAGTTTGCTGACATCTGCATGTTCATGGTCTCTCTTCCAGAAACAGTTGAGGCCCAGGTCCTCGAGGTCGACATCAGCCGCGAAGCTCTTGCAGGCGTCAACGATGGGCCTATATCCAGTGCATCGGCACAGGTTGCCCGAGACAGCTCTCTCGGCCTCGGAGGCGGTCAGCTTGGAGAAGCCTGCAGGAGGGTCGGGGCGGCCAACCTCCTTGTCGGCCTTGACGAGAGCAGAGAAGATGGACATGCACATGCCGGGCGTGCAGAAGCCACACTGAGAGGCGTGGAAGCCAGCCAGGCGCTGCTGCACTGGGTGGTAGCCATCCTTAGTGTTGCCGATGCCCTCGCTGGTGGTCACCGAGCAACGGTCCACGCTCTGGAGCAGCGTCAGGCAGGAGCTCGCCGAGTACTCGGTTACCTCGTTAGTGAGCGGGTCATACCTGGATACAAGGACCACACATGCACCACAGCCACCTGCCACAGTATTGTTAAAATAACCTGACCAACAATAAAATAATCTATGTGGTATTGAATAGACATCTAAATTCGAGTTGCATTCAAGTATAAGACAATGTGAATATGGATGGCTAAACCTATTACTTTCAAGATTTAGTTTTACACTTATTGTCGGGGGAACGCCAGAGGGGTACCCCCATCAAACGCTAATTTAACAGGCTGAACCTAGAACACCAATTAATAAAGGGCCAAACCTTTCCAACTCACCTCCGAGGCCCACAACGACGGTCCATCACGAGGAAACCAAGGCCCGACAAAGGTCTCTCAAACCACCTCGCGGAAGCTGTACCTCGAGTCCTGACCCGGAGGATTCAAGTCCACCTCAGCCGCACACCACCCCTCGAGGCCCCCGCCCGAGGGGCCTCGAGCCTGACTCATCTGGCAGCCCCTCGAAGGCGCTCCGCGTCCCTCGAGCGACGCCAGACATCGGGTGCTGACCCCACCGTGCGCATTTAATGCGCTCACCTACCCCGGTCACATCCGCCAGTACGTGGCATGCACTGCGGTAGCCAGGGAGAGGTCAATACGCCTTTTCACCGTCAGCATAGGTAAAAAGGCATGAGTACAACACTGTTTCACCCACTCCTAGTACGAAGCTACGCTCCCGTCACATCCCGGGGCTCGAGCTCCTGCTGCACGGCCGAGTTTCCCGGAACACGCCTGTACCTGCAAGGGCTCGAGCCCTCTAAGGTCGTCGCCTCGAGGCCGGACCAGTGCCCCTCGAGCCCTTGTTGCAATCGTATGACTGGTTGGCAGGTACCCCGAGACCCGGCGAAGCCAGGCCACGCCCGGTACGGATCATGATGGGCAACGTACGACTCCCACGACGCCACATCTCCGTGTCCGCGCCCGGGATGGGAGCCATGCTTCAAGGACAACTCAGCAACGCATTCCACGTCGACTACAGCGTCTCCGACAAGACAAAGTTCTAACTCCTCACCGTATTGGACGTCGTACGTACCGGCTCCAATAACGCCATTATGTAACTCCGGCCACCCCTTGCTCTATAAAAGGGGACGCCGGGGCCCTTTACGCACAGGTTACACTACGCATACGCGTAACACCCGAGCCTACATACGCGCACACACACGAGTTTGGACCCCGGTCCTTGCTCACCTAGCTTGTATTCGCCCCTGTACGAGTACTTCGGTGCAAGTAATACAAGAATCCCCCGCTGGACGTAGGGCCTTCTTTGCCCGAACCAGGATAAATCTTGTGTGATCTTGCATCACCATCCAGGGAGAGAGCACGCGATCATATTACTCGTTGGTGTCATACCCCGGGCAGAAACACCGACACTTATATTCACATACTTTATCATCGAAGTACACTGTGATCAATTAATTATGTGTAACTCACTTCTATTTACATTCCATGTTGCAAAACTACCTTTTTTTATATTCTGTATGAGTATGATAAAACAACACATTTTCACACTTTTATTTAAGCCATAAAAATGGGCACAAATGTTTCATTTTGTGGGAGAGATAGGTGATGATTATATTAAAAGAGGTGTAACACACATTTTCAACCTCCAACTCGCATAGGAGTATGAAATTAGACATCAAAGTCCAACTACTAAACTACATAAGTTAAACCCCTGCCTCCTCCTCTGACAAAACAAATTGGGCCCTGTTTGGGACATCACGCTTCGATTCGAAGGTCGTTTCCTTCAAAAGCTAGCTTGCGAAGCGAAGGAAAGGAAGTCAAAGCGTACCGTTTGGGAGGAGGTGGGGCGGAGGGCGAGGAGGGGGACGACTGCCGGCGTGGAACTAGGAGCCTGGCAGACGAGCCCCGGGAACTCGCCTGTGTCGCAGAGAGTAGGAGAGCGCCGAGAGGAGTCAGCGGCCGCGCGTGGAGAGGAGCCCGGTGGCTACAAAGAAGCGCGGAGTCGGCATGGATTCGGAGGACCAGCACAGGAGAAGCTTAGCGGGGGCGCGCGGGAAGGAAGATCCTGGCGGCGGCATTCGGACTCGGAGAGGGGGGCACTCAGCAGCGGAGCGAATCAATAAGGAGAACGGGGCGGCGGACGACGGCGGCGGGATCAGAGGAGGTCAGGTGGGCGTCGCAGCATTTTAAAGCCTAAGGATGCTGACGTGGAAAGCGGTGTCGTGCTGGATAACCTGATGAAACATGGGCGGAATGGAGTTGCTCCAGTTCCAGTTGGTTCGCACCTCGCGGAACGGAGGTGTCAAACTCTCTTTGAGAATAAAATGGTCTAAAATTATTTTTAGAATTGTTTGGGATTCTTCAATAGATTGTTTCTTTTTTGTCTTCTCAAATATTAAATACGGAGTATGTCCTAAATTATAAGACATTTTAGCTTTTCTAGATACTAGATACTATATATCTAGATACAGTGTATATATACGTGCATAACAAATGCAACATATTTAGAAAAGACAAAATATCTTGTAATTTCGAATGGAGGGAGCACATGGTACCTATATTTTATAGTGTATATTTTATCTCTTCTTCCCCTCTTAGCGTAACTACAAGTCTGCAACATCGTCTCTAGCCTCTTCTAGAGTTCCTATCACCGTTGTTGCTCAGCACTCACCTCCCGACATCGTTCTCTTCCTCGCAGTGATGGATACAGAACAAAATCAAATTAGGGGCTGGTCTCTTCTTCTTCCTCTATTTCTCTATTTTTCTTCTTTTCTCCGCCTATTTTTCTCCCCATCCTTCATATTTTTCAATTCATAAAAACGAACTGCTTCTCACTAACCTTCTTCGAATTTGAGTCTGAGGCGTCCGCACTCACCCTCGTTGAGACGTCGAGAGACAGGCAAAGACAACATCAGACGCCTCCTCAACACCCCTGATGTCCCTATCGTGTGTATGGGCGCGCACCTTGGACCTGTCCGCAACATGTGTATTTCATGTCTCCTTTTACACACGAGTACGCTCTTTCGGCATATGATTGAGGACCTCTCCGATAAGAATATCTAGGACCTCCTTCTTGTCAACCGCCCATACCCACTCGACATGCTACTCCATTGTTACCTCAATTAAAGGAATTTTTTCAAGACAAATATTGCGCATCAGGGAACATATGTTTTTTGCCCCTTCCAGGGATGACCTTCTGCACGTTTGAGGGTGCACTACAGGAGAGCATGTGCCCTTAAGGTACTTTCTCTTGCGCATTTGTATATGTTTCCTGACCTTTGCAAGCTCAACCTCGCTCTTCCATAGTATTTTGTTCTACATAATGAAGAATTTGAGCGCCTCTACCTAATCTACCCTACTAAAGCACTATCTTTATCTTTGCTTGGTGTACCAAAAAAATCTCCCCCGCTGAGATGGCCTAACTAAAGACACACACAAAAGTGTACCCAGAAATTGAACTATATAATAATGGATCATCCAGATTTATTGCGTAACATTCTCTCTCCTTACTCACTCACATCCAACGGACTAGATTAGATGTATGGTATAAATGCTGCTCCTTCACACAAGGAAACAAATACCAAATGATCCACACAAGGGAACAAATACCAAATGAGATCATGAGAGAAAAAATATTACCGGAAAAACACACACGCCAAGCGCTAGAACGTGAGAAAAAATATTACCGGAAAAAATCAAGTGCTAATCATGTCCGCTCCTTGAAAAAATTATGTTCGCTTCACGTCTATTTTCCCATTCCATGCCGATCAGATATTAAAAAAAACGACACGACGAAAAAAAAAACACCGCGTTCCTAGCCAAGCATTATGGCAGATTCCTTGTATGTATGTAGTGTGTTGCGAACTGCCGCCGTCCAGCAAAATTGCGAGGCTGCTGTCAAGGCCACCGTCCAACAAAATTGCGAAAGCCATCGTTCGGGAAAAAATTGTGAGATCACCGTCCAAAGCAAAAAAAATTGTGAGGCTGTCGTCCCCTATCCCAGCCTTGAGGCCGACAAATTGTCTTGAGCGTGGTCAGGCGACGCTCATGAGGACAGCGTCCGCGACGCAGTCGAGGTCAGCCAATCACCACCGTCCGCGCAGATCATGCTGGCCAATCACCGTGCGCGATCCCATGTCGCGTTTACGAGGACGTTGTTCGTGATCCCAGCTGCAAGGCCGCCGTTAGCGATCTGAGACTGTCGTCCGACTCTACGCACGAAGGCGACGCCACCCAATCACCATCCACGATCTGAGGTTATCGTCTGACTCCATGAACGCAGGTGAAACTCATGCACGTGATTCTGCCATCCGTCTAAATGAACTTTGCTGCCGTCCGCGTATATAAACGCACGAGCGGAAAAAAACACTCGGCACCACGTACGCGAGCTCACTGTCTGTGCAGCGAGGCCACCATCCGCGTCCACGCACGTGAGCCTTCACGCACACGCTGCTGGTCGCGCCTGCACGCAAGCCCTCCATGTGTACGCCACTGCAGCAACACGACCACCGTCCGTGCATTAACGTTGTAGCACGGTTTTCAAAAAACAACGTTGTCGATATTATTATTAGTTTAAACCATTGCATAATAGTTTATTATTATCTAAAATAAGAATTAGAAACACATATAAAATAATTTTTCTGCCTAAAGCACGAAGAACATTAATTAAGTCCATGTTTTATTTATAATTATTACTATCTCTGTGATATTGTTAAATCATATAATTTTCGATGTCAGTAGTAGTAATTAAGAAATTTTTTTTTTACTTTTAATCTTAAGCATAATATCTAACGTAGCTGGGTACGTTTTGCTATAACTCCACAACGGTCGCAGTCTATTCTTGAACACGACGCACGTCCACGAAACGTACCATTGTGAATCGGCTCTTCATCACCGCGTGTGACGGAAGACATCTAGACAAAAAAAAATAGGAACGCTAAATGACATGTGTGAAAGGTCGAGATGGCGGACTAGAGGGGGGTGAATAGTCCTTTTTAAAATTAAACTTAATCGGAGCGGCTAACCGAAACAAATGCGGAATTAAAACTATCGGTCTAGCCAAGACTACACCCCTCTACCTATATTCTATGACACCTTACAAAAGATCCTAAATAATGCAAATAAGGTGTCGGGCTAGCTAGAGCTCACCTAACCAATTCTAGAAGCAAGGTCACACAAGCCTATGCAACTAGTACTTCAAGCACGGGGGAGCTCCTATGCAATCTAGCAAGCAAAGCACAAAGCCTAAGCTCACTAGCAATGCTCAATAACAAGGCTACACAAGCCAAATTAGAGAGCTCAACTTGGTTACACAAACTAAGCAACTAAACACTAGCACAAGAATAAGTATTGCAATACAAGCTAGTGTAAACAACAAGCAGCCGGTACTACCGGGCTGCTAGGCCGGTACTACCGACACCGGTACTACCGGGCTGTTAGGCTGGTACTACCGAGCACCTGCAGGAAGCTACGAAATCGAAGTGGGTGAGATGCAATCTCAGATCTAGCAATTACCCCACTTCCCTAGATGATGTAGATGATGAATGTAGCTTTCCCAAGTCTTGGTTCCTTGCCAAATGGTAGATCGAGTCTTCCCAACCTAAGATAGAGTGAAGGGGGAGGGAAGAACACGAAGAACACAAACAAGCGTAATATGCAAGGAATAAGAACAATAAGAGCAACAAGAGGTGGGGACACAAGATTTTATCCCGAGGTTCACTTGGTTGCCACCAAGCTAGTCCCCGTTGAAGCAAGCCCAAGGTTGCCGCTGATCCTCTCGCTAGTGGTGACCCTAAGTCACGCTCTCCACGATGGAGTGCTCACCAAGAGCTCTAGCGTTCGATCCGGCCGGACCACTTGGCGCTCTTCACGCCTCTTCTCCACTAGAGTTGCTCTTCACGATCTCCCGCGGGGCGAGCACAATGCCCCTCACAAAGCTTCTCCGGAGCCACGCACAATCTTCACGCGGGCTTCACAACGGAGACACGCACCAAGCCGTCTAGGAGGTGGCAACCTCCAAGAGTAATAAGCACACCGGCTTGCAACTCGAACACCTAGTGCCACTCGATGCTATCTCTCAAAGCAACGCACTAGAATCACTCTCTCACACAATCGGATAAGCACTAAAGCATATGTGTGTTAGAGGGCTCCTAAGCACTTCCCAACCTTGGACACAAAGTCCCTAGGGTGCTCAACCTCTCCCAAGGGCCGGCCACCCCTCTATTTATAGAGGCGAGCCACAAACTAGCCGTTTTCCCCTTTTCCCGAACTCCCACGCCTATGGTCGGTACTACCGGGGCGAAGGACGGTACCACCGGCCTCAGGGTCGGTGGTAGGGTCGGTACTACAGGCCTCAAGGTCGGTGGTAGGGTCGGTACTATTGGCCTCAGGGTCGGTGGTAGGGTCGGTACCACCGAGGTTATGACGGTACTACCTCTAGCCTAAAACTAGATCTACACAGAGAGCCTGAAAAACCACTTCGAACCTCGGTACTACCGACACCCTGGTCGGTACTACCGAGCCCGGTACTACCGAGGTTATGGCGGTACTACCGGTAGGCCAAAAACTCCCCCGAACAGAGAGTTTTGCGATCTGCTCGCGAAGGGTCGGTACTACCGGCCTCAGGGTCGGTACTACCGACTTCAGCAAACTGACCTCCGCGCTAAAACGGCCATAACTCTTAGCTCCAAACTCCGATTTCGATGATCTTGGACATTTTGGAAAGATTATTCAGAGGGCTACACATCCCACATGAATACAAGATCCAAATCACAAAGGATTAGTACAGTTTTCCAATCCAAGATCCATCGCTTCTCTTTTTCCACCCAAAGCTTTCTCCAAAACTTCTCCGAATTGATCCAAATCAACTCCAACACCTTCTCCTTTGCAAATGTGCCAACACCACCAAGTGTATACAACCTTGTGCATTGTGTTAGCATTTTCACAAACATTTTTCAAAGGATTTTCACTTGCTCTCACCACGCCACTCGATCCTAGCAACATCGCAAAGTTAGATCGCTCAAGTGGCACTAGATGACCGATATGCAAACAAGTTTGCTCCTCCTAATAGTACGGCCATCTATCCTAAACCCGGTTACGATCTTCTCTACACACCTATGACCGGTGAAATGAAATGCCCTACAAGTATACCTTTGCCTTGCGCATTCCATTCCATCTCCTCCATTTGTTGATGCAACACATGCACCAACCTTGATCAAATGATATGATCCACTTCATATCATCATATGGCCTCCATGGTCCATCGATCTTGACATCACTTGCTCTTCACCATCGCTTCGGTCCTTCGGCGCCAAGTCTTGCTTAAGCCTCCCGACACTCGGTACCAACGGCTTCAAAGCCTCCAACTTGCCCTTCACCTTCGCAACCGGTCCATCAAGCCAAGCCTTGTCTTGATCTTCACCATTTTAGCCACATGACCACATGTCATGTTTCATGTGCATTAAGCTCCTTCATCACATGTGTGAGCCTTGCAACATCTTCCAAGCCATTTCAGCTTTATGGCATATGTTGCTCACACATGATCATCTGTGGACTAATCACCTGTGTAATTCACTTCAAATACATATTAGTCCACCTAAGTTATCACTCAATTACCAAAACCAAACTAGGACCTTTCAATGTGCATAGTGCTTAGCGATGTAACGAACATCCAAACTCTACATATAACTATATACATATATTGTCACATCAAATATACAATAAATCATGTATAACACTACCATGCTAAAACAGCAATTTCCGAAGAACAACAAAAGAAGGAAGAAATTAAGGAACAAGAAACAATATGACTACTGCGTGAGGATGAGGGATTGAGGGCTCAAAAGACCGATGCCGAGCGGGAGAGGAGAAACCAAAAGCAATGTGACTACCCGTGCGAAATAAAAAGCAAAGTGACTACCATGCTTGTGAAAAACCGGTTCAAATGTACTTTAACACCAACCAAAATAATCAGGAACTTCGCCAGGTCAGTATAGACTGCTCTGACGATCGATCCTATCAAGTCTTGCCTCTCAATTAATAAATATATATATATATATATACATGTGATGATTTTTTTTTGTAATACATGTAGCAAAATAATAACTTATCTTATTATATATATCTGTCATGAACGGCTTCATTAAAAATGTAATTCTTAGCAGATATTTGAAGAGCCATATCAATAAATGTTTTGACAACTTAACTCAAGATCTTTAGGACATGCTTAAGGTCTTAGACAAGATGTAATTTAGATGGTTAATAAAAAAACAACTCTTTATTATAACTTTTAAGGATAATATTTTTATGAATTGTACTCAGAACCATTACAATTGTGTGAAAGTTAAGCTATGGAAAAATAATTTTAGTTGTTTCCTTTTTAAATGTGCTATGAAGTGAAACCGTGGCGTTAGCACGGACACTAAACTAGTAGTGGAGAGAATGAGTGGTGTAGGAGAGAAGTGACTGTTAGGTGGGCCCATCCTATTAGGAGAGATGCAAAGATTGGCTCAGATTATTATTTAAGAGGAGAATCGAGAGATATTGGTACCAAAAAGGGAAGTTGTTGGGTGGAGACCGTTAGAGCAAGAGAAAAAAACTTATTTTCCAATATGACAGTTTTATATATAGTTTTATAGGGATAATGAGAAATATGCTAAGGAAGAGCCAAAGCATATCGCTAGTGATGTTGGCCTGTGAAAAAAAAATGGTGTTCCAACTAGGTATGAACAAAGCTGATCGACCTTCCAATACAGTAGTTTTATGGGTCCGGTGAGCTTTTTTTTTTGCTCTATGATCTCAGTTCTCTATCTAAGTCATGGTAACTTTTGTAGAAGTAACTCTGACACTATTTAAATTTACTATTTTACTTTGTCTCTCCTCTATTGATCCCAAATGGCTCCGCGAGGCTCGAAGCTAGCTAGCATTGAGTTTTGGTGAATCCGCGCGCGATCTGTTTGGTTTTGCAAGATGGCGGGCTTGGAATATTTGGCAGTAATGAATCTAGACGAGATGATTATCGAGGTCTTGCTTGAAAAATAGATGAGATCATTAACAACAATTAACACTATACACATTAAATTTCTATTGAAAACTTTAAAATCCATCGGGTCGGCGGACCCCGATGGTATACACTCGCTTCACCCCTGATATCTGATTTCATATATTCTGATGTTCAATTCTATACTCCGTACATATTCAAGATTGAAAAATATTTTTTATTATAAAAAAGAACTATAAGTGTAATTTTGTTATAGTTTCTAATGATCGTACATTGTAGTGTAGTTTGTGAAGTTTACTCCAATAGAAAGGTACCGTCTTAAGGGGTGTTTGAGGGGTGTTTGAGATTGTTCCGCTCCTGTTTTTGCTGCTTCGTTCTAGCTCCACAGTGTCAAACGCGCTCAACTCTAAAAACTCTGCTCCGCAAAAACATAAAGCTAGAGACCAACTCTACGTTTTTTCTGGAACACCTTAAGGGTACTCCAGTTTTTGGAGTTTTGTACTCCCACATAGAGTTGTGAGGTAATCACCCACCTCATCACTCATTAATAACGGATTATTTCTTCTAATCTCTTTGTATTTATTTAAAAATGACGGGTGTTTGCTACTCTAGTTTTCTAATCTTTTCTAATTTTTCTAATCTCTTCCCCTCAAAAATATTTATTTAAAATCTCAGTAATAATAATATCAAGTGCAATTTTAATTAGGGGTATAATGAACTATTTGTATGAAAACAACTCATTCTTAGAGTTGAAGCAGAGCTGTGTACCAAACAAGATCATTTGCTCCACAAATTGCATGATGGAGCTGCTCCATAGTGGAGTTGGTGAAGCGGAGCAGCAAAAACTGGAATGGAGCAGTCTCAAACATTCTCTTAGTTGTTTCATGTTTATAACATTTTTCAATGTAACCATAGATGATATATTTCGATTATCCAAGAGACGAAGAGAGACTCTAGGTTACGTCTTCTGTTCTAAAAAAATGTCGTTCTTACTTTTATAAATTATTTTTTAACTTTAATAAAATATATATAATAAAATATTAATATTTATACATATAGTTAATATCACTAGATAAGTTATGGAATCTATTTTTATAATAAACTTATCTATATTAGAGCTAAGATACAAATTTTACTAATGTTTTTTTTTAAAAAACCTAGTTAAATTTAAGAAAACTTGATAAACACAAATTTCGCTGTGATGATTTTTTTAGGCGGGCGGGGGTGGGGGGTGGGGGGGGGGGGGGAGTACGTAATGGAAAAAGGGGCCTTTCTTCGTTTTTTACCCATGTGATATAGGTCGTATTCATTTCCCCGGCTGAATTTTTAGCCTTGTTATATCGGATGTTGCTATCCTGCTTTTATTTAGTCTATTAAGATAAATTAATTATAAAACTAATTTATCAACCAAAAGCTAATTCACAAGACGAATCTATTAAACTTAATAAGCCTATAATTTAATAATATGGTGCTACAGTAAACATTTGCTAAAAATAAATTAATAATAGATTCAGGTCTTGTTAACTCTCGTCTGACGGTGTAATTAGCTTTATAATTAATATATTTTTAATAGACTAAATTAGTATCATAATATTTGATGTGACACGACTAAAATTTTAGCCAACGAAACGAACACGCCTATAGACAGAGCACGTGTACACAATATCAGACCGGTGACAATGAAGGGCCACCACGTACATACGTACTCCCTTCATATTGTAAATAGAAGTTGTTTATGACAGCTATATGGTCTCCAAAGCATAACTTTGACCACTTGTTTTTTAAAAATATTTATTATAAAGTGGTATATGTATATTTTTATGAAAATACTTTTCAAGAAAAAATTGTTTATATGACTTTTAGATATTAAACTTAATAATTTAAAAGTTATTCATAATTTATATTTCTGACTTAAATCTTCTTATATAAATGACTTGTATTTTTGATACGAAGGGAGTACCTTCGCCGCAGCCGAGCTTGGGGCCCCTAACAGGCGTGTGGGTGCGCAGGAACTCAAGCAGCGTCGTCGACGGATCCACGCCGGTGGCCTCGTACCGCTGCCCGTTCACGGCCAGCACCACCACCGCCGCCGCCTTCCCCATTATCTCCTAGCTAGTACAGTATATGTGCACAGCCTCACGCGCGGCGGTCAGCGAAGCGGCCACCTCCCTTCCTGCACTACTACAACCGTGCAGCGCGGTGCAAGAGTGCAACGGCCGAATCCCAGCTGGTTTCGTGCCAAAGCCAAACGCCACCCTGGGGTCTGATGTTAGGTTAGGTTATTACTGTATTGATAGTAGTTTACCCCTCTATTCGTCCGGGGTCTCCCGCACGGAGAGGCCATCCACGTCGGATGGCACAGACCTCTGGCCAATGGGAGAGCTCGACGCGGCCACGTCGGCAAGCCCTTCTCCCAATATAAGGCCAGCACCCCTCAGCTGAAAAAAAAAACTTACCGCTTCTCAGTTCTCTCCGTCTCCGTCTCTCGCAGCGACGCCCTCACTCCGCTTTTCTGGAACCCTCCCAATCCCGCGGTGAAAAAAAAAAACCTCGCCCTCTCCGTCTCTCGCGCTCTCTCCCGAGGGCGACGCCGCGCCTCCGCCGCCCTCGCCCCTCCCCGCCCCCGCCTCCGTTCCCGCTCCCTTCCTCTCCCTCCCTCTGTGGACGTGGTTGCGCAGAGGAAGGGGCCGACCCGGACGAGGCCGCGCGTCGTCTTCTCCACGGTTTCATCTTCCCGTGCTACTCCCCCTCTCCCTCTCTCTCGATGTGGACGAAGCGACGGCATGCCGGCCGGCCTGGCGCCGCCCTCTTCTTCCCGTGCCGCTCCCCCTCTCCCTCTCTCCCGATGTGGGCGAGGCGACGGCATGCCGGCCGGCCTAGCGCCGCCTCTTCCTCCTCTCCCCTCGTGTCGCGGCTTCCCGGCCGGGCCAGCGCCATCTGCTAACCGCGCCAGGCGCCGAGGCCCTGTCGGTGCGACGGCGCGCTGGGCTGCGGCGCAGCGCCGCGTGAGGCCGCCGCCGGTGGCTGTCCTCGCCCACTGCACGGCGCGCCGTTGTTGTGGCTGCCCGCCGGTGCTGCCTCCTCCCGTTGCGCCATGTCAGAGTCTAGCTCCACTTCGTTGTGCACATGTTTGCCTCCAATCGAGGAAACCCTAGCTACCTGTCCGCATCTTGTCGGCCATCGGAAGCCGGCTCATCACTCGACGACCGGATCTGCTGCCATGGCGCCAGGTTCGTTCTTCTGCCCACCAAATCTGTTTGGGACAGTAGGGGATGCCACTTCTTTACTTCTTTGATCATCGTGCACCTCCCTAACATTGACAATTTTTATGGGATAGTAACAGCTCTGAGCCTCTGATGATGACTGGTTGTATGTCGGTGCATCATGTTTTGTCTTCTGTTGCTGCAGGTGCAGGTCTGGGCGTTCGTGGCAGTCAACAGCAGCACAGGGGCATTTGCGTGCGGTTGGTTTGCCAAACATGACCAACGTGGGTATATAGAGACAACAACATAATATTATTGCCAACATATCTCTACATTTCATATATTAGTTCCATAACTAGGGAAAGATATGTCTCATAGTCTACAGCAAAAGGATATACCTATGCTAACATGAATATGTATATACTTAGCGTATGTGCTTTACTGATCAATCCATTGCAAATTCGTAGTTACACATGTTCATCTGGTAAATGTAATTTGTAGGAATCACATACTGCTCACATAGCATATATGTTCTTTTCTTCGAGATAATTCCAGTTCAATTTATGGTTGTTGCTCCATATAATTTTCATTGACTGAATTTTTGTCAGTCTATGGAGTATTAATTCAGCTATGCAATTATTGTTTTATGACCTTCGTTCCTTTTATTTTCTTGCCCATCCACCTAAGGTCGGATAGAGATTTTCAATCAAAATAGAATTTATTTGACTATGTACCAGTCAGTCTATGGTGATTTTATCATAAAACACTACAGATCTCCTTATTCCATATGATTTTATTGCAGTACTTAGTATAGTTCCAGTGATCTTATCTATTTCTTTCATTTTCTTCTACATCCATCTAAGGTTTGATAAAGCGTCAGTCCATAATACAATAGAGGCACAGAGCAGTGATACAGGTATGTCAAGTCTCCTTATGAGAGCTTCTATAAGTTTTTGAAGTTTACTTGCCCAAATATGTAAATTAACACCAACTTCTCCATCCCTAGGCTTCTGGCTAACTTAGATTAATCAAGGTATAATTAACTAATTCCATGTTAGCAGAAAACAATTCTTCTTTACATTTTGTAAAGAAACTCAAAAGAAGCATATGGAACTTGGAGAGGATGTAGTGTTCGAACTGATTTTCGACCTCATAGGTATTTACTTAATGCTAATCACTTAATGTTGTTTGATTCTCCAATTTAAATTTTCCTTGAAATATTGGTTGCCTCAGCAGTTTCTGATAAATAATATTACCACATTCTGGTAGTATCAGATATCCTATCCAGAAAGATGAAACCATCTGTGAGTTCCAGAGTTTTTCAGAGACCTGGTTGCCCCTAGATTCTATGAAGAGATGATATCACTTTAGGTATACATTAAATTTAGATAATGGCATGCCAGTATACATTCAACCCAATGGATTGCTAATTCCAGGCAATGTATCTTTCGATTGTCAGTTACTCCTTTTTTGGTCCATTGAATACAAGGGGAAAACTAATTAAAGATTTCCCTAAAATGTTAGCTTATTACAATAAAGTATCTGAAAATAGTGACTTCTTCCTACACATGTAACCTCAGTATCCAAATACGAACAATACATTTGAATATCTTTCTTGCTACACATGTATTTTTAGCATCTGTGCTTAAGCCGTGTGTCCTCTGTGCTAACCTCTTTCTGGGTGGGTTCTGGTTGGAAAACTATTGATAGGAAGTTATCCACCTTTTCTAATTGTTCTGTTCGCTCTACGACAGACTTTGTGCCTCCGTTATGCCTATCAAGATTATGTTCGATATGTCCTACTTGAAAAAAAAAATCTACAGCGTCCGTTATTTCCTGACGATTTTATTTATTGACTTCTTAGATCCTTTTCTACCACAACAGACTTTGGATTTCCGTTGTAGCAACCCCATCTTACCAGTCCTTTCCACACGCCGCAGGTTAGTGCCTATTTTTGAATTCAGGATGTTTACATTCAACGTTGTGTTCTATTCTTTATGGGCTGACATGTGCAGACATTTACATATGGCGCCTCCTATCTATTTATCTTTTAATACGCTGCCATGTATATATACTATGGATTACACGTGTTTCTCCAGATACTTGAGAAGGCTACCCTGTAGGCATGGGAGATTGCAAAGGAACAAGTCTTGGTTGTCTTCCAAGATTCTTTTTAAACAGGTTTGATTTCCATTTACACCTCCCCATTTTGCCTTAGATATGTCAGCCTACAATTTCCTTCAAAACTTTGTTTCCCTTACACGATTTTCCCACTTTAATTTCAGTAATTTTTCTTGAATCTTTTTTTTTTCCTTAGGGTGGGGACATTCCAAACTTCGGAGAGCAAGGAGCTCATTGGAAAATCCAAAGGTCATTCTTCAGATCAAGGTTGTCCACTTTGGCATTAAACATTTAACATATGCTCTACATTGCTCTAGAACTTCCTCAGATGTTTCGACCTTATTTCCCATTTGAGTTTATTAAAGACGCCATTGCTGCCTTTGTTTAGTCCCTCAGTCACTTGCATTGGTTAAATGGTTAGTGCAGCAGGTATCATGCTAATCCATTTCAATGGTTTTTACAACATCCTATAAATTGCAGTTACTCCGTTTTACCTTTTTTTTATCGTTAGAAACCAACCAGGAATCATTTAAAAATACTTTTGCTTGCCGCAGTGGGTTTAGAGAACATCATATAATTAACAAGCTATTTTTAAATGTTCCTTTTGTATATAGCTGTTTCTTAAAAAGATGTTTTGCATGAGCTGCTTATGCAGCAAACAACTTCATTGGGTGATACTAAGGGTTGTTTGCTTCTTACTGGTGTGGTGCACTAGAATGGACTACTTTGGCAACTACTGGAACCGTACCTCCAATCTTAAGTTCCCATAATAAGCTTTTCAATATTGCTATTAAAATCTGTGACATTTTTACAGTGCATAAGCAGCCACTTCTAGACTACGTTTTTGCCAATATAAAATGTGGTATCTCAGATGTTTATAATGCATTCCTAACTTAATTCTTATTCTATACGACTACATGTGAGTTTTCTCAAAAAAAAAACGAAGTTTACTGTTATCATATACCGTATTGATTTGTCTTAACTGAATTCTTATTCTATACGACTACATGTGAGTTTTCTTTTAAAAAAAGTTTACTGTTTTCATATACCGTATTGATTTGTCTAAAAATATAGTCGTTTCTCTATTTACAGATGGCCCATCTAACGATGTTGAATGCTTTGATAAAGAATGAGGCTTCAAACTCCTTTGCTTTCTCCATCATGGGAAACACCTGATTTCACAAGTTGCTAATTCATCACTTGCAAGCTGTTGCTAATTCATCGACGAAGGGACACAAAATTCAGAGCTCATTTTACAAGCTACTCATTATTGTCTTAATTATCTTGATCATGATACCAATCTATCTTTAGCTAGGGTACTTTGTTATGTTAACTTATCTTTATCTAAGACAAACCTTGATGCTTTTGTTATCTAATGAATCATTACATTTTAGTCCGTCCGTTGACCATTCCCTGATAAACGTGTTCATTCAGGTCTAATTTGAAAATATCAATCTAACATACACTTTTCTGCTATAACTGCCACGCTCTCTTTGCCCACGCGCGCAAGGGCGCGCGCTTTCTACTAGTACTATACTATCAGTACGAATGGAATGAAATGAATCGTACTAGTATTTCTTGGCCGTTTAAGACGTGGAGCTGTGTGACTGTGAGCGGTGATCGCCTAGGCCACGTGTGTGCGGTGTGCCACCGCAAGGAGAAAAAGGAAATTTTGCCCTCCTCAGAAGTGGGTTGCGCTGAAATGCCATCGAGTTGGTGGATTTTGCCACAATGCCCTTATGACATATGTCACTCACGCTATTTTGCCATTTCACAATCTTTATAGCTTGGACAAATTTCTTAGCCTATAGTTTAACTTGGACTGACCATTTTGCCCCTGCCCCTTTTCCTTATCTTCTCGTTATTTCTTTTCTCACGGTCACGGGCTGGCAGTGTTACGTCAATCGCCGCTCCCCACAGGCGCATCCTAGTCATTATAGCTAATGTAACAAAGCAATGTGTGTCTCTCTGTGACATGTACTGATTACTTTTGAATGAAATAAAATTAATGTCAAATGTTTCCTCTGCAATGTGTGCCTCTATGATTATAGCTAATCTGACCAAAATGGTTAACATATAGGAATTTTCAGCCAGGACACATCTCAATTCATAGATAGGAATTAAAATAGAGTACTGAATAAAATGGTTCACACGTGGGCTTTTTAAGCCTGGACACATCAAACTAGAGTACTGACTAACTTGGTTCATACATAGAAATTTTCTGAAGTTCACAACTCAGATTGGACAGGAATCAAACATAGAGTACTTGGTTCATACAAAGGAGTTTTTCTAATTTCACATTGACATCCTAGTTCGTCTTGAGCTTCCTTGGAACCAACTTCTTAGCAACTCCCTTTTTCGGTGATTTTAGAGGCTTGTTCCTTGGTTTCGGTGAAGTTGTAGCCTGCTTGTTTGGCGCCACATGATTCAGCAATGTACTTGGCCCTTCTCCAAGTAGAAAAGCAAGTCGACTGTAACAAGAGAGAACTGTAAATTTGTAATTATCAAGAAAGAATTGCATGTCAGCTGCAACAAGAAATATTATATTACCTTCTAGTCACCCTTTCTGGTGTGGTTGCTAAAATATTTTCAGCCTGTACAGTCATGGGAATATTTTCAGCAGGCATGGGAATATTTTCAGCAACCATGGGAATATTTTCAGCAGTATTTTCTTCCTGTACAACTGTATTTTCAGGCTGTACAATAGCATTTTTAGGCTGCACATGAATATTTTCAGCAGTTCTTTTAGTTTTCTTGCTACCATCCTTCCCATACTTGGTTGTATTTGTCCTAGGCTTCCTCTTCCTGCATGTTAGTTACATTTAATAATTTTGTGTTCATTACAGGCAAGTTACAACGATATAAGAAATAAGTACCTTTTCTTTGTCCCATTTAGGCGGCACTTGTAGCTTGTTTCTCCATGACCCAATTCCTGTGGCAGAACCTCCTAAATTAAGTGGCCCACATGCACCCATCATTGTCCTAAGGACCTTTGATCGACGTGCACGAGTTCCAAATGATTCAGGAGGTCTGTCGGGTGTCCTCGGGAAACCCGAATCATCCACGTTACATTCTTTCCAGGATAATCCCTCATCAAGCATCACAGTATTACAACAATTTTATAGATAAGATAAATCAGAGTAAAAGCGGAAAGATTAATATACATAGATTAAAACTTAGGTTTAAAGTTTACATCACCAAAATACTTATTACGTAACTTGTTCGGAACTTTATATTACAAAACTCATTCAAAAGAGGTTACTTGCCCAAGGTCACACATCAGAATCGTTATCACTTTCTTCTACTAGAGTGAAGTAGCATTGTCCATCAAAAGGTGGATCCATGTACTCACCTGCAACAAGGGTTAACAAACCCTGAGTACAAAAGTACTCAACAAGACTTAACCGACTAGAAAAGAGGAGAAGACTCAGGAATGAGAGGCTTAGGAAGTCAAGGTAAGGCTTAAGCAAAATCAAGTATTTTGCACAAAAAGCATTTTTGTAAATCTTGTTTTGTTTAGGAAAGATTCAAGTATCTCTCAATTCTTCATTGTTCAAAATTCATTTTATCTTTCAAAAACATCCCTAGTTGAGAACCACTCTCCGTTGACAGTCGAAGACCAAGTCTCCATAACCGAGGAGCAACGTTAATCCGGATAAAGAATACTCAGCTGAGGATCCCTATTCACACGGCATATGTAGCACCCAAGCTTGCATAGGCCAACCCGTCTACCACGATTCCTCCAAGATTGGGCTCGGTCCTACGCCACCCAGAAGTACAGTACACCACTCTTATCCAGGTACGACGACCACGTGGGTACAAGCTACTTCCGCCATCTCTCCACTCCCAGTGCGCGGTTGTCGGTCCCAATAAAGGATTCCTCGGAGCCAGAGCTTTCCGTAGTATGTGAATAGTTGCAAGTCTTGATCAGCAGGCTCCCATACGGATGGTCCCTAATTTTTCCGCCAGAAACTGTACCTTGGTTATATCTCACCCAAGCGTCACAGTCCTGTCAGTTTTTCAACCCTGTCCCGGTCGGTGTCAACTGTTGAGTCCCGGACTACAACATGACGGCACCGTACGCTAGGACAACCTCTCCTTGCCGTTGACTAGGTACGGATCAGATACTTAGCCAACAGTCGGGAGTAAAGCCAAAATCCCATAAATATTCTTTAAGTGATCACACTTTTGAAATTGGCATTTTTGCAAATCTATTGTATAGCATCACTAAGCATTTTGCAAATAGTTTTTAAACAAGGCAGGTGGATCTTCAGGTGGAGGTAAACAGTGCAAGGAGTAGGCCATCACACAACTCCTATACCCTAATGCAGTAGTTTATCTCAGCAACATTTTAATAAAACCTTTATAAAAACAAGTAAAGGTTAAAAGCACCGGGGCTTGCCTTGAGGATCGGTGAAGTCCGAAGATTCTGAAAAACAAGAAAGGTCTGCACCCTCAGGAGAAATCCACTGAGAGTTAGGGCCTTCCGAAGCGGGATCTACACGTAAAAGTGCATATGCATGAATAATGAGATGCTTATGATGTGATCATGGTAAAGATGAAAATTTTCTTAACTATACCCTTTACAGAGTACAACTTTCCCTCACGGTAAAGTTGCAAACCAACAAACCCACTTTAGTTATTATAAACACTAAACAAGTTTTATTATTTTCTGATAAAGCAACTTACAAGTAACAAAAAGGTATTTGTATAAAGGAAACCCATAACCAGGGAGCAAATCTTGCTAGTTTCCCATTGGTTGTCAAACAATTCCAAAAGTCACACAAATCTACAGGGATCAACTATTTCTATTTATTTTATTAATTATTTTAATTAGCCTTTTATTTATACACCAAGCATACTTTGTCAAACAGAGATGAAATTAAACCTGAAGGTGTATATCAAAGATATAAACTCCCATGCCAAATTTTATGATTTTTGGAGAAACACAGAAAATTACATAAATCAACAACGTTACATTTATTAAATAAAGCACAGATTTAATTGTCATATCAAAAGTACTCAAAACACAAATTTTATAATTTTTATATTAGCACAGACATGCTATCATCTATCATGTCAAATTTCATAATTAACAGAGTTATAGATTAATTATAGCAAAAACAACAAAACTGATTACTGTGTATAAAGCCAGAAAAAGAAAAACTTGAACGAACCGGCGCGAGCGCACGACGGTAGGTGAGTGTGTGTGCGTTCGCTCGAGGCTCGGCGCGAGCGAGACAGCGCCCGAGGGTCCGCTCGAGGCCTGGCTCCAGCGAGACAACGAGACAAACGTCTATCCGAGGCCTGACTCAGGGCTCGTCGAGACAGAAAACCCTCGACCGTCCGAGGCCTAGCTCGGGCGATACGCTGCGCATGTGTCCGCTTTGAGGCTTAGCTCGAGGCTCGGGCGAGACGGAAAAACGCTCGTCCGTCCGAGGCCTAGCTCGGGCGGGACGATGAACGCGTTTGCCCGAGGCTTGGCTCGAGCGAAGCGGTGTGCCTGACAGCTTTGCAGAAAAGCCCTTCGGCTTACACTAAAACAACCCGCAGTCCATGGCGCTATTCACCTGAGTCTGCGACTTTGCAACCAACACCCTGGAACTTCTCATCTTTACAACCACAAGGTCCCCGACCATGGCCGGTGTGCACGACGGCGAACCGAGCGCCGACGGGCCTTACGCCGGCCGACTCTGGCCAGAAGAGACTCGGCTGACGCGAGCATCAACACCGGCAAGACAGCCGCAGTCGATTGAGCTCTCAACCCTACACTCTACCACTCAGGTTGAGCCTGGCCACGCATGGCGGCGGATCGGATCTCGGCTAGCCCTGCTCCGGCGATCCTAGACCGGTAGCAAGCAAACGGAGAGGCTAGGAAGGTCTAGAAGCTCACCCTGGTGCTGATGGTGAAGTCGGTTTGAGCGGAGGTTGCTCGGAAAGTAGGCGTCCACGGAGCAGTGGTCTTCGGCGGTAAACTCCGGCGAAGACAACGCTGTTCCGGTAAAACCTGAGCACCAGACAAGGAACCATCGAGCCGATGAGCCCTTTGGGATCAAGACGAAACACAAACACGAGAAAGAGAGAGTGGAGAAGTGCTTGGTTGAGGCTGACCACGGTGAGGTCAAGCTCGGCGGCGCTTTCTGCTCGGCGGGAAGAAAACCGGCGAGTATGAGCTCTCTGGTGCAAAAGAGATGGAGAGGATAGGTCTGGGAGATGCGCAAAGAAGTGAAGTACTTATAGGCGCGGTGAAAAAGGATGGGAATGACTGGAGATGGTGAATCTGGAGGTTTGACCGGATTGTTCCCGTCGGTACCTTGGTGGCAAACATGGCGACGGCGAGCTCAGAGGTGACGCCACGACGCGAGGAAGAGTGCCAGCAGCAGCTTAACTTGGCCACGAACTCGGTCGCGCGTTCCTTCGGGAGAAGTCGCCGTCCACGCACGAGAGCAGGCGATCAAAAGATCGGCCTTGCTGCCGCCATGAACAGGAGCAAGAACTTATCCCCCCCTTTCCCAAATCTACCCTTTCCAAACTTTGAAATTACTTAGGATTTTTGAATATAAGCTGAAAATATGCCAAAATATCAAATGCTCAGAATTCAATACTGAACATCTTTCATTTTTGCAAGATACCCAAAATATGCTCAGATTTTGAATTAGGATTTGAAATACAAAAGAGGACAAAAAGGGCAAAAGAGGACTTTTACAATTACTTTTGATTTCACAAGAACACTTGAAAAACTTTAAACACCAAAGTTGTTCCTAATCAGAAATAGAGCAACTTTGCTTTTTAAAGCATACCCAAATTCTTTCAAAATTTTGATTTATAGAAAAGGGGATAAAATAGGGTTTTTGAATTATTTAAACTATTTATTTGAATTTCATTCCAATCTGGAATTACACCTCAAAGGTAGCTTGAAACATGTTCCCACTACACCTTTGAGACATAATACCAGGGTTGGGTATAAAATTCAACTACTATACATAAGATTACCATAATACCCTTATAAAGCATAAAAGCATTATTCTTAACAAGAAAGCATAAACTAGGATTGCAAACTTAAACACTCCTTATCACTAAGCACAAGCATGAAAATTAAACTTGTTTTAAGTGAATGCATAATCAGGTTATTAACTCAGATAAAATGCCAGTGCATATGATGACATGTCAAGTTTTAGTCTTGCTTAACACCAGAGTGTTACAGCTCTTTCCCCCTTAAAGAAATCTCGTCCCGAGATTTAACCTGTAGGCTAAGTAATGGAAAAGGAAATGTGTTCGGCACTTCCATTACTAACCTTTACATAAAGCAGGGAAAGATTCCCATAAGACAGATTACGAGGATTACACAGAAGAGAGAAACTCCGGAAAACTTTCTAAGAGAAACTCTTCCGACTCCCACGTGGCTTCTTCCTCCGTATGTTGATTCCATTGAACCTTGTAGAACTTGACAGTTCTTTTTCGCGTAACTCGATCTTTCTGGTCAAGAATCTTGATAGGATATTCTGAGTATGTCAGATCAGGCTCTAATTCAATCTCTTCAACATAAATGACATGATCAGGCACTTGAAGACATTTCTTCAACTGAGAGACATGGAACACATTATGGACTGAAGATAACTGTGGTGGTAAATCAAGTTGATATGCCACCCTTCCACATCTTTTAAGGATCTGATAAGGACCTATATATCGAGGTGCCAACTTCCCTTTGATTCCAAATCGTGTAACTCCTTTCATAGGTGACACCTTGAGAAAAACATAATCACCAACTTCAAAGGTAAGTGTAACGTAACAGCCCTAAACCCATGGCCCACTGATCACCGTCAACCACTGACAGTCGATCCGTACAGCCAAGAGATTAAGACCGGTTCCGCTACTGGGCTACATCCGTGCCCGATGTCCGCAGGATCATCTCACAATTCAGTTACAATCTCTTGAACATTTTGACAAATAACATCGGAGTAAATAGCGGAAGACTTAGATAACAATAGTTTTACAAACCAGGGTTCAATCAAAGTGAAGTTATTACAGACCATAGTTCAAATAGATAGAGTTGGCAGAGTAGCATATGACAACAACTGAAGGGTAAAGATACTTCACCCAGCCCGAGGGTGAATGATCACTCATCGGCCTCATCGGCCTCTTCCTGAACAACAGTCACACAGCAGGGTCCGAGGCATACTGAGGAATCTGCCATACCTGCAACATGGGTAATAAAACCCTGAGTACAAAGGTACTCAACAAGACTTACCCGACTAAAGAAAAGGGAGAAGACTCAGGTATGAGAGGCTTAGGGTAGTCAAGGTAAGGCTTAAGCAAGATCAAGTATTTTGCAGAAAAGCATTTTTGTAAACCTTATTTTATTTTTGAAAGATTCAGTATTCCTCAATTCTTCATCATTCATGATTCATTTTACATTTCAAAACATTCCTAGTTGAGAACCACTCTCCGTTGACAGTCAGTGGACCAAGTCTCCATAACCGAGGAGCAACGTTAATCCGGATAAATAATACTCAGCTGAGGATCCCTATCCACACTGCATATGTAGCACCCAAGCTTGCATATGCCAACTCGTCTACCACGATTCCTCCAAGATTGGGCCCGGTCCTACGCCACCCGGAAGTACAGTACACCACTCCAATCCGGGACTCTAACCCACGTGGGTACATGCTACTTCCGCCATCTCTCCACTCCCAGTGCGCGGTTGTCGGTCCAATAATGGATTTCTCGGAGCCAGAGCTTTCCGTAGTATGTGAATAGTTACAAATCTTGACCAGCAGGCCCCCATACGGATGGTCCCTACATTTTTCCGCCAGCGACAAGCACCTCGGGACTCTAACCCAAGAGTACAGGTCCTGTCGGTTTTTCAACCCTGTCCCGGTCGGTGTCAACTGTTGAGTCCCGGACTACAACATGACGGCACCGTACGCGCGACAACCCCTCCTTCCCATTGACTAAGTACGGATCAGATACTTAGCCAATAGTGGGAGTAAACCAGAAATTCCCATAAAGTTTCTTTCAGTGATCACACTTTTGAAATTGGCATTTTTATTGCAAAGTCTAATTCAATAAGCGTTGCTAAGCATTTTTCAAATACTTTTGAAAAGCAGGCTTCGGGTGTATCCGTGGTCAAGGTGGATAATGCATCAGTTAGGACATCACTCAATTCCTATAAACCTAATGCAATAATTTAACTCAAAAGCATTTAAGGAAATCACTTTATAAATTCAAGGAAAGGGTTAAATGCACCGGGGCTTGCCTTGAATGGCAAAAAGGACGGACTCGGGGTTGGAGTAGGTGTCGGAGCTCGGGGTTGCCTCGGGGACAGATCCTTCGGTGGCTACCTCGACTTCAGGTCCTTCTTCGTCAACTATACGGATGCAATGATGAATGCTCATGAGAATGATGATATGAACTTATGGTGCAAGACAATTCCACTGATTCTAGATTACTCTTAAACAAGGCATAGTCGAAATCTAGGTTGAGCATAAAAGGTAACCATTTCTTCCTTAAGCAATATTGATTAAACTAGCCCTTATTATAATTATCCTAAGCATCAACCAAACATAGCATCACGAACATCATAGACCAAAGGGTAGGGGTCTATGAACATCAATCAATCCAAAGATCACATCATCAAACACTTATTACCAACCCTAATTCATCTTTTCTATTTTCTTAATTTATTTAAAAGGTCATTTTATGAAGTTGCTCCAAAAATTACCAAATTAATCACATAAGTTCATTATGGTGTAGATAGATGGCAAAACAAATTTCATAATTTTTGGAGGTCATTAAGGTGTTCAAATAATTCTAGACATTTAATTAACAAAAGGCACTATTCAAGAATTAAAATAAATGCTCAAAAATCAACTTGTTCCAAAAGACTTCAAAATTTTACCAGAGACTCAGAAAGGCATAACTAGCACATAAAAATTTATCTCCAGAATTTTGGAGTTAAAGATCACTCTCCAAAAATACCAAAACCTCCATTTTTCAATTAAAAGGGGAATTTTACATTTTTAAATCTTTGCACAAAACTCAAGTTTCATATTTTTATAAAATACTCCAGAGCATAAAGAGTCTACCACAAAAATTTCAGAATTTTTGGATGCACACAGAAAATCATACAAAAAAGAGAAAACAGAACACTATTCACATCTCTCAGAAAAAGAGAAGAGCACTGTGCTCCTTCTAGGCCGGGCTCGGCGAATCGCGGGGCTCGGGCGAATCGCGCGGGGCTCGGTCGAGACGGGCTCGGTCGAGACGGAAGCGACAGCCTCGTCCGAGGCCTGGCCCGGAGGCTCGGGCGAGACGGAGAAGTAAGCCTCCGTCCGAGGCCTGACTCGGGCGAAGCGGAGAGCATGCGTCGCCGAGGCTTGGGCTCGGGCGAAGCGGAGGGCATGCGCTCGCCGAGGCTTGGGCTCGGGCGAAGCGGAGTGGAAGCAGAGACCGGAGGCTCGGATGCTTACCACGGGTCGGAGGCAGGGCTCGAGGGTGAGGCTCGACTCGTTCTCGAGGGTGAGGCTCGACTCGTTCTCGAGGGTGAGGCTCGGCACGTTCTCGAGGGAGAAGACGACCGCGGCGGCGCTCCGGCGATCCAGCGGTCCTGCGCAACACACGAGACCGCAAGGGCCGGGTTAGAGTCGCGCGGGGCCAAGGAATACGACACGGGGGTCGGTGAGGGATGATCATGGCCGGAGGCGGCGAATTTCACGAACCCGAGCTCGCCGGTTTCGGCCGGAGATGGGAACGGCGAGCTTACGCCGGGCGATAGGAGGCGGGGAAGGTGAAATTGAAGGGTGGGAAAGCTTCACGAGCTCAAGGCGGAGCTTTCGGGCTAGATGGTGGAGCGGCGGAGTGTCTGGAGTGGGCTGACCACGGCGGCGGGGTTGAATGCGGAGCTCGGGGCTCCGGCGGCTTATATAGCCGCGGCTATGGGACGGTAGAGAGCTCGGGGTTACGCGGGTAAGGTTTGCGGGGGCGTGCGCACTCGATTGCGCTCTGGCGGACAAGCTGGCGTGCAGCCGGGGCTCGGGCGCAAGCTCGGCCGGCAATGGCCACGCGGCGGCGGCGCGCTGGACACTGTAGGGGCCGAGAGCGAGGGTCAGCGCTCGCGTGCGGGCGCGGAGGGAACAGGGAGACAGCGGCGGCAGGTTGGTGGCGCGTGGGGAGCAGCCAGGCACGCGGCACGCGCAGCGCCGGAGGCTCGGCCACGGCCGGGGCCCCCTCTGCACTGCGCCGGCTAGAGGTAGGGGCGAACAGTGCTAGGCCTTAGGGTTTGACTTTTGGCTGATCTCTGTATTTTGCAAATTACTCTCAAAAATTGAACTGTGCGACAAAAACTCAAAACACCAAAGTTGTTCAGAAAAAAGAGATCTACAACTTTGTCAATATGAACATTTTCAAATTCCAAATAGTTTTTGAACTATATTCAAAAACAGAAAAGGGGACACTTTTTCAAACTTGATTCAAATCAAATTACTCTGGATTTCAAACTGGAACTTGAAAATCTTCCAATATGAAAGTTGTTCCATTTGTCAAACCTACAACTTTGCTAATATACACTTTTTCTGAAACTCAATAGTTTTTGAATTAATTTTGAAAACTCAAAAAGGGACAAAAACTGGAGTTTGAATGAATTTGAAATTACTGCAAATTTTATATAGAAACATGGAAATCTGTAAATACCAAAGTTGTTCCTCTAGGTCAGATTCACAACTTTGCTTTTTGAACCAACTCAAAATTTTGAATTTTGAAAAAGTTATCAAAAGGGAATAAATCCAGGATTTGGGATTTTAGGGTTTTGCAAAAGGGAAATCAAATCAAATCTGACTTTTGAACTTTGATCAAAGCAACAAACATCAGGACACTAAATTTGAACAAGATTTACATAGGACTAGGCACAGAGGTGAAATTACCATTTTGCCCCTATAGGAAGAAGTGGGCTAATAAGGGTTTTTGCAATAGAGGTACATCACATAAAATGATACACTAAGCAAATGCATACACATGAATTCATGATCAAGATGATTAATGATGCTAATGATGATATGTCAAGTTAATTACATGCTTAAACACCAGAGGTGTTACAGCCTTCCCCCCTTAAAGAAATCTCGCCCCGAGATTCTACGCCTTAAGAAAGGACAAAGAAGGGATAAAAGCAAAACTTTACATAGACAGGGATTCGAGAAAGTCGGGATAGTTCTTTGCCAAGAAGTCTTCAGATTCCCAAGTAGCTTCTTCTTCAGAGTGCTGGTTCCACTGGATTTTGTACCACCTTGTGGTAGTTCTTCGAGTAACTCGATCTTTGTGATCCAACACGCGAACTGGATATTCCGAGTAGGATAGATCAGGCTCTAGCTCGACACCTTCAACTTCCACGACATGTTCTGGTACTCGGAGGCACTTCTTGAGTTGGGAGACATGGAAAACATTGTGGACAGCAGAGAGATGATTGGGCAACTTCAGCTTGTAAGCTACCTTGCCACACCATTCCAAAATCTCAAACGGACCAATGTAGCGGGGTGCTAACTTTCCCTTGACTCCAAAACGAGTGACTCCTTTGGTTGGTGAGACCTTGAGATATACGTAATCTCCAACTTGAAACTTCAGAGGTCGACGTCTCTTGTCAGCATAACTCTTTTGTCGGGATTGGGCAATCTTCATGTTCTCTTGTATCTGCTTGACTTTCTCTTCCATATCTTTGACCAGGTCAACTCCAAAGAATTCTCTTTCTCCAGGCTCAGACCAACTGAGGGGTGTACGACAACGACGACCGTACAGTGCTTCAAAGGGTGCCATTTTGATGCTTTCTTGATAACTGTTATTATATGAGAACTCTGCCAAGGGCAAACAGTCATCCCAAGTATCTGCGAAGGTGAGCACACATGCTCTCAACATATCCTCTAACACTTGGTTGACTCGCTCAGTTTGTCCATCTGTTTGTGGATGATATGCTGTACTATGCAAGAGCTTGGTTCCAAGTGAGGTATGGAACGCTTTCCAGAACTTTGCGACAAACTGAGTACCACGATCAGAGATAATGGTCTTGGGTATTCCATGAAGCTTCACTATGTTGTTCTTGTACAAGGCGGCATACGTGGGGACGGCGTAGCTGGTCTTGACTGGCAGAAAGTGAGCTTGTTTGGTGAGTCGGTCCACGATTACCCAAATGGAATCAAAACCTTTCTGAGTCTTGGGTAGTCCATTGACAAAATCCATGCTGATATGTTCCCACTTCCAGGCAGGTACAGATAAAGGTTGCAATTCTCCTCCAGGCTTCATGTGCACGGCTTTGACTTTTTGACAAGTATCACAGCGAGCGACATAGCGAGCGATTTCAATCTCATCTTTGTCCACCAGAATCTCTGCCTTAGATCCTGGTACATCTTGTTGCTGCCGGGGTGGATGGAAAACCTAGACAGGTGTGCCTCATCAAGGATCAACTGTCTCAACTCAGGCACCTTGGGAACTACTAGACGGTTCTTGAACCAAACAACTCCTACATCATCGATCCTGAAACAATCAGCCTTACCGGTCTGGACCTTTTCGATGATGTGCTTGATTCCAGGGTTATCTTTCTGTGCAGCGATGACTTGTTCCTTGACCGATGTTTCTATCCTGACATTGTTCAGGCTTCCTTGCGGAACTATCTCAATACCCATCCTTTCAAGAGCATGGCACAAGGAAAGATCATAGGGCTTCGTCGTCAGACAGTTACAGTATGACTTGCGACTGAGTGCATCGGCGACCACATTCGCCTTACCCGGATGGTAATGCACTTCGATATCATAGTCCTTGATTAACTCAAGCCATCTTCGCTGCCTCATGTTCAGCTCTTCTTGGGTGAAGATATACTTCAGGCTCTTATGATCGGTGTACACATTGCAGGTACTGCCCACAGATAATGACGCCATATCTTCAAAGCATGCACCACTGCTGCTAATTCAAGGTCATGGGTTGGATAATTCTCCTCATGTCGCCTAAGCTGCCGTGAGGCATAAGCGATCACTCGACCTTCTTGCATCAAAACACAGCCTAACCCAGTACCAGATGCATCACAGTATACATCAAAGGGTTTCTCGATGTCTGGTTGAGCTAGGACTGGTGATGTAGTTAGCAGTTTCTTCAAGGCTTGAAAAGCTTGCTCACAGGCTGTTGACCAAACAAAATCCACGGAATTCTTCAACAACTCTGTGATAGGCTTGGCAACTCTGGAGAAGTCTGGGATGAAACGACGATAGTATCCAGCCATTCCCATGAAGCTGCGAACTTCGCGGACAGTGGTAGGTGGCTTCCAATCCAAGATATCTGCCACTTTTCCAGGGTCAACTGACACACCTTCAGCGGACAGGACATGACCAGGAATTGAATCGATCTAGCCAGAATTCACATTTACTGAACTTGGCATACAGCTGGTGATCTCTGAGACTGAGAGAGAACGACACGAAGATGCTTGGCATGATCTTCAGGAGTTCTTGAATAAACAAGGATGTCGTCAATGAACACGACTACAAATTATCGAGCTCTGGCATGAACACAGAGTTCATGAGATACATGAAATGAGCGGGGCATTGGTCAAGCCAAAAGACATGACCAAGTACTCATATAGGCCGTATCTGGTGGGGAAAGCTGTTTTGGGAATATCTTCGGGACGAATTTTTATTTGGTGATAGCCAGATCTGAGGTCGATCTTGGAAAACACTCTGGCTCCAGATAACTGGTCAAACAGAAGATCAATGCGAGGCAAGGGATATTTATTTTTGATGGTGACCTCGTTGAGCGGGCGATAGTCAACGCACAGACGAAGGCTTTTGTCCTTCTTCTTCACAAAGATAGCAGGACAGCCCAAGGAGATGAACTTGGGCGAATGAGACCCTTATCAAATAGCTCTTGCAATTGGATCTTCAGCTCTGCCAAACTCTCTGGGAGGCCATTCGATAAGCTCTACGGGATATAGGAGCAGTCCCGGGCTTTAGCTCTATAGCAAACTCAACATCACGGTCGGGAGGCAGACCAGGTAAATCTTCTGGAAAGACATCAGGGAACTCGCAGACCACGGGGATATCTCGGATCCCTTGATCATAGGTAGCATTTAGCTGTGTGGTAGCTGGTTTTGAAGGCATAGGAAGTTGGAGGAGTTTGGCGGTACTGTTAGGAATATCCACTCTCACAACTCTATTCAAGATGTCTATCATGGCTTTATACTGACACATCCAATTCATGCCTAAGATGACATCTATCTCTTGATCGCGCAGTACTATCATGGTGGTAGGAAGACATGTTCCCCAACCATTACTGGTATAACTGCGGACCACTTCCTTAGTATTTATCCGCCCTCCCGGCGAAAGTATGCAGAGAAACTTTCTTTTAACTCCCCCCATGGGCAACTCATGCTTGATGACAAAAGTGCGAACTGATGAAGGAATGCGATGCACAGAATCAAACAAGACGACTGCAGGATGATTGGGCAAACAGGGAACTACCGAGCATGACGGGCTCTCCGTCTGGGACGTTACCTGACGTGGGTGAAGTAGACTTGCCGTGCTTCCTGACCGAAGCTTGCCCTTCTGGACGTGGCTGCTCCGGTCACGGTGCTGCTGCTGGTGATCCTCCAGGGCTTTCTTGTCATGCTGGGCAATTCTTCTTGGGTTTGGGGCACGCTGCGGAGACAGTGACCCACTTGGCCACAGTTGCTAGCATGGTGGTTGAAGCTGTTTGTGGGGTGGGTGACGACGAACAGCGGGGGCGTTCGGCTGAGTGGACTTTGCTGGTTGGCATTGTGGGTGGTGGCGCGGTAACGAACGACCACTTGCTGATGGGGGTATGGGGCAGCGGTTTTGGTGGTGCTGGGGTGGTAGATGAATTCTTGGGCGCTTATGGTTGCTGGGATGAACTGCTAGAACCAGCCTTCTTCTTCTTCTCTTCCTGATACTGGCGGTTGCTTTCCTCCGTAAGCAACAGCAAGGTCAACGACATCATGGTAGGATCGTTTAGTTGTTGGGACAGAACCTCTGCGAATCTTAGGGTGCAGACCACCCTGAGAAAACATTCTTCTTTTCTCTGTGTTTGACATAGTCGAGCATACTGGCTGCGGTGGTTTTGATTGTCCCAAACGTACTGCTGACGGTGGAATCTTTCTGTTGCAGGGCCAAGAATGATCAACTTCATCTTCATCAATACCGAAGGGATGTGAATGTGCTCTGAGGCGGTGCGGAACCTCTTCCCAAGGTCAGCTTGGTGACCTTCCGGCTGGGTCGCCAAACAGGTTTGGCGTACCAGGCACTTGCAGGACCACGGAGCCTGCTGAAGAAGCGCAAACGAGGCTTCTGGAGTCTCCGTGCATTGCAGTAGACTGAACTTCCTGTTCCATGGTGGTAACCAGTCGTCAGCCTCGAGAGGTTCATCGGCCTTTGTGAAGACCGGTGGGCGTGTTTCAGTGAATTCCACATGGTTGTCTCTGGTTGTGCGGCGACCACGGTTGCCTGTTGTTCTGCTGCCCTTGAATTCTGAGCCATCAGATGGGAGGGCGGCCAGGCTGCCAATGGCAATCTGCTAGGGTAAGTGGTACACGGTGGAGGGTTTGGGATGTTGGATCATCAGAACCTCGGCTCCGGTAACGCGGTGTTCACGGCATCTGTTATAAGCAACTCGGAACTCAGCATATAGGACAAAGGTTCTGAAACAACTTTGATTGACAACTTCACTGATACAAGATAGCTGCTTGGATAAAGATGAAAACAGACTGATAAGGGAAAAGGTACGAAAGGAAAGATAGCATGCCAGACTTGGCAACAGACAGAACCTACGCCCCCAAACTAGTCTAAGGTTTTAGGTAAGCAGATGGTACAGACACAAGGAGTCTAGTCCATCATCGATGAAAGATCAAACTCTTCGTCATCAAATCATCACTTCGATGATAAGCTCAGGCTTCTTCTCGTCATCTTCATCTTCAACGTGGACATTCTTCAGCAGGTTCCACCTTCCTCATTCTTGATCGGGCTCGTGTTCCATTCAGGTTTCTCAGACCCGTCTCGGGGTTCCTCAGCAACTGGTGGATCACGGGGTGAAGCTGTCGTGAGCTGGTGTACTTCCTCATGAAGCCATATCATTGAAAATGCTTCGTTTGGGCGGTGTATTGCTGCCAGTCCATCGGGAGCTGGGCTCTGTAACCGCTCATGCGGTCAAGCATCATTGGCCGCTGCTAGTTGCGCGAACCGTGTTCGGTTGGCCTCTCCAGGGAAGTCGGTGCCCTCAATGAAAACTCCATGGGGAAAGGTAGAAGTCATGCTCCATGTTCTCCCATTTCAGCTTTTCAGATTCTTGATTCCTCCTTCATGCTGCTTGCGGGTGCGGCGGGAAAGCCGAGAACCATCGGAGGATTTCCAGTTTTCTCCGGTGCGTGCGCCAGCTGGTGAGCGGCACATACCGTTCGGTCGTCGACTTGCGGGCAGTGCCGCTTGATATGGCCATATCTGGATAAGGTTTAGATGAGAAAGGCTAGCAAGAAAAAGGTAATAGGCCACACTAACCCAACGATATTCTTTTATTTACTTAAGTGAATATGAACATTATGCATAGAATCGTTCCTACGGTACAAGGCATGCAGCTACTAAGGTAAGGTCATAGGGCTTATAAGTTGTCTTGCTACTAGTTGCCAAAAGAACAAGATGAGATGAGAAGAAGCAATTTGGACTCAATGTCAAGTTAGTTTTTGTTTAAAACATTTTGAAGTTTTCTGCAAAAGATTTGCAACGTCATAGTGAGATGCCCGAATAGCCACTCTGTAAGTAACAGCCCTAACCCATGGCCCACTGATCACCGGTAACCACTGCCAGTCGATCGTACAGCCAAGAGATTAAGACCGGTTCCGCTACTGCTACATCCGTGCCCGATGTCCGCAGGATCATCTCACAATTCAGTACAATCTCTTGAACATTTGACAAATAACATCGGAGTAAATAGCGGAAGACTTAAGATAACAATAGTTTTACAAACCAGGGTTCAATCAAAGTGAAGTTATTACAGACCATAGTTCAAATAGATAGAGTTGCAGAGTAGCATATGACAACAACTGAAGGGTAAAGTACTTCACCCAGCCCGAGGGTGAATGATCACTCCATGGCCTCATCGCCTCTTCCTGAACAACAGTCACACGCAGGGTCCGAGGCCATACTGAGGAATCTGCCATACCGCAACATGGGTAATAAAACCCTGAGTACAAAGGTACCAACAAGACTTACCGATAAAGAAAAGGGAGAAGACTCAGGTTGAGAGGCTTAGGGGTAGTCAAGGTAAGGCTTAAGCAAGATCAAGTATTTGCAGAAAAAGCATTTTGTCAAACCTTATTTTATTTTTGAAAGATTCAGTATTCCTCAATTCTTCATCATTCATGATTCATTTTACTTTCAAAACATGCCTAGTTGAGAACCACTCTCCGTTGGACAGTCAGTGGACCAAGTCTCCATACCGAGGAGCAACGTTATATCCGGATAAATAATACTCAGCTGAGGATCCTATCCACACTGCATATGTAGCACCCAAGCTTGCATATGCCAACTCGTCTACCACGATTCTCCAAGATTGGGCCCGGTCCTACGCCACCCCGGAAGTACAGTACACACTCCAATCCGGGACTCTAACCACGTGGGTACATGGCTACTTCCGCATCTCTCCACTCCCAGTGCGCGGTGTCGGTCCAATAATGGATTTCGCGAGCCAGAGCTTTCCGTGAGTATGATGAATAGTTACAAAATCTTGAACAGCAGGCCCCCATACGGATGGTCCCTACATTTTTCCGCCAGCGACAAGCACCTCGGGACTCTACCAAGAGTACAGGTCCTGTCGGTTTTCAACCGTCCGGCGGTTGGTCAACTGTTGAGTCCCGGATACAACATGACGGCACCGTACGGCGACAACCCTCCTTCCCATTGACTAAGTACGGATCAGATACTAGCCAATAGTGGGAGTAAACCAGAATTCCCATAAAGTTTTCTTTCAGTGATCACACTTTTGAAATTGGCATTTTATTGCAAAGTCTAATTCAATAAGCGTTGCTAAGCATTTTTCAAATACTTTTGAAAAGCAGGCTTCGGGTGTATCCGTGGTCAAGGTGGATAAGCATCAGTTAGACATCACTCAATCCTATAAACCTATGCAATAATTTAACTCAAAGCATTTAAGGAAATCACTTTATAAATTCAAGGAAAGGGTTAAATGCACGGGGCTTGCCTTGAATGGCAAAAAGGACGGACTCGGGGTTGGAGTAGGTGTCGGAGCTCGGGGTTGCCTCGGGGACAGATCATTCGGTGGCTACCTGACTTCAGGTCCTTCTTCGTCAACTATACGGATGCAATGATGAGATGCTCATGAGATGATGATATGAACTTATGGTGCAAGACAATTCCTGATTCTAGATTACTCTTAAACAAGGCATAGTCGAAAATCTAGGTTGAGCATAAAAGGTAACCATTTCTTCCTTAAGCAATATTGATTAAACTAGCCATTATTATAGATTATCTAGCATCAACCAAACATAGCATCACGAACATCATAGACCAAGGGTAGGGGTCTATGAACATCAATCAATCCAAAGATCACATCATCAAACACTTATTACAAACCTAATTCATCTTTTCTATTTCTTAATTTATTTAAAAGGTCATTTTATGAAGTTGCTCCAAAAATTACCAAATTAATCACATAGTCATTATGTGTAGATAGATGCAACAAATTCATAATTTTTGGAGGTCATTAAGGTGTTCAAATAATTCTAGACATTTAATAACAAAAGGCACTATCAAGAATTAAAATAAATGCTCAAAAATCAACTGTTCCAAAAGACTTCAAAATTTTACCAGAGACTCAGAAAGCATAAACTAGCACATAAAAATTTTATTCCAGAATTTTGGAGTTAAAGATCATCTCTCAAAAATACCAAAACCTCCATTTTCAATAAAAGGGGAATTTTACATTTTAAATCTTTGCACAAAACTCAAGTTTCATATTTTTTATAAAATACTCAGAGCATAAAGAGTCTACCACAATAATTTCAGAATTTTTGGAGCACACCAGAAATCCATACAAAAAAGAGAAAACAGACACTATTTCACATTCTCAAGAAAAAAGAAGAGCACTGTCGCCTTAATGGGGCGGGTCGGCGAATGCGGGGGCTCGGGCGAATGCGGGGCTCGGTCGAGACGGGCTCGTCGAGACGGACGCGACAGCTCGTCGAGTGCCTGGCCCGGAGGGCTCGGGCGATGACGGAGGAAGTAAGCTCCTTCCGGGCCTGACTAGGGCGAAGCGGAGAGCATGCGTCGCGAGGCTTGGGCCTCGGGCGAAAGCGGATGGGCATGCGGCTCGCGAAGGCTGGGCTACGGGCGAGAGCGGATGGAAGAGAGACCGAGGTCGGAGCTACCACGGGCGGAGGGCAGGGCTCGAGGGTGGGCTCGACTCGTTCTCGAGGGTGAGCGGTCGACTCGTCCGAGGGTGAGGACTCGGACGTTCTCGAGGGAGAGACGACGAGGCGGCGCTCCGCGATACAGCGGTCCCTGCGCAACACCGAGACCGCAAAGGGCGGTTTGGTTAGAGTCGGCGCGGGGCCAAGGAAAGTACGACACGGGGGTCGGGTGAGGGGATGATCAATGGCGGAGGCGGCGAATTTCACGAACACGAGCTCGCGGGTTTCGGGCAGGAAGATGGGAACGGCGGCTTAAGCGGGATAGGGGGTGAGGAAGGTGAAATTGAAGGGTGGGAAAGCTTACACGAGTCCAGGCGGGCTTTCGGCTAGATGGTGGAAGCGGCGGAGTGTATGGAGGTGCTGACACACGGCGGGGGTTGAATGCGGAGCTCGGGGGCTCCGCGCGGTTATAGTACCCGGCTACTGGGAAGCGGTTAGAGAGTCGGGTGCGGGGTAAGGTTTGCGGGGGGGGAGGTGGGCGGCGCACTCGATTGCGCGTCGGGGAGCCAAGCGGCGTGACAGCGGGGCTCGGGCGCAGCTCGGCCGAAATGCCCACGCGCGGCGGCGCGACTGGACACTGTGGGGAGCGAGAGACGAGGGTCAGCGCTCGGTGCGGTGACGAGGAGGGAACAGGGAGACAGACGGCGAGGTTGGTGTGCGCGTGGGGAGCAGCCAGGCCGCGGCCGCGCAGGCCGGAGGCTGTCGGCCACGGCGGGGCCCCTTCATGCGGGCGAGAGGTAGAGGTGGACGAACAGTGAGGATTAGGGTTTGACTTTTGGCTGATCTCCTGTATTTTGCAAAATCTACTCTCAAAAATTGAACTGTGCGACAAAAAACGTCAAACACCAAAGTTGTTAAAGAAAAAAGAGATCTAAAACTTTGTCATATGAACATTTTCAATTCAAAATAGTTTTGAACTATATTCAAACAGAAAAGGGGACACTTTTTCAACTTGGATTCAAATCAAAATTATCTGGATTCAAACTGGAAACTTGAAAAATCTTCAATATGAAATTGTTCATTTTGGTCAAACCTACAACTTTGCTAATTATACACTTTTTTGAAACTAATAGTTTTTGAATAATTTTTGAAAATCAAAAGGGACAAAACTGGAGTTTGAATGAATTTGAATTAACTGCAAATTTTATATATGAAACATGGAAAATCCTGGTTAAATACCAAGTTGTTCCTACTAGGTCAGATTCCACAACTTTGCTTTTTGAACGCAACTCAAAATTTTGAATTTTGAAAAGTTATCAAAAGGAATAAATCCAGGATTTGGGATTTTAAGGGTTTTGCAAATAGGAAATCAAATCAAATCTGACTTTTGAACTTTGATCAAAAGCACAACATCAAGGACTACTAAATTGTTGAACAAGATTTACATAGGACTAGGCACAGAGGTGAAATTACCATTTTGCCCCTATATGAAGAATGGGCTCAAAGGGTTTTTGCAATAGAGGTTGCATAATAAAATGATACATCAGCAAATGCCATACGACACTGAATTCATGATCAAATGGATGATTAATGATGCTATGTGATATGTAATTAATTACATGCTTAAACACCAGAGGTGTTTCAGTAAGGGACTGACGTTTTTATCAGCATAACTTTTTTTGTCTGGATTGTGCCTTCTTCCAATGTTCTCTTGAATCAACTTGACCTTTTCTTTCAGCTTTCTGACTAATCAACTCCAAAAAGACTATGCTTCCAGGCTCAGACAGTTTTAAAGTGTTCTGCATCTTCTAACCATAAGAGCTTCAAATGTGCATCCTAAATGCTTCTCTTGAACAACTGTTATTGTAAAAGGGAACTCTGGCTAAAGACAAACATTCATACCATTCTGAATAACTGAGTACAGGATCTTTAACAAAATATCTTCTAAGATCTGATTAACTCTAGTTTGCTCCCCAGTCTGTGGTGATAAGCTGTACTATGTAGAAGCTTGGTACCCAAAGACTCATGTAAGTGCCTCCAGAAACCATTAACAAACCTGTGTTCCCTATCTGATACGATGGTCCTTGAAAACCATGCAGACTTCCATTCTGTCCAAATATATCTTGGCATAGGTAGAATGCTGGTATATTGTCTTCAAGATATGAAATGAGCTGATTTGGTCCAGACGATCAATATGACCAATAGAACAAACCCTTTTGATGTCTTGGGCAAACCACTATAAAGTCCATACTAATGTCATCCATTTCCAAGAGGGAATTGGTAACGGTTGCATTTCAGCAGACCAAGATGAATTGCCTTCCTTTCCTGACAAGTATCACATTTTGGTTCATAATGACCAATTTCAAGTTTCATCTTAGTCCCAGAATATCCTGTTTTAGATCATGATACATCTTTATACTTGCTGATTGTATTGAAAATTTGTTGCATGAGCTTCATCAAGAATTGGCTTTCGAGCTTCAGGAACTTTTGGAATACACTAACGATCCTTGAACCAAAATATCCGCTTCATCTATTTTGAAATGGGGGGGGGAAAAAATTTTTTGCTCAGAGTGAATCTTTTCTTTTAGATGGATCATTCCTTGCTTTCTTTTTGGGCCCGAAATGATCTGATCCTTAATGATGATTGAACTGGTCACATTGGCAGGAGACTTCCTGTGGAATCATTTCAAGACTTAACTTTCAAACTCATAACACAGGTAACATCCGATTGGCTTGACTTCTAGACAATTTGCAATGATCTTTCGACTGGTGGCAATTGCCACTACATTGGCTTTTACCTGATGAAATAGTGCACTTCAAACTCATAATCTTAATCAATTCTAGCATCTTCTCTTGTCGCTATTCAATTCGATTGTGTGAAAGATTACTTCAAACTTTTATGATCGGTGTATATATTGACATGTATTCCCAATAAATAGTGTTGCCAGATCTTTAGAGCATGAACCACAGCTGTAAATCTAAATCATGCGTTGGGTTTAATGTTTCCTACGTGCCGTTTCACTGTCGTGCTAAGCAATGATCGCTTCTGCATCGACGGCACCCAATGCCTTTGCCTGAAGCATACAATAATACATCAAACGATTTTTCAATGTCTGCTGGGCTAACACTGTGCGGTTGTCAAGAACTTTTAAAAGTTCGAATAAGATTCTTCAACATTCCTTTGAACCATACAAACTTAGTGTCATTCTTTAGTAAGTGTGGTCATAGGGTTTAGAGATCTTGGGAAGTCAGGGAATAAATCTTCGATAATGACCCTGAATACCTAAGAACTCCGACTTGAATGTACTAATGGGGATTCCAGTCAAACCTCTTGGACTTTACTTGGAATCCACTGCACTCCTTCGGCTGACAGAAAATGACCCAAAAATTGAACTTTATCTATCCAGAATCCATTTACTGAATTAGCATATAACTGATGTTCTCCTCAGGCGAGTCAACACTAATCCGAGATGTTCTGCATGTTCTTCTTTGGTTTTGGATAGATGAGAAATGTCATCAATAACACAACCACGAACTATCTAGTTACTTGGCATGAACACTGAAATTCATCAAATACATGAAATAGTGCGGGGCATTGGTCAGACAAAAAGACATATAGATATCATACAGACCGTATCTAGTAGTGATCTGTTTCGGAACTCTTCTGGTTTGATTTGATCATGATACCTGATCTCAAATCTATCTTCGAGAATACCTTCGCACGGCTAATTGATCAAAGAGGAGATTCAATAGGGGCAAAGGCATACTTTGTTCTTTGATTGCACTTCATTTAAAGGACGATAATCCACCATACCTCAGGGGTAATGGTCCTTCTTTACAAATATTGCTGAACAACCATGGTGAGCAACTAGTCGAATGAAAACCTTTATCTAAGCGCTTGTAACTGAAGCTTTCAACTCTGCTAACTCTTTGTGCAATCACTATAAGCCTTCTGCTATTGGTGTTGTGCCTGGTATTGATTCTATCCTCAACTCCACATCACGATTTGGTGGCAGACCAGGGTATCCTCTGGGAACACTCAAGGAAACTCACAGACACTGGAAGTCTTGGATTCCTTACAGAGGTAGCACATACTGCTCAACGCTCTTAAAGAGTAGAAGATGGATAAGAAGTTGAGACTTGCTATTAGGTACGTTGAAGTCTGATGGTTCTATCAAGGTGTCTATCACTGCACTCTCACCCTGGTTCACTAGTTCATACCAAGATCACATCTATACTTGATCTTTTAATTTATCATGGAGGTTGGAATATATATCCACCAGATCTATAGTCCTACGTACCATTTCTTAGTACTTAGTCGACCCCAGGTGAACTGTATCAAGAATTATCTTGGGTTTAATAATAAGTATTCATGCTTTTCCGCAAATGTTTCTATCATAAAGTCTGCGATGCACCAGAATCAAAAAGTGTAATAGCTGGGTGTTGAGCAATCAGGGAACATACCAAGCATAACAGGTTCTCTTCAGGAAATAGCTTTCTATTTGAAGTGTGGAAAACTTCCCGTTTTCGGAGCACCTTTACCCTTTTTGCTTATTCTGTGCATTTCCCTCGATTCTGATTTGCTTGCTGATTTCCTGGCTGGCCTTGGTGCATGGCATTGGGAAATTCTCCTTGGATAAGGACATTCACGAGCAAAATGGCCCCGCCTTTCGCAATTATAACATGGACATTGGTAGCTTGTGCACTGGTGGACGATGGGCAGGAACATTCCAGCTGATCGTTGAGTTTGAAAGGCATAGAGGCTTGCCAAGTCCTCTGAGGATACTGCTGCGCTGGCGGACAATAAGATGGGCGGAATGTTGGACGGATGATATCAACTTCTGACGCTTCTTGTTGCGCCAGATGAATCACCTGACACAAGTCTCTTCTTCTTGGCTCCTTATGTTTGCTATTCTTTTTTCTCGCTTGCTATAGAATATTACTGCTTTTATAGCTGATAATGCCACAAGTAGTCCATCATTGGATTGAAAGTTTTGGTTTCAATCCCCTCATAACATCCCTTCTTCTTTTTTAACATCTGTAATTAACTTTTCAAAACATTTGAGATAAATGTAAATTTCGAATACCTGCATACCGGTTCTTCCTGGCGTAATGCCAGAAACACTCTTCAAGTTTCATTTGCAATGATTCATCCGGAATGTAATGTGCCTGAAAGCCTCTTAAATCCAACCAGTTATATGAGACCGGCTGGTGTATAGCCAAGAAGATTTGCCCACCATACACTCGGCAGCTCGCCCGAAGCGTTGTGATGCGAAAAAACTGGCTTCTGAGTTTCCGTACATTGAAAACTAAACTTCTGGCTCATAGTAACGGAGCCAATCATCTGCTTCAAGTTATTCATAGCCTTTATAAAGAATGGCGACGTTATCTGTGAAATCACATAGTTGTTTTCATCCTATTGACGACAGACCACTGTTGTCCGGCATTCTGATTCTGAGCTGGAAGTTGTGGCATTAAAATGCCGCAATAGCATCGCTAAGGATGGTGGAACTGGCGGGGGATTGGGTATATCATGTCCGCTCGAAAAAACTAGCTCAATATGAGTATTGCAGGCATCTTTTAACACAACTATACTTGATTAACATATCATCTCACATATAATACATATCAAGTCATTTTTTTATCAACCACTGAACAGAAGGATTACTGAGATATTTACATATATCACAGGCTAGAGGGTTTTCTGACTAAACTATATTACAAAGTTCAGAATATTCTTATGATAACACCATATAATTCACTCTAGATCTAAGGATTCTGCTTCGAGAGATCTCATACTGTAAGGACCTGTGTGCTAGAGGGGGGGGGGGTGAATAGGCCTTCAAAAATTCACAGCTTAAAACTAAATTTAGATAGGCCGGCAACTACCGCCCTTGCCGGCAGCTGCCCGCTCCCGGACTGCCGGCCTCAGGGGTAGTCCTGCGCGCAGATGAAGACCAGAAGCTGCAATTCGAAACTAAACCAATCTGCAGATTCTATAATGAATAAGGAATGTAACATAGGCCCTATCAATGACCAGCGAACAACTTACTCATAGCCAAAATATTAAGATATGAGTAGATCGGCCAACCCTAGAATATATCCAAGCTCATGAAATAGAGAATGAAACTAAGCAAAGAGGCGATGATGCAAGTGATTTATCCCGGGTTGCAGCTCGCGCACCAAGGCTGCCTACCTCCACGTTTGTTGAGGTTGACCACTTAGGTCATGAGCTTTGCAAACTAACCCTGTTTCAAGCAAGGAACCAAATCCTTCTGAGGTGAGGGGTAATCTTACTAGCTGCACAAGTGATTACAAACCTCCCTAAAAGGCCGCACACAAGTTGGCAAGGCTCTAGGCGGCGACGCCTAGCCGCTTAGGGTTCCAAGAACCAGAGTAAATAGAAAGCAAATCCACCGGCTATGGCTCAAATCAGTGCCTAGGAAGTAAGAATCTCAGCTAGGGGCTCCTCCTTGGTGAGGGTTTTGAGCTCTCAACCCTTGGAATAATGGGAAGAAGATTTTGGTGGTTGGGAGTTGGAGGGCCTTCAATGGAGAAGAAGGAGCTTGTCTGGAGGTGGTGGAGTGGATGGTCGTGGATGACCCGTTGGGGGGCGAGGGGGTTGGATGTAAATACCCTTGCCATCCAACGGCAGTTTAAGTCGCGCAACGTGCGCGGCCCGGCACTGCCTGGCGCTAGAGCGGCCTGCGCGCCTACAGCAGACAAGTATAAATCTGAGTTAAGTGCAGCTGTCTTTTGGTTGGAATGTTGGAGGTTTGGGTTGGTTTGAGCACAAAATCATTCAGCCATACAATGAATTTGCATTCCCCTTTATAGTACGGCATTCTAAACTCAAGTAATAAAATAAAATATCTTTGAAGCGCTTTGAGTTGGAACCGACGAATGTAGTGTAGGGTCCACCAACGCATATTCACCTCTTTCTTAACCTAACTGCTTATCACCTTATAAAATCTCATTAGTCTCTAATCGTGTGTATTATCCAAACCCAAAATTAGGCTTGATTGCACTTAACAATCCTCCCCCTATTTTGGGTGATTGATGACAAGACACTTAGAGCTTACAAGGAAGGGTAAATAAACTGAATTTTGAAAGGCTTAGGTGTAAACCTCCCCTAAATGTGTGGAATGAGGCTGAATTCTCAAATTGGCATAAAGGCAACATTCACATTATAAGGGAATATAGGTTCGTTCACATCTGATAGCTTTGTGGGTGCAATTAAAACTGTGTCAATAACATATAACGTGATGCGAAGACAGTTTAAGCACATCAGAGGTGTTTCTGTCTTATTGCAGAGCGATGACTGCGCCTGGGCGCGGCAACTGCGGTCTGCGCGGCACTGCGGCCTGAGCGCACTGCGCTAGGCAACAGTCAGCAAACGCACGCGGACAATAATATAAAACCAAAGCATGTATCAAATGATTAAAACAAGATCACAACTAAAATAAAGCAGGTAAGATACATGTCCACATCCAAGCTCGAAGTAGTCGATAGAGTAATATTACAGTGAGTTTTAAACGGTCAACTCTCTTCTCACAACTACAACTAAGATGGGGACATGAAAAAGCTGCAAAATGTTTGTACCCCTTCTCTTCCACCTACTTCTCCCCCTTTGGCAACAAGTTCCCAAAAAGGCAAAAAGAGAGAAGAATGTCCAAGCACTCATCATCATCCGATGCAACCTTGTCCCACTCCAACTCCATCTTCTGCTCTTCCTTCCTCTCCTCATCATCGTCGTCGTCTCGGAGACAGGCCTGCTCCTGCAGTGGGTGGTACTGGTGTAGCGGGGTCGAGTCGGAGCGCACGTGAAGACGACGAGGTGGACTGGCACTATCTCCTCCTGCTCCTCTCCTCGTATCATCATCTATGTCGTCGACTCAAGCTGAGAGGTCAAGCGAGGGGAGAGCGGGGTGGAGGTAACGGCGAACGTCCCGCCGCTCTCGCTCTGCGCGATGCCACAAGCGCTGGTGGTGCCGTCTCGCTGCGTAGGTGCAGTTAGAAAATGATGGCCTTGATCCATGTGCTAGCTTGCTCTTCTTCTTCCTCTGATAGGAAGGTGGCCGAGAGCTCTCAGCCTGTCACTAGTGCTGCCCTGCTGAAACCCTGCTGCCAAGTAGCCTCTTCTCCTCAGCCCTGTACGGCTCCTGACCCATCTTAAGACAAAGAATGTCCGGAGAACCATCTTCATCATAAACATGATATAGGGTGCATAAGAACGCCTTTCCTAGCATCACTCAGCTGCACTGTAGCTCAGTCCATATGAAGCTGGAATATCGGAAAAGGGTGGTAAGCTGAGGGGCATCCAGCCAACCATGTTTCTGCCATAGGCTATAAGTTAGGTGCCGAGCACTCTTTGGGTTGAGTCTCTGCTGATAGTTTGTTGAGCATGTAAGTAGAACGGTTTCAGCCCCTTCACCAACCCATCAGCCTTGCTAGGATCATCATATAGTGGGCATCTCACTGTTGTCAGCAGTCTCTCATCATGGCGGTTTATCAACTGCCGGTCATGCTGCCAGGCAAGGATCTACTAAAGGTCTATGGTGTTGTAGTGGCGCTCGGTCATCAGTGCATCTCCTCCAGCACATTATCAACAATATAGAGTGCATGAAACTGAGAAATGATCTCCACACCAAGTTATACTGGAAACCAATCAATCATACTATTTCTTCTCTTGCAGCCATCACCTGTGATCTCACTGTCAGTCTGGCCTCAGTCTCCCAATCTACATATTCATACTTAGAATCTTGGACTTTTGGCATTGAACAGGACTGAACGGTAGAAATCTGAATGGAAATTCATTCCAGAACCTGTAGTCAATCCCATGTCTTTTGGAGCATTGTAGGGATTTA